>PVHX01000603.1:0-49100 GCA_004024805.1 Geosciurus inauris | reverse complement strand
CAAAAAACAAAAAACATGGCAAATCTACCAGCTTGTTGGGCTAGTAGTCATGTAATAGTGTTGTAAAGTTACCTATACACCAACTGTGACGAGTTCCAGGAAGAACTGGTCCCAGGTAAGGGTGCTCAAAGACACCAAAACAACCTTATACTCACTCACCTGATCCTCTCTCCTGAAAATTCCAATGGACAAAGGAGCCAATCACTCAGTGGCAACAAACAGTTCTCTATATCGTTATGGTTTATTCCCCCCCCCAACATTCCCTGAAACTGAAAAAAGATACCATTTGCCAAAGAGTTCAGTAACTGATTCATGATTCCAATTATCAATCATATCACAGAAATAGTACTGAACAAACTAACAGTACTAAGCCTCACACATATAAATTAACTTAGTGGTCAACTTAAAATCATGCCCAGCTATAGCTGTACTTAAGATGTAGTCCCAAGTACCACATTAATATTTCAAATTCAGTAACACTCTTCTTATACTGGAAAAGTTCTGATCATACATGTACTCCTGAAGTCAAAACTCGTGAAACTAGGGTCAGTTTACAAGGAAATGAATATCTAGCCCTTATGGGGATCCTCCAGTTTCTACCCACCAGGCAGAAGCTTTCTAAAAGCTTTCAAGGCCTGCTGAAAGAAAACCCTTCCCTGAGGCTCTCATGTTTTAAGAGTTGGTCAGTTGCTGGGCAATAAGAGAAAGCCACACTGGAAATCTTGAAATGGACATATACCTAACACTGTAGGAAAAAAAAAAATCACCTAGTTCCTACAATCTTCCCTCCCTAAACCAGCCCTCTCAAGTAGTTTTCTATCCAGAGATAAGAGAATTCTGTAACCAGACAAGATATTAGCTAAGTTGGAGGCTCAGAGCTATGCAGGAAAGAAATTGACCATCACTGCTCACAGGGGCAAGAAAACATGATGGGAGAGAATCCACTCAGGCTGAGGACAAAGCTCAATGGTAGAGCTCTTGCCTAGCATGCATGACACCTGGGTTTAATCCCCAGTACCACAATCAATCAACACCATAAAACAAAATAAAACAATCTTTGTAGAATTAAGGCCAGTGCTTCCACATGTACACACAGGAAGAAGGCTTTCTGTCTCAAAAGAATCTCCTACAACAACTCTAAAAAGGCAGATATAGGGAAACTCCCTAAAAGCATTATCAGGAGCCAAAATAGCCTATTAGGAAGAAAAACTGGTCTATTCAAATAACGTCCCAGAGCTCCATCTAAGAAACAAGTGGTCTATAAGTAAAGATTCAAAATTACCTCCTTCCTTTAGAATGCCCAATGCAGGTAAACTGAATCTGGCAGTTATTCTCCAAGCCCAGACTCCAAGCAAAACTGTTACAAAGTGAAATGCAACTTTTTAATTCCAATCTTCTTTGGTCATACTCCTAAAACTACCAGGACAAGATCAAACCCAGAACAGCAGAAAGTCTTAAAACCAGTTACTTTGATACATGGTCTATCATTCTATGCTTCTACCCCAAGCCCCATACTAGAAATTAAACCCAGGGCACTGTACTACTGAACTATATCTCCAGCCTTTTTAATTTTTTATTTTGAGACAGGGTCTAAGTTGCCCAAACTGGCCTCTAACTTGCAATCCTCCTGCCTCAGCTTCCCAAATAGCTGGGATTACAACATGCCCAGGGTGTTCTAAGATTCTTGCCCCTTCCTCTCTTCTAATTACCCCATGTTCCACATAGATATCTTGCTCTCCCATCTCTCCTTCACCACCCTAATCCTCAAATGCTCAGGTGAATATAGGACTGTGACATTCATTGCTGTATTTCTCATGAAACCAACATACAGCTTTACACTGCAGGAGCTCAATTAATCTGTGGGAAATAAACCTGAATCCCACAGTGCCCATCAATGCAGTATGCAGGCTGCCCGGAGTAGCTAGGCAACGCTGGGGATTAGCCTGGAACAGGGGCAGTGCTGGCTGGGACATACAGTGGGGTTGCTTTAATTGCCACAGGACTTAGGAGAAAGCTGAGTACCAGTGAAAGAAGATAACAGGAGGAAGGCAAAGAATAATCAATTGAATGATATCTGGGGCAGTGATACACAGGGAAGAAAATGAATAATAATGTCCTTGATTTTTCTTGAAACGTGAAAAGAACCAAACAGCTCCAAAACAATGGAAGCCTGGAAGGGTAGTGCCACAGTGAATAATCCTCCTGCTTCCAAAGAGAAATGCTTGGGTTCTTTTCCTCATTATCTACTAAAACATTTATTCACTGGATACCTGCTTTGTGTCAGGTGCTGACTAGACGCAAGAACACAGAGATGAGAGAAAAGGCCTCTTCTTCTGAACAGCTTATGGTCAAGTAAAGAAAAAAACAGACCTGGTAAGAAATGTTGAGGATGCTCTGCCAGCACTAAGATGGGATTCAAGGTAGCGACCCAGGCCACACAGATGGGGAAGGAACTCTTGATGGAGGGAGCAGCATGAGCTAAGGGCAGAGGAGGTACAATCTGGTGTCCTGGGAGGAGACCTGAGTGATGGATGCCTCCTGGTTGAGCTCTAGCATTCCTAAGAGACTGAAGGTTAAATCACAATGCACTATGTACCAGGCTAAGACACGTAGGCTTGTCAGTGAGGAACCACAGAAGTGTCTGGGAATAACAATGAGCAAGGCAATAAATGAAATTATGTTTCAAAAGGATCTGGGTACCTATGGAGAAAGGATTAAAAGAAAGAATGAGGCAGAGGGACTTCATTTCAACATTCCAAGCACACTATCAGAGTTGAACAAAGAGCAGTGACAACAGCAATGAAATGTCAAGGATGGTTAAGAGAAGATTTTAAGGAGGCAAAATTTCTAGAAGGCTTGGATATTGGGGGTGGGGAGGTGAAATAAGAACAAGGGAAATCAGGTTTCTGGTTGGGGCATTCCTGGTACCTACCTACGTCAAGGCAGCTTCAAGGGCATGGTAGGAGGAAAACCAGATCACAGCAGAGTGAGGACAGACTAGGTGTTAGGAGGGAGAAAAAATGACTGTGGGCTCAGTGAATCTACAAATACTTCATCTGCCAGGGATCCCTGCAGGGTTGGTTACTGGCAGAAATTGATGACACTGAGTTGCTCTGGAAGAGACAGAGGCACTAGACTATATAAATATATGGGACCAAATGGAATGCCAGGTAAGATTAGAGGGTATTCTTTCAGCTAGGATAGTTCTGGTCAGATTCTATTGTCCTGTTACATGGCACACAGTTATACTTTAGAACAAGTCCCAACTAGCCTTGCGCTTCTCTGCCCCAGATTCTCATCCACAAAACGGGAAATTGAAACACAACCCTCTTTCTTAGAGGCTACACTGTTTCTTTCTTCTGGGGAAGTGAACTTGATCAGCTCCAAGAAAAGTCAACACTCTTCACCTCTCAGAAGCAATTGAGTTGTTACACAACATGCAACCAAAGGAAGAGAACTATTTAAAATGTTGGTTTGCTCATTTGGTGAGCACCCAAAATTTGAAAACTGTTGAAAGAAATTTAATCTTTAATACTTGGTCTAACACAGCAGCACTCATTAATTACCACACACTACAATTTACTAAGTACTTTATAATGCACTAAGCATGTCACATTTTCTTGTTTAATCAGTGTTGAACAATCCTGAGGTATACACTATATATTCCCAACACCTGTAGTTACTGATGGAGGACCGATGAAAAGGAACTGATCTAAATATATTTAGTCTATATTCCAAGAATCTAACTGGTTCATTTGACAGAATAACAATGGGTATCTTTCTCCACCTCTATTATCTGTAACATTCCTTTACACCTTTTTTTTTTAATCTTTTTTTAGTTGTTGATGGATCTTTATTTTTTTTATTCATTTATTATTTATATGTGGTGCTGAGGATCGAACCCAGTGCCTCACGCATGCTAGGCAAGCGCTCTACCACTGAGCCACAGCCCCAGCCCTCCTTTACATCTTTTTTTGGGGGGAGAGGGCAATACTGGGGATTGAACCCACAGCCTCAAGCTAGACATGAGTTCTACCACTGAGCTATATTCCCACCCCTTCACTATATTCTTTATTTAAATAAAATGCCCTTACATATAGATGAAAAAAACCTAAAATCTCTTCCCTAAATAAAAGATCTTTATGAGCTCTTGCTTTTCCTTCTTCACTACCCTGGAAGGGAAGCGTAAAGGAAAGCTAAGGTACTAATTTGTGCAACATCAAGTTAGGGCAAAGGACAAATAATTAAATTCTAGAAATTTTATTTCTATACCCAAAGCACTAGTAAAGAAGAGCCACACACCAATGTTTCAAAGTGTAGAAGCCAAGAAAACTGAATCATACCAACCTGGGACTCACCGCAGCTGTGTTGAGAGAAACAGAGTCAAAGGCAGACCACAAAGAAGCTACAGAAGCCAGGCATTAGAGCTGGGGGAAGGGGAGTGCTGGAGGCATGGAGGAGATAGGGGACAAAAGCTCAGCAGTTTCTCAAGTCACCATAACACAATGATTAGCTGCAAGTTGCCGAGAAACAGATGAAAACTTCATCCTTAAAAAGTCCATGTTCAGGGGCTGGGGCTGTAGCTCAGTGGTAGAGCGCTTGCCTAGCATGCATGAGGCACTGGGTTCAATCCTCAGCACCACATATAAATAATAAATGAATAAAATAAAAATCCATCAACAACTAAAAAATATTAAAAAAAAAAAAAAAAAGTCCATGTTCAGGCTGGGCGCGGTGGCTCAAGCTTGTAATCCCAGCACTTAGAGAGGCTGAGACAGGAGAATCGCGAGTTCAAAGCCAGCCTCAGCAATGGCGAGGCACTAAGCACCTCAGTGAGACCCTGTCTCTACATAAAAACACAAAATAGGTCTGGGGATGTGGCTCAGTGGTTGAGTGCCCCTGAGTTCAATCCCCAGTACCAAAGAAAAAAAAAAAAAAAGTCCATGTTCAGGACTGGGGTTGTGACTCAGTGGTAGAGCATTTGCCTAGCATGTTTGAGGCACTGGGTTCGATTCTTAGCACTATATATAAATAAATAAAATAAAGATCCACTGACAACTAAAAAATATTAAAAAAAAAAAAAAAAAGTCCATGTTCACACAAAATTTTACAAACAACTCCATGGGATTCACAGATATCTTTAGGGATGCATGGATCTCAGATTAAGAATTCATAAAGGGCCCAGCATGTATCATAGGATACCATTTATTAAAACAATGTTATACAGATGTTAAACATATTTGAAAGGAGACACAAGACACTAATAACACCAACTGTCTCTAGGGGAAAGTACTCGCTTTTTCACAGCTCTGTCGTAACTGATGGTGACTTCAAATGACTGAGACTACCTAGAAGATGTTCTCAATTTATTCCCAGGGCAGTAGGGGAAAATACCAACCAACCTACCTTATGGGAAGAGGTTCAAGAAAAGCCCTGAGACCCTTGATTGCTGCTAAGTCAGTGAATGTATAACTACCAGATGCAACCACAGGGGTGTATCCAGAGCCATCAGTCCCATAATACCAAAGTACTCCAAACACGCATAAAAGAAAGCACATCAAAATCATAACCATCACCAGGTGCAGTGGTGGACACCTGTAATCCCAGCAGCTCGGGAGGCTGAGGCTGGAGGATTGAAGTTCAAAGCTAGCCTGAGCAACTTAGCAAGCCCCTAAGCAACTTAGTGAGACTCTGACTCAAAATAGAGAGGGCTGGGGAATGTGGCTCAGTGGGTTAAGCACACCTGGGTTCAATTCCTGGTACCAAAACAAAAAATAATCACAACAGTCAAGGGTGAGATTGAGCTGTTACCCAGGTCCACAGCCTTAGGAGGCACCTACCTCATCGGGGGTGTCTTTTGCATCTGGTTGTGTGGCAGCTGCCCGCCGGGCAAGATTGCCAGCGCGAATGTTGCTGAGGTTGATTTGCCTCTCAGGAGGAGGCCCACCTCGAGGCTGCCCTCGGACAATGATGGCACACCCTGAAAGGACCTAAGCAGAGACAAAAAGAGAAAATTAGTGTTCTAGGTATAATGAACAACAGAATGTAGGTTGTCCACTAATGTATCCCCAATACCTTAACAGTACTTGGCACCTCAAAGGCCCTCAAATATTTGTTGAATGAACAGAATTACTTTTAACTTTTTATAAGAGAAATAACTGCATAAAGCCTTGGGCCAGATTCCAAAATTATGGTGCCAGAAATACAAGCAGGAATTAAACAACCAATAGCAAAGCCATAAAATAAATAGACTGGGATGAAAAAGCATGTGAGATATGGAAATTAATGACCTTTGTAATTTCATCCCAGCAAGCACCACCACTGTGTTCTTCTCAATTATTAAGAAGTTAATATCTCCATTCACACTTTTCATTCTAGGATTTAGGCAAACATGAACTTAAGAAAAGGAAAAGCCAAAGAAGCCCCTACACACCATCTGAGCGGAACTGAGCATGCCCAGGGTCAAAAGGGAGAGAAAGCAGTCATGTCATCTGGAAAGCCAGTTCCTGGATGATTAGAACAGGAGACATAAGCAATTCAAGGCTCCCACATGTAGCAGCTCTTTCCATCTCTCTGATCAAGGGTGCCAGGCACAGAACCCACTTGCATCTGAGAAGAAGGCATTTAGGACACTAGGCAGACGAGGCCAGAGAGGAATGATCCTTGTGAAGAAAGCTGAATCAAAAGGAAGGAGTCTGAAGGTATTATGGATTGGATATGAAATGTCGCCTAAAAGTTCCAGTGTCAATGCAGGAATATTCAGAGGTGAAATGATTAGAACATGAGAGCTCTGACCTCATCAGTCCATCTTAGTTTGAATGCACTAGCTAGGTGGTAACTGGAGGCAAGCAGGGTATGGCTGGAGGAGGCGGGTCACTGGAGGTATTCTGGAAGGGTCCATCTTCCTTCCCTGTGGCCCTTTACCCCTCTTTCTGTTTTCTGGTGGGCCATTAGTGAAGCAGTGCTCCTCCACCACACCCTTCTGCCATGACGTGCTATCTTACCTTGGGCCCAGAGCAACAGACTCAGCCAACCATGGTCTAAACTTCTAGAATCGTGAGTTAAACGAATTTTCCCTCTTCTTAGTTGTTCTGGTCAGGTATTCTGGTCCCAGTGGGAAAAGCTAACAGAATGGAAGTCACTCCTTTATGTATCTGCTAGCTAACATTTCTCTCTCACTTTTTCACCTTAAGTAATGCTATAAATTGTAAAATATAAATTCAGAAGTGCATTTAAACATACAAGTACAAATGAGAGAATAAGAAAAATAAATACTTGAATAACTGTTATGATTTGGATCCGGAATGACCCCCAAGGTCTCGTACTGAAAGCATGGTCTCCAAAGCAGCAAGGTCAAAGGTAGGTTTTTAGGCAATGATTGGATAATGAGGGCTCTGATCTCATGGGTGAATTAATCCGTTGGATGGATTAAGCAACTGATGGCTGAATGAACTACTGAGAGGTGGGACCTAGTTGGACAAAATAGGTCATGGGGCGTACCTTGGCTTTCCCAGGCACCCCAGGCTTTCCCTCCTCCACCCACCTCCACCCGCCTTCTTCTTAGCTGCCATGAACTGAGCAGCCCTCCTCCACCACTTCCTCCTTGATGTACTGTCTCATCTCATGCCCAAAGCAATGAAGGCAGCTGAGCACAGACAGAAAGCCCTGAAATCATGAGCCAAGAGAAATCTTTCCACTTCTAACTTGCATATGTCAAGTTTTTGGATCACAGTGACAAAAAACTGACTAATACAGTAATCACTTTCCATGTTAAGAACTAGAACACTGTCAGAACATTGGGTTCCCTCTGTGCCCCTCTCTACTCACATCCCTTCTCCTGACTCCCATTACCCTGACCACAGGGGTAATTCTTCCCTTGCTTCTTTGTACAGTTCATCTCTATATACATATCCTTAGCAATATGGCTTCATATTCTCTATTTATGAACTCTCTACTTATTGAGCTTACTGCACATAACTTATTATTTTGCAATAATTTATTTATTTTGCTTCTTTTATGTTTAGTGAAACTCATCCATGTTGATGTGAAACACTAGTTCATTCATTTTCATGGCTGTGTAGTATTTCATCATACGAACATACCACAACTCATTTACCCACTCTACTACTGTTGTATGGGAACTTTATCAAACCAATACACATATTCTGATTTTTAAAAACTGGTGCTAACTAGTGTCTTAATAACTCCAATGATTTGAGCAGACAGACCCCAACCTAAATCACTCCTCTCTAGCTATACTCACACACGTCTTCCTGATCCAGTTACAAAACGTGCTCTTCATTTTTATCCTTTCCGACCAAGTGTTATCAGCAATAAAACTCTAAAACTGCCTATCAAACAATCTTCCTAACAGCCTATCCTGAGAATTCATGCTCTAGGCATGATTCTAAGAAGACAGCTCTCAAATCCAAGCCAGGAAAGAACAGGTAGACTAGAGCAGAGGATACCTGGAGTTCCTGAATAAGACAGATCAAGAAAAAAAGGAAAAGAGCCTGAATCTGAACTCATTTATAGTCCATTGTTTATCACAAGTGGCAGAAACAAAATACATAACAAAACAGCACACTGTACTACACGTGCACTTTAAATATGTCATGCACATATACCAAATGAGACCAAGGAGAGCCATGTTACTCACACCACACAAACTAGATGATCTGTCTCCACTGCCTGCTCCACAATTTTAGTTCAAGTTCTCACAAAAATAAAGCACTCCCAGGAGACCTAACACATCACTTGATGAAGCTCAGCTAGAAAAGCTAACACCCATTTACAAAAAAACTCACTGGGCTAACCAAGGTGTACTGTAAATAAGCACTGACCTAGCCCAGGAAACCATCTTTGTTCCTCAAGTCTTGACAATCACCACTGAAAAGCTCAAGAACAGAGTAACTCAGAGAAGAATCCCCTTTCATCCCTAAACATTAGAAAGGTGTTGCCTCTAATGCCTCTGCCTAGTAATCTAGGTCCCTGGGGGCAACGGCTCTACTATCTATTATCTCAGCCCCATGAAGGTCTTTGGCAAATAACTCACACACAATCATTTTGCAAAAATACTCTTCCCAAATGCTGTCAGAACTTCTTTGCATTATTGCACCAAATATGCTTGAATTAATACTAGAGAGACGTGGCTTTTACTTTTTAGGCTGCTCTGTGTATTGCATACTATTGAGTATGCCAATTCAAGCAGCAGCCACTGACTCAACCTTCTAAGCAACAAGAATAGATTCATCGTGGCAGAGATTGCTATTTCTATTCCTCCCAGGAAAGGACTGATGTATATATTTGTCTCTAAACTGTCTTCCCATCATTTTACCAATGGCCTCGGAGGAATGGTAGGAAAAGACTGTTAGGAACAATGGTTTCCCTCCTACCATTTACTGAAACTGAAATTGTTCAAAACAAACTTAGCTCTCTCCATTTCATTTTTCAAGCACTATTAAACCCCCTCCACCTGCCTTATTTGTCAACCATCTATTCAAGTTCTTCAGTAAAAACATTTTAACAACTTCCCCTTTCCTAAGGTTTTCAACCAAATAAAACCAAAGAAAAATACCTTTGGGGAAAAAATACTTTAAATGTCTAAGTAAAATATGGAAAAGATCAAGGGTCTATATATCAGACAACTTAAATTTCATGTGGCATCAAGTCACTTTCCCTCTGGAAGACCTGCCATTTAAGTTGATTTTTTTGGGGGGGAAGGGTGTCTTACCAGGGACGCTTAACCACTGAGCCACATCCCAGCCCTTTTTATATTTTATTTAAAGAAAAGACAGGGTCTCACTAAGTTGCTGAGGCTGGCTTTGAACTTGCAATCCTCCCACCTCAGCTTCCTAAACCACAGGGATTGCAAGCATGCACTGCTGTGTCTGGCTTAAGTTGATTATTTTTATAAGTTTATTCACTGATTGGTTTATTTATTAATTTTAGTTATTTATGTAATGTCTGCCATGTGTGGGGCATTATTCTCATTAAGCAGCATATTTCACTGAAACAAAAATATTTTTGCTTTTGAGGAGCTGATATTCTAGTGGGGAGACAAACAGCATCATAAGTAAAATGTCATTCATGAGAATTTTAATTTCAGAAGAATCATGTTACAAGTGAGAAGAGACTGTCACGGGTAATTGATCTGCTGAAGCTGCACTGACTGATTCATGTTGCAAACTTTCATGGATGCAGTAATTATCCTTAATTGCTAATTTATAGGGCATAGAAAACAAGTCATATGGTTACTGCTTTATCCAATTATATTAATAAAATGACATATTCTAGAAAACCAATCTTAGGACTACCTGATGCAGCAGGAGGTTTGTGAAACCAGCTGTCACAATGAGTCCGGTTTGATTGAGGTTATGGATTAGATAATTCTCAGCTCTGCCAATAAAGGCTGCAGAGAGATGTGGTGTGATTCAAAGGACCTGGCTTCAGGGCATGAGTCAGGCGGCTACAAAGGCTGAAACAAGGCAGCTGAGAAAGAAAACGGGGGCTCAAACTGTTCAAATCCACTTACAGGTTTACTGGGAGATTTACCTACAGTGAAACACTATCTGGGCAGCCACTAAAATGTTGCCCAGCAACAGGAACACCACATTAAATCTTCACTAGATTCTGATAAATGATTTGGTGTGCTTAACTCTTTAATTCCCAGCCACTGGTAAGAGTAGACAGAAATCTTTTGCAGAAACCTTGCTTTGCTATATTTACAGCAAAGAAAGTGACAATACAGAAATTCTTAAGTACATTAATGCAATTAGCATTTTTTTCCAGTCCAAGAAAAATATCTTCTTCACCTGAGAATCATCTTATTACTCCAGCGTTCTACCTGTTGAGATAAAATGGGAAAATGGCAAGAGCAACAGCTGCCAATATGAAGAACCAAGATAAAGAAAGAGGGCTCAAAAAAGGGCCCCAAACAAATCCATACATTTAAGGTTAACTGATTTAACAAAGGTGCCAAGAAAATTCAATGGGAAGAGTAGTCCTTTCAACAAAAAGGTGTCAAGATAATCAGATATCCATAAGCCAAAGAGTAAAGTTTGACCTCTACCTTATACTATATGCAAAAGGTAACTAAAGAAGGATTAGAGACCTAAATTAAGAGTTAAACCATAAAAGTTTTAGAATTCATAACAAAATGTAAATCTTATGACCTTGCATTAGGTGATAGTTTCTTAGATCTGATACCAAAAATACAAGCAAGCAAAACAATTTTAAAATGGACAAAATAGACTTCATCAAAATCAAAAGCATTGTGCTTCAATGAACATTTATCAAGAAACTGAAAAAATAATACTTGCAAAGCATGTTTGATAATTATAATATCCAGACTAAAAAATCAAAACAATAAAAAAATAACCCAACTAAAAATGGGAGAGGACATTTGAATAAACATTTGAATACACATTTATACAAATAACCAATAAGCACATGAAGAGATGCTCAACATCATAAATCATCAGGAAAATGCAAATCATCTAGAAGCAACAGCTCCTAGATGGCTATAATCAATAAGACAACCAGCCAGGCGCAGCAGCACATGCCTACAGTCCCAGCTACTTGGGAGGCTAAGGCAGAAGGATCGCTGGAACCCAAGAGTGCAAGATGAGCCTGGTCAACATAGGGAGGGGTCTCATCTCCAAAAAACAAAGTCAGACAATAAGTGTTGCCAAGAATATGGAGGAACTATAACATTGTAGGTTGCTGGTGGTGTTCTTGCCTTGGAAAAATCTTATAATTCCTCAAAAATTAAAGTTACCTTATGACTCACGAATTCTACTCATAGGTATAAACACAAGAGAAATGAAAGCCCATGTCTACACAAAAACTTGTACACAAATGTTCATTGCAACATTATTCATAATAGCCCCCAAAAGGGAAAACAACCTAAACGTTCATCAGCTCATGAATGGATAAACAAAATGTGGACTATCCATACAACAGAAATATTATTCAGCAGTAAAAAGTTCTGCATGATTTTACAATATGGATGAACCTTGAAGAACTTATGCTGTAAAACAAGGCAGACACAAGAGGGCACATATTGAATAATTTCTTTTTTTTCTTTTTTTGGTATTGAGGCTTGAACTCAGGGGTACTCAACCACTGAGCCACAACCTCAGCCCTATGTTGTGTTTTATGTAGAGACAGGGTCTCACTGAGTTGCTTAGCGCCTTGTTGTTGCTGAGGCTGGCTTTGAACTTGCCATTCTCCTGTCTCAGTCTCCCACAGTGCTGGGATTACAGGCATGAGCCACCACGCCCGGCTGAATGATTTCATTTATATAAAATATCCAGAATAGGCAAATCCATATAGACTGAAGATAGATTAGTGGTTCCCAGGGAGAAAGATATTCTTATATATTTTATATATTCTTATATATTTATCCCAAGGAGAGAAAGAACAGGGAGTGATGGGTGATGGATAACAGGGTATCTTTTGGAGTGATGAATTATATTCTAGAGCCTGGCATGGTGGCACATACTTGTAATCCCAGGATTGCAAGTTCAAAGTCAGCCTCAGCAATTTAGTGAGGCCCTAAGCAATTTAGCAAGACCTGATCCAAAATAAAAAATAAAAAGAACTGAGGATATGGCTCAGTAGTTAAGTAACCCTGGGTTCAATCCCTGGTACACACACACACACACACACACACACACACACACACATATGAATTAGGCAATGATGATGGCTGTATGAATATAATAAAAACTACTGAACTACATACTTCAAAGGGATCAATTTTATTATGTAAATTATATTTCAAAAAATTTTAATGAAACCAAAAATGGTGATACTTGCCTATAATAATCTCAGCAATTTGGGAGCTTGAGGCAGGAGGATCACAAATCTGAGACCAGTCTCAGCAATTTACTAAGACTCTAAGCAACTGAGCAAGAACCTGTCTCAAAATAAAAAAGAAGCCAGGCACAGTGGCACACGCCTATAATCCCAGCAGCTTGGGAGGCTGAGACAGGAGAATCCCAAGTTCAAAGCCAGCCTCAGCAACAATGAGGCAGGCACTAAGCAACTCAGTGAGATCCTGTCTCTACATAAAATACAAAATAGGACTGGGGATGTGGCTCAGTGATCGAGTATCCCCGAGTGCAGTCCCTAGTACAAAAAAGAAAAAAAGAAGGGCTGGGGGTGTAGCTCAGTGGTTAAGCACCCTTGATATTCCTCACCCGCCCAAAAAAAAAAAAAAAAATCAGTGGCCCAGTTTGATTTCCATATTCTTGCAGGTGGATTAGATTTAGCTAAAAAGGCTAACAAAAAAAATTTTTAAAGGCAACTGACAGAACCAAGACAAGCATGGTGACTCACCATAGAATGGGCTATAGTCAACCTTAAAGTCCTCTAGAAATAATAAGGTAGGATGTCACAACAAAGAGAAAGAACTTTGGTAAATCCAACTCTTGAATGAAAATGGCCAGAGACAATATGAGATTTTTCTCAGAAACAATATGGCAAATATTCTATGTGTCATACAGAAAGCAGAACCAGGCGTGTCTTTGGGCTAGAATGTCCACAGTGCCATCAGGAAATTTTTAACTACAACCCCCAAACACTGCATGTACAAGGGTCTAGGTCAGATGGCAGAGTGGGAGGCCAAGGGCTCTCCTCTGACAATGTATTTCTACACTTAAAAAAATCCCATCTTAAAAATCCCATCATGTGATGGGAAAGGAGCTGCTATAGAAAGGGAGGCAAGGTTTGGGCCTAGTAGATAAGACTTTAACAAAGCAAAAACATCTCAAAAGAAAAAAAAAATCTGAATAAACACAAAAGTAGCTATCAAAAAACTAAATTGGAAAATTTTCAGAAAGTATATCAGGAAAAAGCATCCTTACAGCCAGAGTTATTGCCTCTAGAGGAAGAATCATCTCTTGAAAATTAAAATGTCATTTAGACAAAGCAGGCAATCCCCAAAGAACATAAGCTGTTTGGTCTGGGAGGTCTTCCCCAGAATACTTGCCAAGAGCCAGCTTCTTTTTTATTTTTTCCTTTCTTTCTTTCTTTTTCTGGCAAGAGCAAGAGGCAACCCTAAATTAGAGGACTCCACATTCAAAGCCATTGAACTGGAAGCCCAGGACACCTCATGGCACTGCTGTTCCACTGGCTCGGAATATAACTGCCTCCAAACCAGCTGTGTCACAAATGGACTCAGTCTGAAAAATAAGGGAGTTTAAATCTCAGGGGCATCATCTACTGAGACAGGTCAAACAAATAGAGCAGTTAATCTGGGCCCTTTCGTTGTATAGCTGAAAAATCTGAAAGCAAGACAGATGAAATGACTTTTGCCCCAAATAACAAGGCAGGTTATCTGATGGTAGAGCAAGGCTTAGAACCTAAGTTTCCTACAGTGATGTTCCACTATGCCACATGTAGAAACAAGCATTTGGAAGCTAATTTCTCTGTTAAAACAGTATCTGATGTATCGAGTGATTAAATCTTTTTACCAGTTAAAAATCTCCACTTACATGTGCCAGCAGAGCAGGTGTCAGAAACAAAAATCATGAAGTAAAGCTTCCATGAGCTGGCCGATCCAAATCAAACTAACATTTACTAAACACTATAATATGCAAGGCAGGCAAAAACTTAGAGTACAATATTACAGAAGAGCACTCAGAGCACAAGGGGGAAAAAACCTCACAATGGTAGAAGGTAGGACTGGTAAACTATGGCCCATTGGCCAAATCCAGCATGTCACCTGTTTCTGTATAGTCCATAAGCTAATTTTTTAATGGTTGGGGGGGAGATAAATAAAAATATGTAATGAGCAAAGAACATGAAATTCAATTTTGCATGTCCATAAATAAAGTTTTATTGGACCATGCCAAATTCACACATTTGCACATTGTCTTCAGCTACTTTCACACTTGAACAGCAAAAGTTGAGCAATGGTGACAGAGACCATATGGCTTGTAAAGCCTAAAATATTTGCTACCTGGCCCTTTACAGAATAATTTTGCCAAGCCCTGATATGAAGCATTATGACATGGGAGAGAAATCAAAACTAGTTTTACAGTAATCTAAATAGCAAATGCTCAGAAAAAAGTGAGTTCTGGACAACTTCAAGTTATTCAAACTGCTCATTTTTATAATGAGAATGAACAGCATTATATAGCAAGAACTTAGTTTCAGAATCAAATTAATGTCAGCAGTGACCTCAGAAAGTTACTTAACTGGTTCAAATAACCTCAGTTTCATCATTTTGAAGTAAATATATAAGAATATCCATAAAAATTGTTATAAAACCTGCCAGACACAATGGTGCCCATCTGAAATCCCAGCAACTTGAGCAACTAAGACAGGAGGATTGCAAATTCAAGGTCAGCCTCAGCAACTAAGCAAGTCCTTGTCCCCAAATTAGGATTTTTAAAGAAAAGAGGATCTGGGGATATAGCTCAGCATAAGAGCAACCCTGAATTCAATCCCCAATATGATAAAAAAAAAAAAAATCATTATGAAACCTAAACAAGAGAATAAAGCTTGGCTTAAAACCAGGCCCAAAGATACAATAAATACAAGCTGACTTCCCAGCAGCTTGGAAGGCTGAGGCAGGAGGATCAGGTGTAAAAAGCCAGCCTCAGCAACGGCGAGGCGCTGAGCAACTTAGTGAGATCCTATCTGTCAATGAAATACAAAACAGGGCTGGAGATGTGGCTCAGTGGTTGGGCGCCCCTGAGTTCAATTCCCAGTACCCCCCAGAAAGAAAAGGAAGGAAAGAAGGAAGGAAGGAAGGGAGGGAGGAAGGAAGAGCTCAAGGGCTGGGATATATTTCAGGGGCAGAGCTCTTGCCCAGCAGGCCCAAGGCCCTGGGATCAATCCCCAGTACAGATGGAAGGAAGAAAGGATAAAATGGGGAAAAACAGCTCAAAGTCTGGTGTGAAGCAAAGACTAGAAGAATATGTACCTCAGATGATGGCCATTTCCTCTGGGGGATAAAAAGTAAGCATCAAAATCATGGAATTCTCCCACCACTGAATTCAGTCAGAATTACCTAGGCATCCTGCAATCTAGTCCCCTGATTTATCAGCTAAGATATTCGCTCTCTGGGAAAGCACATCTAAATGCCTGTGTCAGAATCTCTTTCCTCAAAAGTTACAGTATTAAGTATCATCTCTTAAGTTTGTACTGTACTGAACTTCACACTTGACAAAATGTCTTGGCAAACATAGCCTCAGACAGTGTGGCCAAGTGGAACAATGATGAGTTTTAGAAGACTTAAGACAGTCTTACAAACTCAAGGGAACACTACCCTGAACATGTGATAGTCCCTCATCTATAAATAAGATTATTACTACTGTATTCTTTGGGCTATTTAGATTATTAAATAGGATATCTGATCACTAGAGTTTAAATATGGATTGTCGCCTCTGAAAACTCATGGGGAAATTTAACTCTTACTGCGAGGTATAAAGTAGATGAGGGGCTGGTGATATAGTTCAGTGGTAGAATACACACCTAGCATACATGAGGCCTGAATTCAATCCTGAGGCTCCCCAAAAGGTGAAACATAGCCCAACTATAGTGCTTAGAGGTAGAGCCTGGGGACAGTGGGTAGAAGCAGACAAGATCATCAGATAGAAACCCATGACTGAATACTGGGACTTTACAGAGGAAAAGACACACACATGCACACATACACACAAGCACACAGCACTCTCTAGCTATGGTTGCTTGATGCTGTGTGCCATCATCTCTGGACTCTGCCAGGCAAAAAGGCCAGAATCAGATACAGTCCCCCGACCTTGCTTCAGAACCATAAGCCAAAATAAACTTCTTTTTAATTTTCCCAGTCTGCAGCATTATGTTATTAGCAATATAAAATGGACTGACACTACCTGAAGTCCAGTAGGTAACTCAATAAATAGTAGGGGGATGTTGGTCACTCTTTTCCTTCCCAGCTCTCCATCCCTCTTCAGCCTCACAATGTTCTGAGGAAGCAGGGCAGAAACTTTTATCTTCATTTTACAGATAGGGAAAGCATGGCACAGGAAGAAGACAGCTTCAAGCTAGAACACAGGTTTCCTTGTTGAACTTTGTAATAAATCCCAAATACTCATAAACCCAAATATATGATGAGAACCATAAGCCAATACTGATGAGTTACATAAAAGACCTCCACCAGGACTATAGTTCAGTCCCTGCATAAGAGAAGCTTCCCCATGTAGAAACTGACTCCATCTCCTAGAAACCAGTGTCAGGACTATCTCCAGGATACTGGTCCTCTGCAGAGCCATGTCTTCACAACCTCATGCTGAGCTCTACTGTTGCCAAGGACCCAGGAGATCAAGACATATTTACTTAGAAATAGGACAGAGACACACAAGAATAACTAATCATATGTAGCATGCACATGAGAAGTGCTATTTCAGAGAAATCTATTCCAGTTGTCAAGAGAAAAGTTTTCAGAGTGGGCAACAACCATGTGTTACCTTACCAAAGGAAAAACCAGTACACTGACTCTAGAAGATAAAAAAGAGTATCACTACCAGAGAACTATGACCCCTCTACCAATTGGTCAGGGTCAAGTACTCAAACTTTTAAAGATACAGGAAAATTACTGTAGTGATCCAGGATCTTCATCCTTTATCCATGATTAAAAAAAAAAATTTAAGTGTTATATAAACAAAGTATAAAGAAAAACTACAGCATCAAACTAAAACCCATGGTAATATTAAGAATTGAATGTTACTGCCAAGCAGGATGGCACATGCCCATAAACCCAGCTACTCATACTCAGGAGGCTGAAGCAGAGATATCACAAGGCCAGCCTGGGTAACTTAGTGAAACTTTGTTGCAAAATAAAAATAAAAAGGGCTGGGGATGTAGCTTAGTGGCAAAAATCTTGCCTAGCATGCTCAAGACCCTGGGTTCGATGCTCAGCAAGCACACGCACACATACGCACATGTGCACACAGGAACACACATGCACACACACACAGGGTATTACTTTCTTGTACAACAGTATCAGATCCAAGAAATCTCACAATCTATAGTATATACTTACAGGACACACATATCACTGAGGCTTGACTGTGAACAGCCAATAAGAACCCAGATCTAAGAGTATTCACAACTCTTAAATTTCACATCTTGATAGGATAAAGGAACTGGACATATAGACCTTAGGGGTGAATTTATAAATCTCTGGTGAAGAAACGTGTTAACTGGGGGGAAAATGAAGGTTTTTAAAGACACTAAACCACACAAAAAGTGTGGTTATTTCATTAATTATTATCATTAAATATTTCATTCCAATTCCAAACAGCTTTTAAAAGTATATGAAATTTGAAGGAAAATATAAACCCAGTTGAAGCCTTCTAAGAAGTTTAAAAAGTAAGTCTGAACTACTTCAAAGGAAAAAAGCCTAGAAGCAAACCTTTTTATTTTTATTTATTTTGTCCAAAAAACAATGGAGATAATAGTTTTTTACCAGGATTGTAGGTAACCTTTCTTGTTGGGACTGGAGATTGAATTCGAGTGCATTCTACCACTAAGCTACACCTCTAGACCTTTACCTTTTTTGTTTGTTTGTTGTTGGGTTTTTTTTGTTTGTTTTTGTTTTTTTGGTACCAGGAATTGAACCCAGGTACACTTAACCACTAAGCCTGTTATGGTTTAGATGTGAGGTGTGCCCCAAGAGCTTACATGTAAGACAATTCAAGAAGATTCAAAGAAAGGATTGGGTTAAGAAAGCTTTAACCCAATCAATGAATTAATCACCTGATGGGATTAATTAAGTGGCAACTGAAGGCTGGTGGGGTGTGGCTTTGGGGTATATATTTGTATCTGGCAAGTGGAATCTCTCTCTGCTTTCTGATCATTATGTGAGCTGCTTCCGTCCACCACAATCTTCTACCATGTTGTTCTGCCTCATCTGAGGAGCCCTGAGGAATGGAGCTAGCTGTCTATGAACTGAGACCTCTGAAATCGTGAGCACTCAAACTTTCCCCCTTTACAGTTGTTCTAGTCAGGTCCTTTAGTCCCAGCAGCAAAAAAGCTAACTAACTAAAACAAACCACATCCCAAAAGTCCTTTTTATTATTTTATTTTTTATTTTGAGACAGGGTCTTCTGGCCTTGCTAAGTTGCTGAAGCTGGCTTTGAACTTGTGATCCTCCTGCCTCAGCCTCCTAGACTGCTGGGATTATGGGTATACACAACTGCATCCAGATCCATTTACCTTTCTTTCTTTTTTATTTTGAGAGAGGGTTTCACTAAGTTGCCAAAGCTGTCCTCAAACTTGTGATCCTCTTATCTCAGCCTCCCAAGTCATTGCAACACTGTGCCCAGATAGGCAGGCTTTGTTTTAAATCAAATCACCAAATCAACTTCCACCAACAAGGGGTCAAAAAAAGTCCTAGCTGGAGGTGTAACTCAGTGGGTGACCATATGCTTAGTACACACAAGGCCCTGGGTTTGATCTCTAGCATTGCAAAAAAACGAAAAAGAACTTTTTAAATAGCCATAAGCCCTTCCTCCTCTTGGTCAGCACTGTCTGGTAGGGCATTGAGGTGCTGACAACCAGCACCTGCCAACAGGTCAATAGAAACTAAGGATTCAACTAGTGTGAGCAGGAAATTGGCCACCTACAGGGGAACTAAGCAAGTTAGACACTGAGGATTATGAAAGCCAGGTTTCTCACTAGTTAGAAAGGGAATTACAAATATAGAAAGGCTAGGGAATAAAAATCTTGTTGGGCTGGAAACAAAGGTAAACATTAAAACAGACATATGTGGATGTGTGTCTATACACATGTATTTCCTAGCTCCACTCACTAAGAGGGCATAAAAACCTGACGCTCAGCCAGATGCACACCTGTAATCCCAGCAACTTGGGAGGCTGAGGCAGGAAGATGGCCAGTTCAAGGTCATCTGGGCAACTTCAGCAGAACATTGTCTCAAAATAAAAAACAGAAAGGGCTGGGGATATAGCTCAGTGGTAAAGCACTCCTGGGTTCAAGCCCCAGTACTTGGGGTGAAACACCCTGATGGCCAGATCTTGGTCCTAAAAACTCTTTTCTGCTAAAAAGAACAAAAGCTCCTTAAAGAAACAGCAAATTCCAGGTTTGGGTCAGAGAAAGTACATTATGATCTGGGAACATCTTGCTGTGTCAAAAGTAAAAAAACGTAAAAAAATGCTTAAAGAATGGTGAGAAAATACTAAGTGATAAAGCCAGCTTAAAAGAATTTTCACTGACCAAAACTGGGACAACTTGAAAATCAAACTTAAAAATCAAACCTCAGAGATACAATAGTAATGGATTATAATCTATTGAATGAATAAATGTGTAAGACAACGTTCTACATTATATAACAACAACTAATGGATGTAGAATCAATGATACAAATAGAAAATCATCATTTGTGCAACCAGAGAAATGGAAAAATTGAGCTCTGTATATGTACTATGACTTGAAACGCATTTAAATAAAATAATATAAATAAAAAAAGAGAAAATCATCATTTGGTAATAATCACATTAATAATTCAGGCAAGAATCATCCATGGTGCTAAAACTGGATGAGTATTTGATAAAGATCAAGTATTTGCATAATTTCAAAATATAGTCTCACAGTCAAGCACAGTGGTACATGCCTACAATCCCAGCAACTGGGGAGGCTGAGCCAGGAGAACCTCAAGTTTGAGGCCAGTCTCACCAACTCAGTGAGACCCTGTCTCAAAAAAATGGAGGGGGGTAGATTGGGGATGTAGTTTAGTAGTAAAGCACTCCTGGGTTCACTCCTCAGTACCCCCCCCCCAAAATTATTTATACACACACACACTTTCACAAAGTACTATTACATGTTAGTTAAGTATTAAGTACATGTCAATTATTAAATAATTAATGTAAAAATATTTACTACTTATTATATAAAATACTTGTAGGCTAAAATTACATTGAAGAAACCTGACTGATACCACCTTAAACAAGTAATTGAAGTTATCTCCATCAGTAGTAATGGGACTATCAACGTGATGTGCCTCAGAGATACAACGCATTGAAGAGAACACAGCATTATTTATGATATTCCTGCCAAAAAATGCGTAACTTTAATCATGAGAAAGCAAGATAAACCAATGCTGAGGGACACTCTATGAACTAGCCAAAAACTCTTGAAGATGTCAACAATGTAAATATGAGAAGCCACTGCTAAGTGAAGGAAACAAGAGACATGACAAGTAGCAGATGATCTTGGATTGGATCCTGTGCCCACACAGGGCACTACCATACCAAGAAGTCTGCAGGTTGGAGGGCAATCTTCTATCCATGTTAACTTCTGAGCTTTACAGTTATACTGTGGTCATGTGGAAGCGTATCCTTATTTTTAAGACAACACTTAGAGGCAAGAAACAGTGGCACACACCTATAATCCCAGCAAGTTGGGAGGCTGAGGCAGGAGGATCACAAGCTGAAGGGCAGCCTCAGCAACTCAGAGAGACCCTCAGCAGTTTAGTAAGACCCTATCTCAAAATAAAAAGGGCTGGGGATGTAGTTAGGTGGTCAAGTGCTTCTGTTTCAACCCCTAGAACAACAACAACAAGCTTAGAATTGTTAAAGGGTAATAGGTTATCATATTTAAATATTACTCTCAAATTTAAGTCTGCAAAAATTACAATAAAGAGATTCTGTATTTGCAAATTTGCCTGCTCAATATCATTTATCGTAACCCCCAAATCAACAGTCTCAGCACATTTACTGTCATTCATAGGCATGCACATCAGAGTAGCAACAAAGCAATGCTCTGCTTTCTTGTTTCAGCTCTCACACAATAAGCATGTGTTACTTTCATGGTCTATTCAGTTACATATTTTTTGCATCTTGGTGCTTTTTGTTGCTTTCATTGTTTAAAAGGCCTCTCAAAAAATAAAAATAAACAAATAAAATGGCCCTCAAGTGCAGTCCTGACATGCTGTCTAGTATTCCTAACTGCAAAACAGTTGTTATAATATACCTTAGAGAAAAAATGCATGTGTTGCATAGGTAAACTTCATTCAGGCACAAATTATAGTGCTATTGACTGAAAGTTCAATGTTACGATGTCAACATTATATATTAAGTAAGGTATCTTTAAACAGAAGCACAGATAATAAGGTTATGTATTAATTGGTTGGTGAAAATGTCACCAGAGGTCCCGAGGATCCTACCCTTGTATTGCCCCTGGCAACAGTGGTTCAGTATTCACTAATTCAGTGTTTGCAACTCAATAGAACATTAATTACTGTGAATAATGACTGTATTTAACAAACAGGGAGAGGATGACAAACCAACTGGGGACTTGAGGTAAAGGGGACACAGGAATTATCTGGACCATCTTCAACTGTTCTCAAAGTTTGAAAACATTTCAAAATCTAAAAACATATTTTTTAAAAAACACCTTTTTAGGTGTTAAACATACTACAGGCTGTTTTAAAGCCTCAATGATAAAACACATCACTAGAACTAGATCTCACTGGTGATCCTATAACTGTCCATCTCCCTACCATTTCCTCCTTCTCCATACATACACAACTTCTGAGACAGAATGCTAACCACAGTGTGTCGCATGACCCACACAGTTCACTGTAATCCATTCACTGCTTTGTGGTCTTCCAAATGAAATGTCAGAAACTTTCAAGTCACAGGATTCAAACCTTCTCCAAGTGCACTATTCAAGGTTAACATCCCCAAAAAATACTTTTAGATTCTAGGAAGATGTCAATTCCTTCCTATGCCAGTTATCTGGGGGGTATTTTTTTAATTACATATAAATCATATATATGTGCTATAATTAGGTTTTATAGCCAGGCATGGTGGTACATGCCTACAATCCCAGTTACTTGGGAGATTGAGGCAGGAAGATCACAAGTTGGAGGTCATCAAGTTGTATTTTAAGACCTTTTTTCAAAATGAAAAATAAAAAGGGCTGGGGATGTAGCTTGGTGGTAAAGCGCCCCTGGGTTCAATTCCCAGTACCACAAAAGAAATGAAAGAGGGGAAAAAAGAATTAGGTTTTATGTTCAAAAAGCAGAGACCCTTAGCCAGTGCATGACTGTAATCCCAGCAACTCAGGAGGCTGAGGCAAGGGGATCGCAAATCCTAGGCTAATCTCAGCAACTTAGCAAGGCCCTAAGTAACTCAGTGAGATCCTGACATAAAAGTAAAAAGGGACTGAGGTGTAGATCAATCATAAAGAGCCCCTCAGTTCAATCCCTAGTATAAAAAAAAAAGGACACCCTTAATGTCTCCAGTTTTGTTTGTTTAATATTTTTTTTAGTTGTCAATGGACTTTATTTGTTTATATGCAGTGCTGAGAATCAAACCCAAGGCCCCACACATGCTAGGCCACCACTGAGCCACAACCCCAGCCCCAATGTCTCCAGTTTTTGAGAAAGTGATCAAGTTTAGAATTACAGTAATTGAGAAGTTTTTGTAAGAGGCAAGAACACTATTTAGTGTTTGGGTTTAAGTGAAGATCTGCAATCTTGGCTGCAATTCCTTTATCCCTGAGAGTCACTTTCTTTACAATCAGGAAGGAATCAGATTATCAAGAACAATGCCAGAGTCCTCCACTCTAATTAGAAACAAAGGGAAAAGATGTTTTGAGAAATACCAAGAGAAATTTTCTAAATTAACTTACACAATAACTGAGTTTTTTTTTCTTTTCTCCTAAGATTTTCTCTCTGCCCACCTCTGCACTATAGGCTGTCTAGATCAAAGTGCAAGGGCAGGATACAAATATTTTCATGTGGAGGGATCAGGAAGCACCGCTACTGCTAATCAAGTACAGTTCAAAGCATGGAACAGTTAATCTATATCATTGCAGCCACCATGGCCACAGACTGGAGGGAAGGGAAAATGAATCTGTTGAACCCCATCACCTTTCAACAGAAACAAAATCTGAAAGGCAGAACAGAAAGCCTCTGAAGTAAATTACAGACCAGCAATCACCTGATAGTGTGTTAGAAATGCAGACCTCACATTCCAGCCAGACCAAGTAACTTAGAATCTGCATTTTAACAAGATTCCCAGGTGACTGGCGTGTACATAAAGTTTGAGGAGTACACTCCATTAATTCCCTGCCTCTACTACCCAACTGCCTGGGCTCAGAAACCTATGTTCTCCAGCAAATTCAGCTTAAACTTTGAGTCCTTCCCAATCCACAGACAAGGTTAACTTACCCTGCTGTATACATTGTTCGGTACTCTACACTTCTCTCCCATAGAACTCATCACAGTATGAAATCATAGTATAAGCCTGTTTAGCATCAGGCTTCTCTGGGTTGGAAGCTCTGTAAGGATAAAGGACTGTCTCTCTTGTTCACCATGGCAAGCCCAGGAACAAGACCAAAACTAAGTATTTTCTTTTTAATAAGTGAATGGTCCTACTGTGTCTGAATTACAGTGTTAGACTCTGGAGCAAGAGGACAAAAACAATTAAGATATGGACTTTGTTCTCAAGTAGCTCACAGCTGAGACGACTTTGTGCAAACTAACATGAGCCAAGCCCCTAAGAACACATGCTGCGTTCACAGTTGCTTCTCCATTTCTCTGCCAAATGATAATAGGTAGCCCAACTCTTCTCCAAGGCCCTCTGCTCCCACAGCATGAAGGGCAGGCCAAGAATGTCTTCAGCGATAGTTCCCTCATTTGGCTCCTCCATTCCCAGGGTACAATTACTTTGCCCAACCTTCTCTCTGCCCTAACATAACTCCAACTTCCTTTAGCATCACTTTATTCTCCCCTAGGAAGTTCATGTTATTTCTGGCAACATTCTCTCTAGCCTCTTCCCTCATCAGTTCCCTTATTATGAGATGTCGAATTTCCCCTGTTACCTCCTCCAAGAATGTCTTGCCTAACTCATTTCTAACCACTCAATTGATTATTTCCTGTGAGCTGTCAAGCCTATTTTATTCTCAACAGAAACCACTCAAATCTATATCCCTGGCCAATTTGGAGAATCTCCTAATTAACTGTTCAATATTCAATTGTCTTCCCATTTTCCTCAGTCCCTTCTCATATCTCCCAAAAGGATACTTGGTGATTGAGCAAATGCTATCATCTCTTCCCAGATTATATTCCCCATGATTCTTACATCCATTCTTGATTAATAGACAAGACTCTCTCAGTAGATTTACTTCCCAAAGCCTATTATCAAAAAACCATGGTAACAAAAACAAATCTAAATGCCTAAACTGACAGCAATGAGGTGGTAATGTTGCTTCCTTTTACCTTTGGAAATGCAGTTCAGAGAAATGTTAGTTGATGGACAAAGAATACAATATGATATGGACGAAAGTGCTCAGCGGAAAAGGCACAAGCAAGCTTAGGCCACCATCACACCAGAACAGTCTGATAGGCTCAAAATCCAACCTTTCTCTCTACCGTGACAAGGAGAAAGCAGCTACTGCCTACTAGCTGCTGGCATGTCTTAGTTCTTCTCACAGCACTGACATCACTGCATCCTGGGCAAAATGTACTGCATAAAACATCAAATCATAATCAAATGATAAAAAGGAAATGGGACCATTATACCAGATACAGCTAAATAAAAACATACCAGATGTACCCAGGTGTGGTGGCACACGCCTCAGCAACTTAGTGAGACCCTAAACAACTCAGCAAGACCCTGTCTTTAAAAATAATATACAAAAGGGCTGGGGATGTGGCTCAGTGGTTAAGCACCCCTGGGTTCAATCCCCAATACCAAAAAAAAAAAAACCAGAGCTCTTAATTATCAAAGAGAAATGAAAAAGGGATTGCATTTACCATTCCTCAGGTTTGTTTCTATAAAGTCAAGTGCATTTTTTCGTAAAACGCACATACAGCAATAGAGATACTAGATTACTGAGCATAATATTCAATATTACTCATAGTGAATTATCTCTAAAGGATGTCTAATATTTATTTTGGTTTATAAGCAGGATCAACAATAGAATTTGAGTTAGTAAGTCAACTTCTAAGTTACCCATGAAAAGCATTAATTTTTCCAATTTCTTTCCAAGCATGTTTGGAAACTTTTCCTATTTGAAATGCTGATAGTCAATTTTAGATGTCAAAATAAAGTACAAATCACAAATCTACCATAAACATTTCAGAGTCTTTTATTGTGCGTTAACATAACATCCCAGGATTCTTCTTACACTTAAAATCCTAGAGAGACTGTAATAAAGGAATAAAAGCTGAAGTCCCTAGTCATCTAACATAGCTGGCAATTACAAAGAGAACCACTCACTCCTTTCCCACTATGATATGGCTCTCCCAGCCCAGGCCATTCTCCATCATAAGGCACAAATCTGCATACTCCCTTGAGAAGTTAAAAAGTACACACTGCTTGGAGAAGTTAAACAGGTTATGTGATCACCATTTGGAATTTGTAATAATCTGCACTGCAAGTACTGCCCATAAAGAAGACTGAGCATCCATTTTTATTAGAATGTCCACAATATTCTACTTACTCTATGTTGTCTCTAAAGCCCAGCTCTGTGATTCCTTTTGGAGATTCTCTCCAATGTATGAAAAGTTAATTAAATTCTTGAAAATATAAAGCATAGTAATTTTTAAACAAAAGTTTATGGACAGCTCCAACTCCTAGGACATCACTACTACGTTTAGTGTTATGCCATCAACCACTTTCTCAGATAACCTGAGTCCTGAGCTTATGATCTCTTTGCATTGCCTTTCAATTTCTTGAGAGGTACTTTCATTAAGAGTACCGATAAGAGACTGCCTAAGAATCAAATGGAAATCAAGGAGTCCAGGATAGCAGCCCCACACTGCCTGGGAGAGAATGGAAAGTTATTCCTCCAGAGCCAGGATGCTGATGACTAATGCAAGGGCAGGGCAGCCTTGTGCGCTGGGCCTGTGCCCTGCAGAGAGCCCACAGGAGGTCTCAGGAGATTCTAAAGCTCTCACCAGAGAGAAGTTTAACAAGATAACTCAGCTTTTAAGTAATAGAGGCAGCCTCCTGGCCTCTGGGCTGTGAAAGGGCTCACCTGCCAAGAGCAATAACACAGGTAATTACTGCACACAAAATAATAAATCTCAGCGGGATTCCAGGACCCAGGTACTAGCCTCCCTCCTACCTTACATTACACACAGGGAGGAATATAATGCACTACTTTTCTCATTAAGACTTGGGACAGTCTCCTAATGGGTAAGCAGATAAATTTCCCTTGGCACAATGATTCAGTTTTGGCTTGTTGCCAAAAATAAAAATGTTCCTGGTATTAAGCAGTATAAGACAATGAATGTCCCCTCTCCTGGAACACAATTCATAAGGTTGAAAAGTTCACTAAGATTCCCATTAGTGTATTCCAGAAACTGGAAACAAAAACTCTGAAGCTCATTTCTTTTTCCTTTCTCTATTAGATTTCCAGCCACCCTCAGTCTTTAGGCAAGTCGCCTTAACCTTGCACACTGAATCCAGGTTGCTTGTCCAGTATTCCTACGGGTACTTCACCAGTTCACCTACCTTTTCTCTTATCCATTTTATTTCTTTGTCTCTGTCAAGACACCCATCACTTACACCATCTTCCCAGGAAAGTTATTTAAAAAAAAAACTCATCTAAAAATATCACATCTGGTTTTTCCAACCCACCCACTCTCTGAAAAACCATCAGTATTTAATTTCACAAGTTCTTCTTTCCACTATCAAACAAAACTACTTGCCTTTAATTATCAGCCCAAAGCTTTAACCAGAATCAAACACTGAGTCTGAAGCCCCAAGCCTAGACTACTTGCCCCCACCCATAAAACACTTTTGGCCATGAGACCCTCCCATTAGGCCATGCCCAGGAGACTTAAGATTGGTCACTGGGAGCAATGCCACCTTACACTCTCTTTCTTCCCTATCTAACTATTGTTACTAACACTAATCAGACTGTTATCATACATTTTATCACTCAAACAAGGACACTTTTGCCAGTGCGACAGGTTACTACTGGTAATTATGCCAGAACAGGCATGAACCACACAGTCCTAGGCAAATTGGGAGAGAAATCATCACCCTGTCTTTACAATGGTGCTAAGGCCAGGTAATGTTCTTCCTTGCACAGAATGAATTCCTGCTGATTCAACAAACCACTCTTCCTTGGGAGAATGGCAGTTTAAGGAATTGGCAACAAAGACCAGAAATGGAATTACCTAGTTCCCCCTCAGTGCAAAGAAAATATTACATATTTTACATTGTAGTGAAAATTCTTTCCTAAATATATCAATTTCAATGTTGATAAGTACTTTTATTGGGAGGGGAAGTATGGGACAAAGAGCCAGAAAAGAAACCTTTGCCTCAACGTATTTTAGCCTATCCAGTCACATCTGTGCCACTGAGTAAAAACTAGTATTCACACACACAACTAACACTTCTCTACATGGTACCTAAATTTGCTTAGTCTTTCCTAAATAACAATTTACTGCATAATGAGTCTGATTTCAAAAGATTTATACACTTGCCAGCTTCTACTATGCTGGAGATTCCCAAACTTAAAACTTACAGATCAGTGAAGTTTGCCTCCTCACACCGTCACCCCCTCACCCAAAGGGGGAGAAAAAAGTTATCTACTGTTACAACTAAAGCCATTTCTTCAAACTAAATAACTTTAACATCACAAGAATTTGCTTTGACATTATTTCTTCTTATTTCACCCAAGTTAGTGCCACTTTCTTCCCCGTCTATCTTGGGGACTGTATGAAAACACTGGATGACTAATATCAGCTAATTGTTACGAAACACAAAGTGCTAGACACAGTGCTGGGAACTGTACATTGTCCCATCAAATTTGCAACAACCCTATTAGAGGAGCCCTATTAGTCCCATTTTACAGGCAAAACTGGTAAGACTACTCACCCAAGGTTACCCAGCTAGTCATTAGTGAAGCTAATGGTTTAAACCACAGCTAGAATGGTCAGTTCAGTTCTGCCGCAAGACACAAAATTTATCTGTTTCTTAACTGTGGACTGGTTTAAAAAAGAAAGTAAAGACTAAGGTGGTATATGAATTCTGTATATACCAGCATTTAATAATATTTGCACAAACTTAAGAACCATTTCCTTTCCATTCTCTTTCAAGTATTCCTATTAAATCAATAAGAAAGTTTCAGTTTGGTGCTAGGAAACCATTAACAACTACCACCTGCTAAATATTCTTGTTAGAGTGTGCAGACCTCAGCTCAGAGCCCTCTGCAAAACAGTACCTAGCTAAAATTTAGTAATGTTTTGTTTTCAGTGTGAGAGTTTTTTCTTTTTTTTTCTAAAATACTTTCTAATTATGGCAAGTAACACTGGTGGAAAAGACTCCTTTTACCAAAACTTTAATGAGTCCTCATTTTGATGAGGCCTGACCTTGAGCTTCTCTCTGTCCTTGCAGAAAGCAACTGAGAAAGAATTCTGCTAAATCAGTTTAGCAAAAATCCCTCAGCTTTGGTATGCTATCACCCTAGCTGCATGCAGCAACAATCAAGTCTGTCAGAAACTCCTCATCCTCGATGCTTCCTCTAAGTAATTTTCATCTGATCCTACCCTCTTCGCTCCTGGGTTATAAATCTCCACTTGTCCTTGTGGGAGTCACAGTTCAGTCCAGTCTGTCTTCCTCCACTGCAAGACACTGATTGGCCTCCCTCAAATAAAAAAGTCGGCCTTACCATCTGTAATAAGTGTCACAAATAACTTTTTGCCTTAACACAGACTTTATATTCTCACCATTGAAATTAAAGTTGCCTTTTTTTTCCTTCTTTTGTTTGGTACTGGAGATTGAACCCAGAGGCCCTTTACCACTGAGCTATGTCCCCAGTCCCTTTATATTTTTTATTTTGAGACAGGGTCTCGCTCAGCCGCTTAGGGCCTTGCAAAGTTGCTGAGGCTGGCTTCCAACTTGTGATTCTCCTGCCTCAGCCTCCCAAGTCACTTGGATTATAGGCATGTGCCACCACACCCAGCTAAAGTTACCTTTCGAATTCAAATTTTAAAAACAGCTGATTGTCAAAAATAGTTCTAAATATTTAATAAAAAGCCTGATATGCTAGAACCACAGCAGGTGTATACACACATCTGAAGCCTGGGAAACTTTACAGAAACCAACACTAAAACCAGGATGAATACTTCCCAATCCTGAATTCTGTAGAACAGATTCCCTGCCTGAAAATGACAGCATTCTCATGCCAGCATGCTCTTCATCACCTACCACCCTAAAGAGGAAAACCAATTGTTTTCCTTCTGCACTCACACTAACACTTCTGACAGACACCAAATGCATAGAGATTTCCTACACCAAGCAATTCTCCAGTTCTCTATAAAGACCACCTGGGTGTTCTACAATTCAATTCTGATACCGTCTACTTGGAGTGTGTGTCCAAACCCACCTGTTAAGGGTACAGTTAAGTCTGTCTCCAGTTCAGATGATCACTTGCTTACAGGCCTGTCTTCTGACTGACTTGCTATAAACTAGGCGCCTAGGCTTGGTGAGAAGAGGGTTCTCACCACCCTCTTCTCAGGTTGGCTAATCTGCTAAAACAGCTTGCAAAATTATGGAAAACAGTTTACTCACTAAATTGCTGGGTTTTTTAAAAAAAAGGATACAACTCAGGAACAGCCAAATGGAAAAAGCACATAGAGTGAAATGTGGGGGAAGAGGTGCAGCCTTCCATGTCCTCCCTGAACCACACACTCCCAGAAACCCTCCAAATCCCTAAACATCACAAAAGTGGTGGGCAGGTGGGGTTATCCACTACTTTGAATAAAGTTATTCAACTTTACGGCATAGTTGAATAAATCACTAGTGAAGCTCGACCTCTAGAGCCTCTTTTCAGCCCTTCTCCCCTCCCACTAGGCTGAGAGGGCAGGGCTGAAAACTCCAACATTCAAACAACCACACCTCCATCCCTGGTATTTACAAAGTCACTCATTAACATATAAACTCAAATGTGGTTGAAAGTGGCTTGTTATGACTGCAAGACACTTCTTCTATCTTTTTTTTTTAAATCGGCAATGGCAATTGAACCCAGGGCCCTGCAAGCGCTTTACCAGTGTTACAGCCAACTTTTACCTTTATCACTCATCACTTTAGAAATTTCAAGCATTTCAGGGGCTCAGCGCTAGGAAGACCAGATATTTCTTACATCACCATGTCATACACCTCCACTGTCTTATTCAAGTTGGTGGGGGGGAACTATGTGCCTGGCAATAGGAAAAAGTCAAACCTCTCATGTGATTTTGCCTCTGGCCTCCACTTGTCATCTGTACTTTAGGTAGTCACAAACTTCCCTTGTCACTGAGCTCTCTACAACTCAGAGAAAGAAGGGCAACAACCATTTGGTCAGATATCTACATCACGGTGACCAAAATACCCAACAATAACAACTTATAGGAGGGAAAATTTAATTCGGGGTCAGAAGCACAGGTCTCAGTCCACAGACTGCTGATAGCACTGCTCTAGATCTAAGTTGAGGTGGCATATCATGGAGGAAGGGCCCAGCAGAGGAAGGCAGCTCAGCTCATGTAGAGGGTCAGGAAGTAAAGGGGGTCAAAGGGCAGCAGAGAAGAACAACCCCTTCCAAGGCATACCCCAGTGACCACTTCCTCCAGCCATGCCTCCCCTGCCTACAGTTACCACCCCAATCCATTCAAAGTAGGATCTCACAATCCGATCATTTCACCTCTGAGGACCTCTCCATTAACTGGATCTTTGTGAGGGCACCTCATATCCAAACCTTAACAGTCCCAAAGGGCCCACTTGAAGCCCAGTATAATGATGTATACATGTTATCCCAGTTACTCTGGAGGATGAGGCAAGAGGATCAACTTTACGGCCAGCCTGGGCAACTTGCAAGACCCTGTTTCAAAATAAAATTTTGGTGGGATATAACACAGTGATAGAGAGCTTGCCTAGCACTGCAGTGGCCATGGGTTCAATCCTCAGTATGGTAATGGAGGTTGGGCTTTTATTACACACAGGCACTAAGACCCTAAAACACCTGGGGGTCTTCAAGCAACTAAGTAGTTTGTAGTTACTGGGTCCCACATGCTGGCCCTGCACTGCTGAGAAGAGACGACGTGGCTTTTAAGAATTGAGAAAATAAAACTACCACACATAGAAAATAAATTGGAGCCAGCACAGTGGAGCCCGCCTGTAATCCCAGCACTTTGGGATGCTAAAACAGGAGAATCGTGAGTTCAGAGGAGACACTAAGCAACTCAGTGAGACCCTGTCTCTACATAAAACACAAAATAGGGCTGGGAATGTGGCTCAGTGGTTGAGTGCCCCTGAGTTCAATCCCTAGTACCAAAAAATAATAAATAGATAGATAGATAAGTAATGCAATGTTAAGTTATAGGTTACCCTAAATTTTATCTATGATGACACCTAAGAAATAAACAGATAAAGTATAATACCCCAACCACTACCAAAAACAGAATGACTATTAAAAAAAAAAAAGATACCCATGGCTGTATTTTTAGGAACCTATCTTACAGAAATGCTAGCACAAGAGAGAACAAAGATGTATAAAATAAAGTTCCATATAGCAGTGTCTAGAATAGTAAAAAGCTAAAAACAACACACATCAATAGCAACAGTTATAATACATCCAAACTACAGAATACTACTCAGCCATTAAAAAAAAGGCTGCCAGAAAGAGAATATGGTCTCATTTCAATTTCTTAAAAAAGAGAATGAGTGTCTGCATGAAAAATTTTGGAAGTAAACATACTGTCAACATTTGCTTATGGGGATGAGAATAAAAGCTAGAAAAATGACTTGGCAACTTGGTAGGGCTAGCTCAAAATAAAAAATAAAAAAGGCTGGGGATGTTGCTAGGTGGTAAAGCACCTCTGGGTTCAATTCCCAGACTGCAAAATAGAAAATAAATATAACAACTGAGGGGTGAGGAGGCCAAAGGGAGAAAGATTTGTGTATTTAACTTTAAAATACTTCAATACTGTTTTAAGAGCAAGTCCAGAATTTAAATATAAAAATAACTTAATTATTAAATTATTAATACTGAATGGCATCACCAGGATGAAATGGAAAACTGCTGGACAAAATGAGGATAGGCCACCAAGGAAACTGCAAACATGACCCCTAATGAAAAGGACTTCATAGGGACTGGGGTTGTGGCGCAGTGGTAGCGTGCTCGCCTAGCACGCGTGAGGCACTGGGTTCGATCCTTAGCACCACATAAAAATAAAATAAAATAAAGATATTCTGTCCACCTACAACTAAAAAATAATTTAAAAAAAGAAAAGAACTTCATAAATCTTTTTTTTTTTAATTTTTTTTAGTTGTAGATGGACACAATGTCTTTATTTGATTGCTTTGTATGTGGTGCTGAGGATCGAACCCAGGGCCTTGCGCATGCAAGGCAAGCGCTCTACCACTGAGCTACAATCCCAGCCCAGAACTTCATAAGTCTTATAAGAAAATTTTATTCCCATGTTAGATAAGCTTGTGGAATAAAAAGTAAAGCTTAAGACCACCAAGTAGAATATTCTGGGTTTTACAACTATTATTAAGAATGAGGTTTATAAATAAGAAATAGGATCTAAATATACATTTAAGGCAAAAGGCCCAAGCATCAGACTCTAGGATTCCAAGAACAGAAAGTAAGGAGCTTAGAATCTTCATATTTGCAAATGACACTGGAGACTTCCATAGCAATATTGTGCCAGGTTATTGGTGCCAAATTATAGGAAGATCTTGGGAATCTATGCAAATACAAGGAAAAGTGGCAGATGAGTGTTAAAACAAGCATATGGCCTAAATCAGGCACATAAAACAACTTCTCAGCTGTCAGTTATGACCCAGGAATAGGATCTCATAGTCACTGTAAATGGACCCTAAGGATGCCAGCCTAACATCAAGCTACAGATTAAAAGCAATGCAAAATGTCCTGGGAACCCTCAAGACAAAAGCCAAAGAGAGGGAAACCACAGAATTCTCCCCTCAGAAAATTCTCGTGCACTAGCCCACAAACACACATTTCATTTATTATTAGTGTTGTGCCCCTTCAACTACATACAGTAAAGGAGCTAAATAAGATCGGCAGGTCTCAAATGCCAGCCCCAGATAAATCCCAACTAACTCTTTCAATCACCTAGGAGTGGCTTTTCTAAAAATACAGATTCCCAGGCCACTCCAGAGATTCTAAAACAGTGCCTCTGAAAGATCTTCCAGGTGGTCCCAATGGAATGCCTACTTAGGAAATCACTGGGATTCTTTCACTGGCTCCATATACACTTCCAGAAAGGATTTAAGATGGCTTACTATAAAAAATAGACTCAAAAGGAAAGCAACTATGTCAAAGTACCAAGAACTGATTAAGATGGGCTGAGGATGAAGCTCGGTGCTAGAATGCTTGCCTAGTACGCAAAAGGTCCTGGGTTCTATCCTCAGCACCGCAAGAAAAGAAGAAAAAAAAAAAAGATTAAGATGATACTTGCACATAAAATGGAAATTAAAAAGATCTCAGAAAATGAAAAAGATCTGGCCTCCAGCAAGAACAGTACTCAAAGTGCCTCAATTGAGAGCTAGGCAAAAGAAAACACTCCCTATGAGCTAGACACCCTCTAAGTGCCCTCCTCAACCTCGCCTTCTCAAGTCAAGGCCTGCTGTATAAGGAATGTCAAGGTGTTCTGAAGTGGAGGTAAGACTGGGTGGATAAAATCCTCTGGGCATCATGTTCCTCTGGGTCACACTCACTCACACAAGTTTATTCTGATTACTGAAAAGAAGCCAGAATCTCCCTTACTTGTATTCATCTCCCGGCACACTCCAATCAATCCTTTAGTCTAATTCATATTCTAGCTCTCTGGTGTTCCACACAAGAAAACCATATTTCAACTAATCCACTTTCTCGGGGGAAAAAAAATGCAGTGGAAACAGAGAGCATGCTTTATGCAAGATAAGCAGCAATTCAGAGTCAAGCCTACCATAAGGTATAATATTTCTGAGCTTTGTTTCAGCATGCCTAAAAGAAACGTAATACAGGGTTTTTTATATAATCACAGCCTTACAGGACTAAAAGACGCTTAGAGACAATGAGTCGAGTCACTTCATTTTAGAGAAAAGTTGAGTTCAAAGTGAAATACCTCACCCAACACATCACCCAGATAAAGAGCAGCAGGACCCAGGTCAGAGCTTATGTCCCTCACTCCTTAGCCAATGATCTCTCCTCTATGACATGCTACTTCCCAGGGACAATACTAATAAATCAGATTTATTAACTTTAAGCACAGGTTCCAGAAATCTCTTTAATTCTTCCTATTATATGTGAGGTTGGTATTATAGGATTGTGCCAAGCAAATCACTTCCTAGACACACACAGATACATACACAAATTAAAAAATAAAAAAACTTAAAGCACTCAAAATTTGTTGAGGCACAGAGAAATGACAGCCATTCATCATAAGCATATATAAATGAAGAAAAAGTACCAATCACAGTTATATTTATATCACAAACCGCAGGTATCTCACAAATGGCATCTGAAAGTGACATGGAAATTTTCATTAGTTTTATTTTTTCCTGTAAGTTGCTTAACTTCCTAACTTAAAAAAAATGGCAACTGAAACTGTTCATTTTTCTTAAACATTAGAGATAAGTGAGAAAAACATAACATTAATTTATCATATTGAGTCTCACTGAAAGTAAGTGAAATCCCACGACACTCCATCTGCATCAAACGCTCACAACCTGTGATTCCGCATCAGTTTCTGCTGTAAAAACAAAAAGCATATGTCAGTCTCCCAAGAGAGGAAGCTGCAAAAACAGGGTGTGTATCCATCACTAGCAATAAAAGAAAACACTCCAGAAGCGCAGTGAAAGTGAAGTCCCTTTATTTTCTTCCCTTCTCATGGCAAGGCACAGAATTTCCCATTCAACTGTGCTCTTCTTAAAGAATGAAATACATTCAAAGACTAGATCCCACAGGCTCTAGCACAACCCTACTAGAATCACACCTGTCAGGCAGATAGCTAGCCATGCCAAGAAGTGAGTACACAATAAGCTGTAGAGCCTCCTTACCTGAATTCAAAAATCTGGTCAATTACCTCCTTTGAACTTACAACTGGAAACTAAAATTCTCACTTGCTGCCCCACTCACCCTCCAAGTAAACTGGCATAGTCTTCACTAAATCATCTGCCTACTTATTACCAGCATGGATCACTGGCCTCAAAAGACACCCCTCATGGGCTGGGGTTGTGGCTCAGTGGAAGAGTGCTTGCCTCGCATGTGTGAGTCACTGGGTTCAATCCTCAGCACCACATAAAAAATAAATAAATAAAATAAAGAAATTGCGTCCATCTACAACTAAAAAAATTTAAAAAAAAAAAAAAGACACCCCTCATGCTAATGAGCCATGCTGTGCATGAGCTGGTTCCCTTGTGATCACTAATTTGAGTTCTGAAGCATGCTACTTCGCTTCTCACTGACACTGACTTCTCAAAGTTTGCTAGGCTAAAAAGTACTATAGCAAAACAGAGCTGCATTAAATTCTATGGACTAACAAAATGCTAATGGAAGTATAAACACAGACAAGTTCCAGACCTATTAACTCTTCCAGAGCCTGCTCCTGGCTTTTACTTTTTTCATCCACATCCCCTTCGTTGGAAGATAGTGACTTGGGAATACACAGGACTAACAAGAAGTCAGAAAACCATGTTTTGGCCCAATAAGAAACAAAAATGACTAAGAACAAGTTTTGTTTTGTTTCTTTCTTACCCATCTCCCATTCTTTACATTTATTCAATGGACCACAAAACGTGAGCTATGGATCTCACCGGGATACCAGAACAATGACCACCTCCACTGCCTTTTTTCCTTTTATCATACTTACACCTGTGTGTTAAATAATAAGTCAGTTTAAACCTGTACCATTTGTGGTATACTGAACCTGAAGAAATTAAAGAGCTACTACAAAAATACTAAAGAACAATCATCAATGGAAACCCCAGGGGCTTGGCACTTGCTGTTTCCTCTGCCAGAAACATGCTTCCCTTTTGGCTGGTGTGCTCTTTGATGCACATCAGGTCTCAGTGCAAATGCCATCTTCTGAGAGACTTCTTTCCTAAACACCCTATCTAAAGGAACCACCCCCTCCCTTACCTGCAACCACTGTCCCAGTCCCCAGCGTAAAATGACTATCTCACATGGACTGCCATGCTTTTTTCTCACTCACATCTTTATTGTCAGACTCCCTCCATGATACACAAGGAAATGAATCTGATCTACTTTTGTACTCGTTTCTCCAATGCCCAGAGAGATCTTGACAGGCAGCAGATGATCAATAAATATTTGTTCAGCAAAGAAAGGAAATGTGATTGCTTATCATTCTATTTCACTAGTTACTACATGGCACCACTACTTTTAACATAACTAGAGCCAGATGGATGCTTCCTTTACACAGAAAATGACAGCAAACCTTGAAAATACAGTAATAACTGAGTGTTCCTTTACTTACAATCCTGATTGAAAGCAACCACACTTACATGTTAGGAAATGGGCAATTTTCAGTCTACAGGGAAAAGCCTTTTATCCTATTCTACTTCTTTGCAAATGGCCCTTCTAAAATATTGTGTTATTCAGCTACCTTATCTCTGAGTGAGAGATTAAGGGTATCTGAAGTAAAAGGAAAGGTTTTTTGCATTCCTCCCCCGGCATATGCTACGTGCTTAGAGAAAGGAGCAGATCAACAGACTACTCTACCCCCACTCAACACATACTTCTTAGTTCAGAAACTTAAGAAACATTTAGTTATAATGAAGAAAATTATAGGAAGCATTTCTTACAGGCTGTACACTAAAGAAATTTCCACTAAGCTACTCAGCAGGAAGTCTACATTTTGCTTTACAACAATTCAGCAGCCCAAGTCCTATGGAAGGAAGGAGAAAATTATGGTCATCTCATCTCCTTTAAGAGTCCCTTTGCCTTAGTCACCCAGTGGGAATCATGGTTCTTAGTATAACACCATGAACTAGCAGAGAGATTCCTTTCCCCTTCTGAGGCAATTAATGGGGAGGAATTCAGTATGAGATAAAATAGGAACTGAAATTTGGCCTTGTTCTCCCTTTTGACCCTCCATACCATAAGCAGAATGGGATATGCCATTTACATGGCTCCTTCTGATAAGCACAGAAGACCCAAGAACTGTCACCAATTCATTTTACTCTTTAAAGTCACCCATGCACTCCTACTTGAAGAAACATGCAAACATGCCAATTAGAATGGAAATTTAAGAGTAGAAAGACATAGAAAAGTATGCTTACTTCAAAAGAAAAAGTAAACCAGATCACTAAAACCAGACAAAACAGCCATCTCAAAGTAGCTAAGTGGGTGACTGAATTTTACACCAAGTACCCCAAAGACTTCATCTTCTACCCCAATCTTATCTATATAACATCTACTGACAATATTCTGTTGCAGCTAAAGAATGTCTATTAAGCCAGGTGCGGTGGCTCAAGCCTGTAATCCCAGCACTTAGGGAGGCTGAGACAGGAGAATCGCGAGTTCAAAGCCAGCCTCAGCAATGACGAGGCACTAAGCAAGTCAGTGAGACCCTGTCTCTACATAAAACACAAAATAGGGCTGGGAATGTGGCTCAGTGGTCGAGTGCCCTGAGTTCAATCCCCAGTACCAAAAAAAAAAAAAAAGAATGTCTATTAAATTATTCAAATAAACCCAGAATTGGAATCTGTCAGGGTTGAGAAAATAAGATCTGACATGACAAAGACATTTACTTATCCAAGTTATATTTCCACCCATACACTTGCTAGTTTCATCCCAACTCAGAAAACATAAAGCCATCTTTAGCCTTTCCATTTATCCTCACTGACTTTCTCAGTAACAAGACATCTCCAGATCGCTTGTGCTGACTTAATACTCACTTCCTCTTTAAACACATTCCAGAACCACCAACTCAGTCCCTTTACCCCTAATCTCGATAGCAGACACAGTCACTGTCACCATCATTTTTTTAAAAACAACCAGTGAAAAATTTTTTCAACTTGGTTCCCAAGTTTATTCTTCAACCTTAAAAAATAGCCAGGACTCACTGGGATGACAAGGCAGAGACCAAAAGACACTTGCACCTTCCACAGCCCTACAACACTTTCTTTTACCAAAAAAGAGGAAGGACTATTCATCTTCACTGCAGCAAACCTCAACCCTAGACCATTTCACAGGCTCAGCTCAGTCTGAGTCCACAGGAATCCAAGAGCTCACACAGAAATGCACACATCTCGTTAATCAGTGTTCCAAATTCTGCCCTTTCCCAAAACAAGGTCTCCTGTTTTCCTATTCCTCCAACTCTTTCCTTCTCACTTTCCTATCACTGAACTCCATCTTCCCCTGCAGAGTTCTTACAAAGCAATTCCTAGTACCACTGGAAACAATTACTCTCCCGGAAAATACAACTTTGCTTAGCAGAAGAGCTTCACACAGAACAATTTGCCAGTGGTCAATTTTTCATTCCAGACAAGGCTTCTAAGCCTGGCACAAATCTGCCTGTGCTCCCTCCCCTAATCACTGCCTGTAACTCACTCACCCACCCACCCCTGCAGTGTGGTCAGAGTGTACAGTGCAATCTATGCATGGCACACACTGCTCAAATCACTGAACTTAAACCAGGCATGGTGGTGCATGCCTGTAATCAGAGAGACTTGGGAGGCTGAGGCAGGAGGATTATAAGTTCAAAGCCAGCCTCAGTACTTAGCAAGGCCCTAAGCAACTTAGCAATATCCTGTCTCAAAATAAAAAATAAAAAGGGTTGGGGATGTGGTTCAGTGTTTAAGCACCCCGGGGTTCAATCCTTGGTACAAAAAAAAAAAAAAACCCACAAATCACTAAATTTTAAAATGTCACCTTCCAGACTCAAATATCTTCTGCACAACACTCCTATGCACACATAAAAACCATAAGCACCAAATGAAGTCACTTACCATAATAGCAGCTACGAGACAAGACAAAGAACAACATCTAATCTTTCCTCAACTCAATTACAGTCAGCTTCACTTTCCTGCAATTTGTGGTCATGCATCACTGGCCCCACCCTCCATGTTATAAAGTAGTACTCCAGGGTACTACTATTAGAGTCAAGAGGCCTCACAACATGTTTTAGAGCTTGTGCTCTGGCAGACAGGCCTAGATTCAGGTTCAAGTCTCAGCTCTGCCTCTTAATATCAATAAGAAAGTACCTGTCCTTGGATAGACTATTCTTTCTAAACCCCAGATTAGACATCTGTTAAATGTAGCCAAAAGTCCTACGGATTTGTTAAGTATTTTAAATGAGATAATATGTGCAAAACATCTAGCATAACACATGACAAGTCATTACTGATATTCAGTACCCATAGGAGTAATCTATAAACAGGTATGGTCACCTCATAGAACCCAGATGCCCTGGAAGCCTCCAGCACTGGTGGAAGCAAAAATAAGTTCAGCCTCATTGCACTCCCACCAAACTAAAGAGGGGACCTTTAAGAAAAATTGGAGCATTAGCAAGGAGAAAACTCAAAAATCCACTCTAGGCTGATAATTCCAACATCAGACAGTCAAGAGATGCTTAGAGCACTTGCCTAGCATGTGTGAGGCACTGGGTTCAATTCTCAGCACCACATATAAATAAATAAAATAAAGGTATTGTGTCCATCTACAACTAAAAAAAGTTTTTTAAAAAAAGATGCTTTGTTCCTATGATGAAGAGAAAAATCAGTACAAATGCAAAAGTTAATGAAGCAGGAGGCACTTTAAGATAATCCTTTCATGGGTCAGGACAATATTTCAAAGAGAATATGTGGACCTTAGAAATTCTCTTCTCATTCAATTTCTGATAAATTCTGACCATTATGCATAAAGAGAAAAGGCAATATTAAATATCCCAAGAATCTCACCTGGCAACAGATATTACCTAAGAAATAAATACATAAAAATTAAGGGGGGGGAGGGATCTTGAAATCAAATTTACACACATACAAGCTGTAGAACATTTTAATCCTGTGGAAGACAATGGGAAAATAGATTTTAAAAAACTTACTACAACATCAAAAACTGTGGAACCTGGGAGAAAGTATCATAAAGGATCTTTGCCACTCCTGATGAAAAAGTCAAGAATTGCAGTCTAAAATGACATATAAAGGTTTACTGTCCTTGCAACCAGACGTGATAATCACCAAGAAATGCCAGGTTCCAAAATTTGAGAGGACTCAGAAGAGGACAACTGAGGGAGACAAATGATAAAGCAGATTACATTACAAAACTATCATGGAACTAGCGATGAACCTTGCAAGGTTAAATCAAAATTCAAGACTGTAGAAAGAAAAGGCATATAAAATCAGTCAGAACCTAGTGTTAAGAGCCTGGACTAGGAATCAGAACACTTGGGTTTTTTTCGTGGCTCCAACACTTGCCATGTGCCCTTAGGCAAGTCTCTTGGCCTCTTTAATCGTGCCTCTCTTATCCTTAAGGGATGGAGAAACGATAATGATCATTAAGATTCCAGCTGCACTAAAAATTTAAGAGTCAAAGGACACAATGATCAGGAGCTCCCAGGCCTACAGACTAGACACAAGATAGAGGGGAAAAGCGGACCACAGAGTGAGAGGTATGTAACTGGGTGTCGGTGGAAAGGAAAAGCTTCATGATAGCCAAGTACTCCTAGGGTTCCAGGAAAGAGAGGATGTCAGGATCTTGAAAAACTGCTAACTGCTCAGCATATGTCAAAATGGACCGAAAGAGGGGGATGGGAGGACAAAAATCAACGAACTATCTCCGTTAATAAATCAGTAATCGATCTGTCCTGGTAGAGAGCCAGGAGATCCGAAAGCTGCGATCACTAAAATCGCTGTGACCCCTGATGCCTGGGTATCCAGAAAGCAAAGACCAAGGGGAGATCATGTCAGGTTCTGTCTAGTGAGGGGATTCGGAGGATGAGCGGAAAGTGAGAAAGGGGACAGAGGAAAGGGGATCTGAAGACCATGCAGGCTGGCAGGAGAGGGAAGAGGAGTCAATGTCTGACTCCCGCTCGAAGGCGGCAGAGGGGTCCGGGTCCAAGGCCCCGCTCTCACCATCTTGACGATGCCCCGCTGCACGGTGGGGACCGCGGGTCCCCCGGAGGAGCCGCCGCTCTGTGCGGAGGAGGCCATGTGTGGAGCTGGAAAGGTAAGCAAGTGGAGCGGCCGGACGGACTGGAGGTGTCAGTGTGGGTGTCGGCTTTGGTGAGAGGTCGCCGAAAAGAGCGGCAGGCGAGCGACCAGCTGCGAGCGATGAACTAGACCGACGCGCTGGGCGCTCACTGGAGCAGCAGCGGGACTGGGAGCAAAAGAGGAGACGCGATCTCCGCCGCCGCCACACGTTCTACTCGCCGCGCAAGCGTGCCGGAGCGCCACCGCCCTCCAGCCAATTAGAAACCTAAACCCGCCGGACCTTAAGCCAATAGGCACCCTGCTCACGGAGCTCCGCCTCTTGGTCCCAAAACGGGTGAAGAGCTCCAGGAAGCGCTGAAAGAGCTGATTTGCAGTGACGGGCTAAATGTGGGGCGGGACTTCCGGGGCAGCCCGAGTAGGTAGTGTCGGGAGGTGTAGTGGAAAGGAAAGGACACGTCAGCATCTGGCCGTGGGGCGCAAGGGGCCATGGGAGTCCCGGGGGTGGAGTCAACCTCGCCTTCCGTCTGGCCCCGCCTACAGATGACCCCCGCCCTCGAGCCCTGCCCCTGGGGCCGCAGAGAATCCGAGGTGTACGCTGGCTAACCACGTGAGCGCATCCAGACTGAGAAAGGCCGACAAGGAGTCCGGAACCACCGCAGCCAAACCTGGAAGGAATCTCGGTACCCGCTGCACACCGACTTCCTACATTTCACCTCAACTGACAGTATGGAGAGAACTTGGAAGTCCGAGCATTGTGAAAGATCCTGCAGATGTTGGCCTGGACCCGAAACAGGGCTGCGCGACCCCTCGGAGGTCGGGAGTATCTCTTTCGTATTCTTGTCTATGGAGTCTAGCGCTTGGTAGCTGCTCTACTAACGTTTGTCGAAAGAAGGAATAAGTGTCTCCTAAAGGGATGACGTGTTCTGTACACGGGGGGAAATGACCTCCTTCGGTCTCTTTCCCGCAGCTCCTACTGAGGTTAAGAAAAGCCTTGGTAAGAGCGCTCCCTGATCCAGAGGAAACAAATCCTGACCGGATATTGTGAGAGCCTCCAACCGCCCTGTCCCTTCTCCTATCCTCAACGTTTTGAGTAGAGACAGGCAGTGGGACAGGAGAGTACTTAAGTGAATGTTTAGCAAGAACTAATTTCCTCGAGTGCCCACTATGTGGAGCCAAGGACCTTACGTGTAATACGTCATTTAATTGTAACGCCTTCCTGTACATTGAAGGCACCACTTCCCCTGTAGCTTTTTCAAGAAAAGGTTGCTTATTCTCCCACATTTCACGTATTCCAAGGTCAAGTTTTGTAGACTGCATCTTTCTAACTCCCCAGTGCCCCTCTCATCCCATAAATCGCTACCCTTTTCAAAAATAAATAAATCTTCGTGGAGACACGTTCCATCTGATTACACCCTTCTCCATCTGATTCAGGTTTTCCTCTACCTGGCCCAGCTCCTACGTTGGCAGTTCTATGAGATTGTAGGTACCTGGTACATACTCTTTCACTACCTAATGATCCTGACTAACTTCAGTGTTTATGAGCATGACTTACCAATACCTTAACTTCTTAGCTCCTTGACCTTATCTTTAGTGAACATGACCTTTGCACCATTTTAGCCTCCCTCTCCAGGGCAACTGAGCAGTATAACTTCAAGACTGAAAGTAAACCTAAACACCTCTCTGAACCTGATTGCTATCCTTTCTCCTCACTCACCCAGTCAATTCCCCTTTACCTTGTATTGGTTCTCTATTGTGTAACAGTTGACCCTAGCTGTCAGAAATAATGGCCAAAATGGGAGGATGTGAGGGGAAAGGCATGCTCATATGTTGCTGGTGGGACTGCAAATTGGTACAACCAATCTGGAAAGCAGTATGGAGATTCCTTAGAAAACTTGGAATGGAACCACCATTTGACCCAGCTATCCCACTCCTTGGTCTATACCCAAAAGACTTAAAAACAGCATACTACAATGACACAGCCACTTCAATGTTTATAGCAGCTCAATTCACAATAGCTAAACTGTGGAACCAACCTAGATGCCCTTCGATAGATGAATGGATAAAGAAACTGTGGTATATATACACAATAGAATATTACTCAGCAATAAGAGAGAATAAAATTATGGCATTTGCAGGGAAATGGATGGAGTTGGAGAATATCCTGCTAAGTGGAGTAAGCCAATCCCAAAACACCAATTGCCGAATGTTGTCTGATAAGTGGATGCTGATCCATAATGAGGGAGGGATTAGGGCTCTAGGTCAACAGCTTAAAGGATCAAGTTAAGATTTGAACCCAGAACTTTCTAGCATAAATAGTCTGCTCTTAGGTTAGCCTTTTTCTAAGGTAGAAAAACATCTTGCCCTGTCCTCAGCCTGCACCAGTACAATGCAGAAGCTGGGCAAAGTTTTCAACTCCGCTAAGCTTCCTTTGGGGAGACAGAAGAAAACCCTGGGCTGTTGACTTCCTGCCCTTTTTCTCCCAGCCCACCTCCAACTTCAACCCATCCTCCATACCATTAACCCGGTATTCTTTCTAAAATGTTCTCATTCAAGTCAAACCCCTCCTTAAGTTTCAACTCCCTAGCATAGCACATAGGATAGCACCCTCACCACCCAGCCCTGACCTCCTTTTCAGCTTTTTCTCCTCCTCCTCTTTTGAAATCTCAATATATATTTATTTATTTGTTTATTTTATTTGGTGTTTTTGTTTGGTTGTGTTTTTTTTGTTTTGGGGGGTTTTTTGGTTTTTGGTGTTTTTTTTTTTGTTTGTTTGTTTGTTTGCAGTGCTGGGCATACAACCCAGGGTCTCATGCATGCTAGGCAAGCATTCTACCCCTGAGCTACATCCTCTGCCCCTGTATGTTTATTTGAAAGAAAAACCTCACCAACCCAAGTTATCTAGGTCAGTGCTATCTAAACTAATTTTCTGTTCAACACGATAGCCACCAACTACTTGTGCCTAATGAGCACCTCAAGTGTGCCTTATGCAACTGAGGAAGTGAATTTATACTGTTATTTTTTAATTAATTTAATACACATGGCCTAGTGACTATGATATCGACTAGCTGATATTTTGATCACCATCAGACTAGGTGATTAAATTTTAATATTGCTGTCATGTCTATTACCATAATATTCTACATAGGATTTGGTGGGGGGGGGGGGTTGCTGGGGATTAAACCCAGAGGCACTTTACCACTGACCCATCTCTGGCCCATTTTATTTTTTATTTTGAAACAGAGTCTCATGAAGTTGCTTGGGGTCTAAGTTGCTGAGACTAGTCTTGAACTTTTGATCCTCCTGACTCAGCCTTCACAGACATAAGCCACCACACTCAACCTACATAGATTTTTAAGTTATTTCTATATGCCTAATTTAGTCCAAACTTGATTAAAATACACAAAGGGATAAGACTTTTTTTTTTTTTTTGGTACCGGGGATTGAACTCAGGGTTACTCGACCACTGAGCCACATCCCCAGCCCTATTTTGTGTTTTATGTAGAGACAGGGTCTCACTGAGTTGCTTAGCGCCTCACCGTTACTGAGGCTGGCTTTGAACTAGCAATTCTCCTGTCTCAGCCTCCCAAAGTGCTAGGATTACAGGCGTGCGCTACCGCTGCACAAGCCCTACTACATAAGCCATTATTTTTTTTAAAAAAATAGAAATTAAAGAATTTACTTTGTAATATTAAAAGTAGAATTCAGAGCCAAACATGGTGGCACATGCTTGTAATCACAACAACTTGGAAGTTTGAGACAAAAGGATTGCAAGTTCGATGCCAGCCTGGGTCCTTTCCCAAAATTAAAAAAATAGTAATAATAAAAAGGGCTGAGGATGTCACTCAGTGGTAAAGCACCCCTGCATTCAATCTCCAGTACCCAAAAAAAAAATATATATATATATATCAACCCAAGAAAGATAATTCACCCTTTCCAATTAGCCCTATCTTGATAGTAACTCAATCTAAAGGATTTATGAAAGTGTAATGTGCATTTATAAAATCATATGCTTGGAACAAAGGTTAAAAAACCTTTAGTTACTAATTAGAATAAATTTAAGAAAAAACTTTGAGTTAATGGATCCACTTTGTACCCTATCCTATTGTCATTCAGTGCCAAGTCCAACATTCATTCAGTTATCCCAAATGTGAATAATCAAAACCTCTACTTTGTCAGTAGCCTTGGATAATTATATATTGATTTGCTCCTGCTATAGCTATTCACTTTGACCGCTGAGTTTTATCACTGTAAACTTTGCCTGCCACACAAATTTCTAAGAAAAAAAGCATTAGGAACATTCCAGCCAATGGCACCACCTTGACAATAGAGCAGCATGTTATTCCAAGTCTCTGTAAGTAGAGATGATTAAGCAAGGATGGAACTTGAGGATTTCTTTCTCTCTATCCCCAGAATCCTGAGGTCAGTGGCTAGCAAACTCCAAATTAGGAAAGTTTCATCAAAGAACAGCAAACTGCATTCACCATGGGATAAACGTGCATTTCCCCCCTACAGGTCAAGAAGTTGGAAGTATTTGTTTAGAGGCTCAACTATCTCCATATGTAGGCATCTCTGCAATTTTCCTGGCTTTTCCATAGTAGTTGCAGAATAGCTACTTCAGCTCCATGGACTACAAGAAAAAGAAAAGAAGAAGGAGAACCCAGTGCCAGAAATATCTGTCCATTTTTTATCAGGAAAGTAAGAGTTTCCCCATAATTGTCCAACATAAGGCCTCTTCTCACTGCAGGGTAGGCCAAGATGGCATTTAACAATGTAGAGGGAATCCAAAACAGGTGTTAAGCTGCCCTGAGCATTGGACCTCTTCTTTGCTTTTGGTCCCATTCCACCACTTTAGAACTCTGTCCCATTCCTGAGCCCCATTCTCCCTTTCAAGGTACAAATGTGACTACTCACTCTTTCCAAAACAAACAAACAAAAAAGCCCAAAGCAGTAAGACTTGCTCTTTCTGGACCAAGGCCCCCACTTCCAAAATCTGCCTTCATTGAGTATGAAGTCAGAGAGCATGGGCTCCCTCCAGCTCACCTTCTACCTGTGGAAAGACCTCCTGTCCACTGAAGGACATACCCTAGTTTGCATTGCCCTAAGTTGTTCAACAGCTCCAGCAGCTCAAACCACAGTAGAAAACTCACCCAAACACACCCACAGCTTTCTGTCCCTGTGTTTTTGCTTACCAATTGCCTCCACTTGTAATGACCTTCTATAGCTCAGTTCAGACATGGCTTTTCCCATAAAAATCTTGTGAGATATCTCCAAGCAGAAGTGATATCTCCCACCCTTTTGTCTTCAGACCCCTGGGATGATAGCTTTCTAGCACCATGCACTATATTCCCTGTATCATAGTTACTTGTATAACAGTTGAGCTGGCCTGTAAACATTTTGCTAAGCTCTTAGAAGTCATGTCAGTTTTTGTGTTGCCTATTGATCTGGCACTGCCTTGTAAAGAGTCAGAACTTGATACATCTATTTTGAATTAAATTAAAGTATTCAGTCAGTTCGATTTTCTGCAAGAGATGCTGAGATGGCCTTATTTACCTTCTCTTTGCATTCCACATATCCATTATATATTCTTTGAGTTTCCTGGACATTGAACCTTAGAATATTGGAGATATTAAGTGAGCAGGTTGGAGATTATGGTGGGCTATTATCATTGGACAGCTCCCAAAAGAGAATAGTTCATTGAGTCATGAATTTTATTTAATTCTTGCCAACAATAGTCTGTGTCTCTGCCTCTTCCTGAATCTTAGAGACCACACATACCTTAACTTTAGCCTACTCCTGTTTATCAGAAAGGACATACTAAGCTGGACGTGGTGGCATATGCCAGTTATCCCAGTGGCTCCAGAGGCTGAGGCAAGAGGATCACTCTTATGAGTCTTGTTCTTATAATGCTGGCAAGTTCAAAGCAAGCCTCAGCAACTTAGCAAGACCCTATCTCAAAATAAAAAACACAAAAAGGTCTGGGGATGTGGTTCAAGTCATGCTAGCTTCAGAAACTAAAAAACCAACAACTCTCTCTCTCTCTCTCTCTTTTTTTTTTTTTTTTTTTTTGGTACTGAACCTGGGGTGCTTAACATTCCCTGCCCCTTTTTAAATTTATTTTTTACTTTGAGACAGGTAAATCCCAAAGCTAAATTGCTTAGGGACTTCCTAAGTTGCTAAGCCTAGCTTTGAACTTGCAATCCTCCTGCCTCAGACCCCTGAGTTGCTGGGATTACAAGTGTGCACCAACATGTCCAGCAAATACCGACAATTCTGAAGTGTAACTAATAGCCCAGGATGGTGACTTCCCTTATGTAATCTTCCACCAACTAAGGCTAGATTCAGTTCTCTCATCCATTAATAGGGTTTTTCAGAAAAAATCATTCCCATTTAAAGTCAAAAACAAAGGAAGAGACACCATGTGATGATGCAGGAATATTTTGAGGGGGAGGAGTAAGATATTGAGGTAGTCTCACTGGATGTTCTAAATCTTCTGAAGAGGTGGGAGGACTGAGGAACCAGAAGACATCATAAGTCCCTACGGCAGCAGTGACTCTGACACCCTTTCCAGGGAAGTTAGTACTCTGAAATCACCAGAAGCTGAAAGGAGCTAAGGTCAGACCTCTGAGGTGGGTGGACATGGTGCCCACCAGGACAGCCAAGGTTAGCTATCAGAGGGACCAGAACAACCAAGAGGAAGCATAACAAGTAGTTAGGAGTACAAGAGCAAACCAAGAAGCCGGGCGCGGTGGCTCAAGCCTGTAATCCCAGCACTTAGGGAGGCTGAGACAGGAGAATCGCGAGTTCAAAGCCAGCCTCAGCAACCGCGAGGCGCTAAGCAACTCAGTGAGACCCTGTCTCTACATAAAACACAAAATAGGGCTGGGGATGTGGCTCAGTGGTCGAGTGCCCCTGAGTTCAATCCCCGGGACCAAAAAAAAAAAAAAAAAAAAAAAAGAGCAAACC
>PVHX01000602.1:88218-277590 GCA_004024805.1 Geosciurus inauris | reverse complement strand
GTACCGGGGATTGAACTCAGGGGCACTCTACCACTGAGCCACATCCCCAGCCCTATTTTGTATTTTATGTAGAGACAGGGTCTCACTGAGTTGCTTAGCGCCTCGCCATTGCTGAGGCTGGCTTTGAACTCGCGATTCTCCTGTCTCAGCCTCCCTGAGTGCTGGGATTACAGGCTTGAGCCACCGCGCCCGGCTTTATCTCACAGTTTTGAGGAAGAAATTCCACACAACATGTGTCTAGCCCTTGCCAGGACCCCCACATTTCCCAGCAGCATTATATCATAGTATATGACACCTCAGCAGAAACCTATAAAAAGAGAGGTCATATGATGAAATAGGAAACCAGAAAGACTGGGAAAGAGCCAATTTTGCTCTTATATAACAACAATCTTACAAAACTTAAACAGGCTTCCACAAGAACTATGTTAATTTCTTCTGAAAGCAGTGCCCCAATAACCTCCTGCTAGGCCTCATCTTTTAAAAGTTCTACCACTTTTAAAAATCACCACACTGAGGATCAAGCTTCTAACACGTCAATCACTGGAGGACAAACCATATCCAAACTACAGTACTTCCCATAAAGATTTTATCTCTAGCTTATTCCTTGCAAAGGAATTATAGTTACCTAAGTTCTGAGGAATGATCATCTGCCTATCTGTGTCCTATGCCATACAGAGAACAATGCAAACTTGAGGTCATGGAGTTGGAACTTTGAATCCAACTCACTTAATTGAGTTGCCTTGGGCTCATTTTTTTATTAACAATAATAATTTGGAGGAGTTCTGGGATTAAAACCAAAGGCACTTCACCACTGAGCCACATCCCCAACACTTTTTATTATTATTATTATTTTCATTTGGGGATAAGGTTTCGTTAAGTTGCTTAGGGCCTCACTAAGTTGCTGAGGCTGGCTTTGAACTTGCAATCTGCCTCAGCCTACCTAACCACTTATATTACAAGCATGTCCTACCATGCCTCATGGGGTTCATTACTTAATTGTTCCAAACTTAAATCTCTCTTTCCATAAAATGGACAGACACCCTCTCTTTTCTTCCTTCCTCTCTCCCTTCCTTCCTGCCTCCCTCCCTCCCTCCCTATCTCTCTCCCTCCCTCCCTATCTCTCTCCCTCCCTCCCTCTCCCCTCCTTCTCTCTTCTTTCTCTCTTTTCTCTCTCTCTCTCTCTCTCCACTCTCTTTTTTTTTGTAGTACTAGGGATTGGACTCCGGGGCACTGTACCATTGAGCTACATTACCAGCATTTTTTATTTTGAGAGAAGGTCTCACTATGTTGCTGAGACTGGCTTCTAACTTCAGATCCCCCTGCCTTAACCACCTGAATATCTGGGATTACAGGTGTGCACCATTCTGCCTGACTGTCAGGTTCCTTTGAAGGTTAAAGTTTAGAAAGTATCTAAAGGCTTTGCTCTTAGAAGATAATCAATAAATAGTAGAACTGTTTTTAACATCCCACACATTAAAGTTTACATAAAATATAAATATCAACTTAACTCCTAGAAGATTTTGTTCATAGTACAATACAGTTATAAAGTACAGCCAGTTTGAAACAAGTGGAAAAGAATACCTTTGTAAGGAAAAGGAAATATTCAACAAATAGGAAATACATGTTAAGCTTAACCCTTTGCTTGTAGGTAACCAGGGCAAATAAGCAGTTCTTATGAACTCACAGAAGGAGAATTTAATAACAGAGTCACTCACACACACACATACGCACACACACATCATAGTAAAAAAGTGTGCAACAAATTTAGGGAGTGGATTCTTTTTTGTTTTTGTTTTTATTTCTTTTGGATACTGGGGAGTGAATGCAGGGACACTCAACAACTAAGCCATGTCACCATCCTTTTTTGTGTTTCATTTAGAGACAGTGTATCACTGAGTTACTTAGGCCCTCCCTAAGTTGCTGAGGCTGGCTTTGAACTCACAATTCTCCTACCTCTGCCTTCCTAGCCACTGGGATTATAGGCTTGTGCCGCCACGCCTGGCAGTGAGTGGATTCTTAAACAGAAAGAGAATGTATAAAAAACTTAGCAATAAATGTGCAAGCTACAGATCACAGCAAAGGAAACAATTAAGAGCGTGAAGAGACAGCCTACAGAATAGGAGAAAATCTTTGCCACCCATGTCTCTGATAGAGCACTGATCTCTAGGATATATAAATAACTCAGAAAACTAAACACACACACAAAACAAATAACCCAATCACTAAATGGGCAAAGGAACTAAATAGACACTTAAAAAGAAATACGAACAGTCAACAAATATATGAAAAAGTGTTCAGTATTTCTAACAATGAGAAAAATGCAAATTAAAACTACATTGAGATTTTTATCTCACTCCAAACAGAATGGTAATTATCAAGAATAAAAGTAACAATAAATGTTGATGATGATGTGGGGAAAAGGGTACATTCATTCAAAATTGTTGGTGAGACTGCAAATTAGTGCAACAATTCTGGAAAGCAGTATGGAGCAACATAGACTTAAAATCAGCATACTACAGTGATGCAGCCACATTAATGTGTATAGGTGCTCAAGTCACAATAGCTAAGCTATGGAACCCACCTAAATGCCCATCAACCAATGAATGATTTATTAAAAAATAAACTGTAATATATACATACATACATGCATATATATATATATGAATATAGAATATATTCCATGAAGGGTTTAAACATTGAAACAAAGAATATAGACATAAAGGAGAATGACTTTATGACATTTACCAGTCATAAAATATTTTTATGTATAATTTGTTTTATTTTATTCATGAAACTATGTACAGAAAAACAATAATTTATGAACATTGTTCTTTCTCAGGCACTAGGCCTAAAGCTAGATACTAAACACTTGGTGTAGGTTTATCTTTCATTAGAATCTTCAATTTGATGAAATATGGCAACTTGTTGTACCTGCAATAGACTTCCTTTTATAAACATGGGAATGCTCGCTTTCAATTTGGGACTGACTCCACTTTTTTAAAAAAATTAATTTGCATAGTGAATTTCCTGAAAAATATGATTTAGGAAATTCATCAGGTATAAAACTTAGGTCTGCAGAAGTAGTTCACTGTGCTAGAACATGGCTGTAAAGACTAGATGACCAGAAGGAGATGAATTAAAGCCGCTTGGCAAGGCTTTATTGAAAATACACACTCTCGGGCAGAATCCTCCCATCCATCAGAGTGTGTCCGGGAGAAATGGCACTGGGGCTCTGGTGTAGAGAGGATATCTATAGGCCTGGTCAGGAAGAGAAGGGTTTGGGGGCAGGAAGAGAAGGTCAGAGTCCTTCCTGGATAGGTCAGGAAAAACCGGCTGATTGACAGGAGGCATGTCTACTGATGACGTCAGTGTCTGGCTAGCTGCTCCTTTTCACTGCTGCTTACTGCAGCTGCCCTGACCAGTCCCTTTAATTGGACATCTTGGACCCTGATCCGACTTAACAATGGCCATAACTATCAGGTCTTAAAATAGGTGTTTTATTCATACCCTCAACATGCATTTATTATGTTCCTATTGTGCTCCATTAACTCATAAACCTGGAAGGAAACATGATAATGAGTAAAGTGTAATCAACACTTCAGAAGATATCAGAGTCTGGTTCAAAAATATTGACAAAAATTGACTAAATATTTTGATGTATGCCAATGAATCAGCTTAAACCATGATATGTTTATTGTTAATTTAACAAATATCTGAACAGGTTAAGTAAATAGTTCTGCACCACAACAAGGCCATAAGGGATGTTGTTTGGTTCAGCAACACAAATAACCTTCAGGGATAGTTTCTGGTTGTGTTCTTATGAAGCTGTCTCTGAGACTGATTCTTCTTATTTTTCTTTTTCTTTGGGGAGTACCAGAGATTGAACTCAGGGGCACTTGACCACAGAACCACTTCCCTGGCTCTATTTTGTATTTTATTTAGAGACAGGGTCTCACTGAGTTGCTTAGTGCCTCGCTTTTGCTGAGGCTGGCTTTGAACTCGCGATCCTCTTGCCTCACGCTCACGAGTTGCTGAGATTACAGGTGTGCGCTCCTGCACTTGGTGCTGAGATTGATTCTTGCTTGCCAAAGTTTTACTGGAGAGTGATTTCATGATGAACGTGATGGAAGGGAAAAGGAAAGCAGCAGTACTGGGCAGAGGAAGAAGAGTTCATCTGTCTTGAAGGCCCAAGGGTAACATCAGTGGCATTCAGTTCAGGAGTTTAAAGACTGGGTGACCCTTTAAACTTGTCTTTCATTTGGATGCAAAAGTTTGGAATTTGGAGATACTGAGCCCATCAGTCATGGGATATTATTTACATTAAGAAAGGAATATGGCCAGAAGTAGAGGAACTACTGCTCAGAAAATCTCCAAAGGAATTGACAGTTGAGTGCTATCTGGTGAGGTACTCTCCACCATGGAAGTAATGGCCTGGTATTCCTACGAGACACAGATGTGGGCAGCATATCACAGCATCTATTCCAGAACCCTCAACTCTATATTCATCACTTCCTCCGTCCTGAACTTGTTAGTTCTTTTTTCCCCTAAAAGGACCTCTTAATTATTACAAGAATGTTACCCCACATCAAATGTGACATTTACTGAAAAAAAGCACAACAAATAGGAGAGAGAAAAAGGTGATTGAAACTGACCATTATCTCACACTGTTCTCTCTCTTAGCATAGAGACATCTATCTGAAATGGTTATGGAAGAACACTCCCACATTTTACTTGTGACCTACTGCCTAATTATTAATAATCAAGGAAGGCAGGAGAATGACCATTGAGTAGGTTGGGTTGGAGCTGACTGGTGCCATAGCAGAGTAACCTGTGTGTGGTGGGGGATTGAGGGAAGCTTCCAGGCAGAATGGCAGAGAGAGATGCTCTTGTGGTACCCATTTAAGGATTTCTGTTTGGGTTTATTCCCAAGGTTGTGATTCTGAGGCAAGGTTAAAGGTTAACATTGTTTAACCTCCATTTCCTTATTTTAAGTTAGAAATAATAATACACATAAGGCATTCAGAGGACATAGAAGATAATAGAATTAAATACATGCTACCAATGTAAGAAACTAGAGAAGTAGTAGGTATCGGTTTTAAGTAATATTGACGATCCAACCTACTGAAATGCTTTATTGCAAATCTGTAAAACAAGAGGAACTTAATACAGATAGATTCCTATAAAACATACCATTAATTTAAAGGCATGATAAAAACACTCCTTAATACTTCTGTGCAATGACCTTTGCCAAGCAAATTTGCTCTGTTTTTCTTACTGGTTAAATGTTTTCTAAGAATCCCCAAGCCTTCTTGATAAATGTCAAATTCCTCACATGAACAGACAGAGGTCCTCTGGTCATGCCCCGTATTTTCTTCTCTAGCCCGATACCCTCCTACCTGCACTCTTCCATTAACAAAGTCTTGTACCTGTCCAAGTGCATCCTGCCATTTTCTCATGTGTTTTTCTTTCCCAAATGCCCGCTCACATCTACTTACCTCAATTTTTTTTTATATATATTTTTTTAGTTGTTGATGGACACAATGTCTTTATTTTATTGTTTTGTATGTGGTGCTGAGGATCGAACCCAGGGCCTCACACATGCAAGGCAAGCGCTCTACCGCTGAGCTACAATCCCAGCCCTACTTACCTCAATATTGCTAGGGAGCCTCTTTCTTCTGCCAGCCTCCGTCACCCCTTCCTTGGTCCTCCAGATTGGCCTCTGAAGATCACTGTCACAGCACACTTCATACTTTGTCATTTTGTATTTATGTCTTCACCAAGATATGCTGATCTCCTTGATGGCAGGAACCATATCTGATACATCTCTGTCCACTCTGAGCTTGGACCAAGTTCTCAGTAAATGTATGAATTGAAGAGACTTCATGCCACATCTCAATATATTCTACAGACCCTGAATGTTATAAAAACATGAATAATCTTATAATCAGAATGCCTGAATTTGATCCTAGTCTTAGCATTTTTAAGTGATATGGATAAGTTTTGTAGATTTTCGGCAAATAGCCTTTCTGTTTAATGGAAACTAAACAAAAACTAAAAGGGAAAACTCATGAGACACTCAAAAAGTGCCAAATACAGAGAAAACTCTCAATAAATTTGGTCACTATTATTATTACTTGAGGAAGAAATCTGATTGGTAGGAATTGCTAACACTAGATATCAAATATTATTTTGAATTATTCTTTGGCTTAAAGAATGTATACAAAATTCCTTATATTACCTCAGACACATAATAGGAAGTCAATAACTATTGATTTGTGAGGTGCAGTGGCACACACCTATAATCAAGTGACTCAGGAGACTGAGTCAGGAGGATTGCAAGTTCAAAGTCAGCCTCAGCAACTTAGCAAGGCCCTACACAACTTAGTTCGACCCTGTCTCAAAATAAAAACTAAGAGGGATTGGTGATGTAGCTTAGTGCTAGAGTGCCTGGGTTCAGTCCCAGTAACAACAACAAAACCCCACAACTGTTGATTAATAAAAGCAGTTATCAACATGTAGCACTTACTCTGTGTCAATCAATGCTTAAAGGATATCACATAAGTTATCTGTTCAATCCTCATTGATCATTTGAGGTAATTACCATTATTATTCACATTTTGTAGAGAATAAAACTGAGAGTCATAGAGTTTAAACGACTTACCTTGCTTGTAAGTGGCAGCACTGGTATTCAAACATAAGCAGTCATGCTCCACAATGCTTACTTTACATTTCTTTACTATTATACTCAATATAGTTATCATGAAAATAGTATTATAGTATGATATTGTAATATCATGAAAAATTATGTGAATGAATAAAATTTATTGTCCAATTATGGACAGAAAAGGATTCATACCCTAGTCTAAAATCCAGTGCTATTTAAATAAACTTATCAGTCTCTTTCTTTTTCTCCCTCGTCTCTCAACAACATTTTGATTTGCTTCTGCTTTCAATTTCTCCACAGATATACCATGGAATAGAAGTTATTCCAGCAAATGTGATGCTAGTACTGTAAAGTTCAGGGTGCTTCTCATATATCTGGGTTTAAACATTAAAAATATAAAAATTGGCCAGTTGCAGTGGTGTGTATCTGTAATACCAGCTGCTCAGGAGGCTGAGACAGGAGAATCACAAGTTTACAGCCAGCCTCAGAAACTTAGCAAGACCCTGTCTCAAAATAAAAATTAAAACAGGCTGGGATATAGATCATGGCAGCACGCCACTTGGTTTGATTCCCTGTTCTGAAAAAAAAAAAAATCTAGGGCTGGGATTGTGGCTCAGTGGTGGATTCTTGCCTCACTTGTGAGGCACGGAGTTCAATCCTCAGCACCACATAAAAATAAATAAAATAAAGATATTATGTCCATCTACAACCAAAAAAACATTTAAAAAAAAAAAAAGAATCTAAGCTGGGCATGGTGGCACAAGCCTCCCAGCTCTTAGGGAGGCTGAGACAGGAGAATCGCAAGTTCAAAGCCAGCCTCAGCAACGGTGAGGTGCTAAGCAACTCAGTGAGATCCTGTCTCTACACAAAACACAAAATACGGCTGGGGATGTGGCTCGGTGGTCGAGTGCCCCTGAGTTCAATCTCCAGTACCAAAAAAAATAAAAATAAAAAAGAATCTAGAAATTAGCACATTAGATCATACTGCTCTGGTGATCTGATCCCACTTTATAGTCAAACAAAGCTTTTAGTGCCCCAACTTATAAGGTTCTTTATGACACTGGGCCAGAATGATCAGGTGAAATGTTTATATCAGCCAACAACAGTGAAGTCAAAGAGCAAATTTAAACATGATAGGGATCAAAAGTGGAAGAGTAAGATGGTAAAGTAATAATAATAAGGACAAAGTGCAACCGTATGTGGGGAAATGAGTCACATTGTCTCACAGACCCTTGTGAGGTGAACAGAGGTGGATCAGGGAGGATGTCCCACTGAGCCTATGGGCCTGATTTTTATGTGATGTCGATTTGAGATGTTAGGAAAGTTTCCAACCATCCTAATTTTTCTTAATAACCTGTTATACATTTGTCTTGCATGAACTCATTTAAATTGTATTTCAAAATGTTAACAAATCTGTCTAGAAAGTGAATGTAAAAGGGGAAGAAAGCTTAGAAACAATCTGGCAATCACTTTCCTGTTGAAATAAGTCAGACTGGAAAAACTGAGTCACTTGGTCAATAATTACCCAGTTAATGTAACACTCTACATGGCTACTGCATGGTAGCCATACATGGTTATGGCTACTGCAGAAAGTGAGATTTTCTCATCAACCCAAACTTAGCATTTTTAATTTTCAAATGTCCCACACACTGCTTTGAGAGTACTGTAATTGAGTAATAAGTCAAAATTCCCATGCACATACCATTCCAGTCTTGCATGTAAAAATTCATAAGTTATGTAAAATAATTTTATGCCATGATGAACAGAAACTACTTCACAGAGGGCCATCCATTCATGAATGAATGATTGAATGAACATAATTTCAATTATGATGCACAGCGGCATCATCACTGTAGTCACTTTCTGATTTTTACAGAGAGGGTGCAAAATGTGTTCTGAGCACAGAAAACACCAAGAACTAGGGCTAAATTCGTCCCTTCAAAATTTTAACTTTTCTCCTATAAATAATGAAGATTAAATAATTTGATGCCATGAACTTCCCAATATGATCTACCTAGGACATGATATCACCTACATAATATTCAGGCAACAAGAGAAAATGAAAAGTTTAACCTGAAATGAACCACATGAAGGCCATCAAGCAAGTAAAACTGAGTGATATTCTGCAAAATAAAGTACATGGACTCTTAAAATACCAATGTCCTGACAGTTAAAAAGAAAAATAGAAAAAGAAAACGAAGAAAAAAAACGTTGGAGGGTTTTTCTAAGTTAACAGAAATTAAAACTATGTGACAAATGTAATGTGATTCTTGAATGAGTCTAGGATTAGAATAAAAACTGTAGGTCATTATTGGGGAAATTGGAGAGGTCTGAATATTGAGATAATTAGATCTTAATAGATAATGGAATCATACTGATATTTAATTTCCTAAATCTTATCATTGTATTATTGTTATGTTCAGCTTTCTTGTTCTGAGGGAAAAATATTGAAGTATTTAGAGGTGAAGAGATTCCACAAGGTAAAGAGCCCAATTCCACAAAACTGCCCTCATTCAGACATCAATCACCAGCTCTGTGCCACTCACTCTGACTGACCAGCACATACATCAGGGGATCCCACCAATCCCTCCCCAGTTTTCACAATTTATTAGAAAATTGTAACTCAAGAAATCACTTTCTTTACAGTTATTTGTTTATTATAAAAAATTAAACTCAGAAATAGACAAGGGGAAAAAACATAGGAAGAGGAATGGATGGGGAGCTGCAGAGTCCCAGGTCCTTTCTGGACATGCTACCCTCCAGTACCTCTAAAAGCTCTCCAAAGATTCTTGTTCCACAGTTGTTTTTAAGTTAGTTCATTTTATTTATACATAATAGTATAGTTTATTTTGACATAATTATACAAGCATGGAATATAATTTGATCTCATTTAGTCTTCTTCCCCTCCCCTCAACCCTCCCTCTCATCTGTTTCCTCTACTGTACTGATCTTCCTCCTATTTATTTAAAGTTTTTTTTAAAATTAGTGTTTTTGTAAATATACATAAAGGTCAGGTTCACTGTGGTATATTCATATATATACATAGCATAGCTTGGTCAGATTCATGCCACCATTCTTCCCTGTTCCCATCCCTCCTCCTTCCCTCTCAATTCCCTTCCTCTACTTCACTGATTTGTATTTTCATTGAATAGAAAATAGAAATATCTTCAGAAGTGTTCTTTTCTCCCGCCTCCCCCAACCTTATTTTGGTCCAACTTCTGCATATCAGTAAAAAAAAAAAATTCAACTTTTGACTTTCTAGATCTGAATTATTTCACTTAGCATCATGTTCTCCAGTTCCATCCATGTATCAGCAAATGCAATGATTTCATTCTTCTTTATGGCTGACTAATATTCCACTGTGTATATACACTATTCACCTGTTGAAGGGTACCTAGGTTGGTTATATAGCTTGGCTATTGTCAATTGAGCCACTATAAACATTGATGTGGCTGTGTCACTGTAGTATGCTGATTTTCAATGTTTGGACATGTACTGAGAAGTGGGAAAGCTGTGTCATATGGTGGTTCCATGCCTGGTTTTTTGAGTAATCTCTATACTGCTTTCCAGAGTGTTTGCACTAAATTTCAGTCCCACAAACAATGGATGAGTGTACCTCTTCCCCCACATTCTCACTAACACTTATTATGTGTATTCTTAATAATTGCAATTCTTACTGGAGTGCAATGGAATCTCAGCATCATTTGGATTTATATTTCCTTGATTGCTGGGTATGTTGAACATTTTTTCATGTGTTTATTGGCCATTGTATTTTATATTTTGAGAAATATCTAATTAGTTCTTTTGCCCATTTCTTAGTCAGGTTATTCGGTGTTTCTGGTGTCAAGGTTTTGACTTCAGGAACGATTCACTTGGCACATTAATTCTGAAGGTGGTACAGAATGTGAGACAGCAGTTGTGGGGCAAGGGAAGTGATATGAGCCTTTTATCAAAAAACTAAAGTATGAAGAGTTTTGGGTACCTGCATGTTTGATGGAGATCTGTGTTCCTCCCATGAGACATATCAGGGCAAATTTTCAGCAAATTGTGGTTCTCAGACTGCTTGTGGAGTGATGGAGGGGACATTTTTCAACAGACCCATCTTGGAAGTCATTAAAGGGCTAGACTTCCATCTGAACAACTCAGAGACTCTGAATGAACATTTTCTCTAGTTCTCCCAAACCATTTCCTCCATTTCAACTAGAAACCTTCTAGTTTGATGGCCCAGGTAAAGCAACATCCCCCACAACCCCAAATCTGCCAGCATAGGCCAGGAATGCAGAGGCAAGTTCTTAGTAATTTGTTGTCCTTATATACAAGGGTCAAATCACCCTGGAGAAGGGATGCATTTAAAAGAGGAAAATATTGAATATGGTAAGTCACTATAGCTTCTACAATATTAAGTAAAAAATTGAAAAAAGTATTTTTATTAGAAAAAACTAATAATATTTATGAAGTCAATTACAGGAAAATGTTTGAAATTATACATATATACATATATGTATGCATATATATGTGTGTATGTATGTGTATGTGTGTGTATACATATATATGTATATATATGTATATATTTATATGCATATATATGTATATATTTATATGCATATATATGTATATATTTATATGCATATATGTATATATTTATATACATATATTTGTATATATTTATATACATATATTTGTATATATTTATATACATATATTTGTATATATTTATACATATATAAAATCTACAAATACCATGTGTCAGGGATGCACTCACAGGATGTGTATTAGTGAACCTCAGTGATTATAAAGTGATAGTCTACACTGGAATTTTGGGTTATTAGTAAACCCAAGCTATGATTGACTCCATCCATGTCAGGCTATCTTCTTACAGCTTCCATTTTTCAAAAGTTAATGGCAATAGAATCTACTATTGTGAATGATGAGTTTCCAAAGATAACTTTTATGTCACTTGGCCAATTGGACACCCTGCCTTGGCCCTGGTGAGCTTATCACTGCTCATTCAGACATCTGAAAATCTCTTGACAATTCCCTTCATAACAAATGGAGCCAGTACTTTCAATTGGATCTCATTAGACTCCTTATAAAACCACATGCTAGAAAGAGTTTCTATCCCAGAAGGGTTTCTGCATTCGAACTTATCAAGCCTCTGTGCAGTTCCTTTCCTGATTAGCAATTTGTCCTCCTAAGAGCTTTAAAGATACACCTTTATATCTCTGTAATTTCATCCCTTTCCCATTTTTCTTTTATCGGCACATTCAAATGTGTTTCCCTCTTATCTTGGATCTGTCACTCAGCATATGTCAACTTCAAGAGTGCTGGACTATAGCAGCGACTGTCAGTAATTTTTCAGGGAAAAGAAAGAAAAGAAAAAAGTCAGAATGCATACATCAGGTCTCAGAACACTGCCCACCTTCATAATAACATCCTAATATGTTCTTCTAAATTATTTCTATCGGACAACCAAATGCCAATCTGCACTCTTATCTAGAAAAAGCAAAGACATTTTCTTTGACTATATATTATCAAATATCATGTCTAATCTATCTATGGCATCTTTTCCCTTTTATATGCTAAAGCTTTTATTTAAGCCTCTTTTCTTTCTGATCTCCTTCTCCCTGCACCTCATATGCTCAGCCTCACATTTGTTCTGTGAAGTCTCCCTTACAATCTCTCCTTTCTGCCCAACATAATCACCCCTCCACCTCTCTTTCTTCTGTTCTCTGGGCTAATCTTGGTCACTGGCCCTGCAGCTTGTTTCTGGTTCTGCTCATACATTTGTCTTCAAGAGTTCGGTGTAACCCCTCTGTAGACAGAAACTGTAACTTATCTGGGTCTAGCTCATATGTAAATTGCCCACATTAGTGACCCACTGATACTTGCCTGCTAAATCAATAGATCAATTGGTAGACAGGTTAGTTCATGCTTAGATGCATGAATATAGTCATACATGCCTTCTGAGCAATTTTATTAGGCCATGTCATCACTGAATGAACATTGTGTGAACATCATGGAGTATACTTAAATAAACCTAAGTGGTAAAGCCTATGGACTTCACAACTGTACAGTAAGTTACTGCACTGATTAGTGTAGGCAATTATAACAAATAGTGTTTGTATATCTATGCATATAAAGGTACCGAAAAATGAGAAATTATAGTCCATTAATGTATGATATGTCAAAGTGCATAAATGCATTCTACTGTCATGTATAACTAATTAAAACAAATAAAAAATAAATTAAAAAAAGAGAAAGGTACAAGAAAGATATAATATAAAAAGGAAGAACAGTACACCTGTAGAGGACACTTATCATGAAGGGAGCTTGTCAAATGGAAGTTACACTGGGTGAGTGAATATAGCAACATGACATTACTGTACACTACTACAGACTTTATAAACATTGGGTACTTAAGCTACATTAGATTTACAAAAACAGAAAATGCCATTTTTCAATAATAAATTAACCTTAGCTTACTTGGTAAATTTTTTAAACTTTTGACTCTTTCATATACCACTTATTATAAAACAAAAGCATATTTTACAGATGCACAAAAGATTTTTCATTATATCCTTAGTATAAAATTTTTGTTCTAATTTTTAAACTTTTATTAGAAATTAAGACAGAAACACATACATCAGTCTAGGCCTGCACAGAGTCAGAGTCATCAATATCCTTTCACCTCCACATCTCATTCCACCAGGACTTCAGGGCAAGGATATGCATGGCACTACCGTGTCCTACAATAACAAGGCTTTTGTCTGAATCCCTCAGAGAGATAGTTAGACAGTTGACTTTATTTTTTCTTCCTTAAAATGTACAAGAATGTACTCTAAAATAAAATATAAAAACATAGTATAATAAATACAGAAACCAGCAATATAGACATTTATTATCAAGTATGTGCTGTACATATTGTATGTGCCATACTTGAATGCAGTTGGCAATTCATTAGGTTTGCTTATACTGGCCTTACCACAAATACATGAATAACAAGTTATACTTACATGTTGGAATGGTCATCACTAGGCAACAGGGATTTTTCAGCTTTGTTTTCATCTTATGTGGCCCTTTGTGGAATACAGCGTTGCTGTTCAGCACATGGTTATGACTGGGTTGCCTTCTATAGGAACGTGGGAATTGATTGTACATAGCAGATACTTAGAAAACGTTTCTTGCTTTGAATTGGCATCCCAAACCTGAAAAAAGTAAATTATATGAAAACGCCATCTTTAAAAATTATGTTTTGGGTGATTTAAGTAAAATGTGGGACCTTAGAAATAGTAATGTACAAATTGAGTATAAAAACCAGAAATAAGAGAATTTTAGAATAGCTATTTACATATCAGAAGAACAAAGGTAATTGAACTTTAGTGACATAGAGTACAATGAACTTTTCTAAAATCTCAGACAATGTTACTGAAAATAGAACTTTCTATTTTTCAATGAGTAGTTTTAAAGAAAGCCTCAGTAAATGTTGAATCATTATAATATTTGATTAAATAATTGATAGTTTTCCTCCAGCTTCCTTGTAATGTATTTGAAGTCAGTAGAAGTTAGGTAGAATTCCCTGCTGTACTATGACCTAGTTGGGTGACTAAAACTGTGTATAATGCAAAGATTCAAAGGTCAAATGCTTACTGAATATCTGACACATGGGAGTCAATATATTAACTCATTGATCCTCATGGCCACCTGATAGGTCACATGTTTCCCTCACATTACAGATGCTAAATCTAAAGTAGAGTAATAGATAACTTGACCATGGTCATCATGAATTAGCTTCCTTTTGCTACTTTAGCCAATTACCACAAACTTGGTTAAAAACCTCACAGATTTATTATCTTACAGTTCTGGAGATCAAAAGACTGCAATCAATTTTCACAGACTTAAGTCAGAATCTTGGCAGGGCTTGTTCCTTCTGGACACTGAAGGAAAGAGTCTGTCTCCTTTCCTTTTCTAGCTTCTAGCTGCCTACATGCATGGTTCATGATCCCTTTCTTGCATCACTCCAACCACTTGCTTTCCTTTTTACACCTCTTTCTTCCTGTTCTGTATCAAATCCTTCTGTTTCCTTCTTATTCTGTTCACATTTAGGCTTATTCTGATAATCCAGAAGTGTTTACCTGTCAAGATCCATAACTTATCACACATACCTTAGTCAGTTTTCTCTTGCTACAGTAAAATACCAGAGGCTGGGTACTTTATAAACTAAAGAGGGTTATTTAGCTTACAGTTCTGGATATTCCAGAACATAGTGTCAGCATATACTTGGCCTTCTGAAGGCCTCTGAGTGTATTACAACCTGGAGCATGCATTGTGGGAACAGGAATGAGAGGCAAAAATCATATGGTGAAGCAAGAAGCAAGAGATTCGGGGGTTAGTCTTGCTCTTTTTATGACAATGAGTCCTCCCAAGAACTATCTAGAGTTCCTCAAGAACTACATTAATGCCTTTCCAAGGGGATGACCCCAGTGACATAATGGCCTTCCACTAAGCCCATTTTTTTTTAAGATAAAAGGTTTATTTTGTCACATAGCTTTGAGGGTTTTAGTACATGAGTTTGGGGTCCCTTTTCCTTTCAGTGGTGAGGAAACACATGATAGCGGCATTCACCTCATGGCCTAGATAAGAAAGAGGTGGAAGGGGTCAGTATCCCAGTATTCCTGTATCCCCTATCCCCAAGGGAACATCTCAAATGACCTGAAGACAACCTACTAGGCTCCACTTCCTTTTTTCCCTCCACATTTGTTATTGGTGCATTATAGTTGTACATAGCGATGACATTTGTTGTTACATATTCATACATGCTCAGTATTGCCACACTGGTAGCCATGATTCCAGCACAGGAAATTTTGGGGTCCAGATTCCATCCATATGCCATCCATAGCAACCCCTGGGATGCAGAACTTTCATCTACATTTTAAAGGTTGTTAAAGAGCCTCACCTCCTGCAAATAATTGGAAGAATTGGGTCAGTAACTTATAGAATATATTGACATTGCAGAGATTTGCGTTAATAATGTGATGTTTCCACAACTTGCTTTTTTAAAATATTTTTAAGCTGTTGGTGGACCTTTATTTTTTTCATTTATTTATATGGGGTGCTGAGAATCGAACCCAGTGCCTCACGCATGCTAGGCAAGCACTCTACCACTAAGCCACACCCCAGCCCCCACAACTTGCTTTTTGACTAATACACGTGAAGGGGAACTTGGGCCCGAATAGGCAGATTGCTGGTGGTTGACTATTCAGTTCACTGTTCAGAGTGACATATGTAGAGTCCAAGTAAAGGCTGATTGAGACAAAGAAATGGAGAAATGAAAAGATTGTGGTTGAATGCCTACCATGTGATTACAAAGACATGGTGAAAACAACAGGTCCCTATATAGGAAGGGAAAGATCCCAAGAGGGTTTGACCGGTGACTTCCACAGCAGTGGTCACACAAAAGATAAGGCAAGCAAACCTGAAAACAAACTGAATAAATTTACTTTGGGAGACTATTCTGTTCTCACTTTTTAGAAATGTTTCTAGGTTGGAGCCCCAGAGAAGGAACATAGGTGAGGAAGAAACCATCAAATTTATGACAGGTATTTTACATATGCTATCCCATTTCATCTGGCCAGCAGTCCCATAAAGGGAAGGGGACTAACATTTGCTAAATATCTTACAGTTGTACCAGACACTCTGTGTGGAGCTATTTATTATGTACATCATAATATAGGAATTATCCTCGTTTTACAGATAAAGACAACATAGGCTCATATATGAAACAGTGCCACATAACTGGTGGCTTAGGGCAGAGGCCCATGACCATAATTCTAGCTACTCAGGAGGCAGAGACAGGAGGATCACAAGTTGGAGGCCAGCCTCAGCAAATTAGTAAGGCCCCAAGCAACCTTGCAAGACCCTGTCTCAAAAAATAAAAATATAAATAAATGAATAAATAAATAAATAAAGGTATGTGACTCGAGGTAGAGAACCTCTGGGTTCAATCCCTAACACTGCAAAAGCAAAAACTGGTAGAATCAGAACTGAGATGGTGTTGTGACTGACCTCAGGGTCATAATTTCCCATATGTACCACTCTGTTGCCAAAGACAACATTATATCTAGAACCTGAAGGAAAAGATTTGAGTATATACTCACCATTTGCAGTGATGCCCAGATCATGCCCTGTGTTCTCATGCAACACTGTGGATGAAGCCTGCTGCTACTTCGGGTGCTCTGTCACAGCACAAAAGCAGAAGACAACTTATTCCTCCTTTGCATGACATGTCATTCCCTAGGGCAGTGGTTCTCAAAGGATGGTCCTCAGACCAGCAGCACTGGCGTAACCCAGGAACCTGGTAGAAATGCAAATCCTCAGGCCTTCTCCTAAACCTGCTGAATCTAAAACTCTGGCAGTATAGTCCAGAAATCTGTATTAACAAGACCTTTAGGATGTCTGATAAATTTGGAGAACTACTGCTTTAGGACATTCCACATTTGAAAAGAATTCTTTAAGTAAGATAAAACAAAAGACTAACAAAAAAAGCAATGATTATGATGATGAAGAAGATAGGTCATACTGTGCAGCACCCTATGTACTCAGGATTAATGTTCACAATCTTTACAACCCTATGCGATTGACTGCATTATTGTTAATCATGTTTAATGAATGAGGAAATTAGGGTTAAGAAACTTGCCTAAAATCACACAGATAATAAATGTGAGAATTGAGATTTGAATCTAGGCAGTTCTAACTCTAAGGCTTATATTCCTAATCTCCATATTATACTCCCTAAAAAAAATTGTAATATCAGAACAATTCAAATGTTTCCTCATCTCCACTGGCCTATGGAAAGACAAGAAGCAGAGAATATCCATTATATCCAATTCCTAAAGAAATGCTTACTAAACTAAGACAAGTATCTGCTAAAATGAGAGTAAAACAAAAAACAAAAAACACAAAGCTCTAAGCCCAGGCTTCAGTAGAAAGGAGCTGATCTTGAAGGGATGAGAAAAGAAAAAACTGCAGTTCTAAGGTCTATGGCAGATACTGGAGGGGTGGCCCAGTCCTTGCCAAGTCAATTGAGGTGACAATGTCACATGTGCCCTAGCTGGAACAGCTTATGGAATGTGCCACTGTGCTTCCAAATGCAGCTGGTACTTGTCCTGAGGAGATCTGGAAGGGAACAGGGCCAGACTCTTAAAAATAGTTAGCACCTCTGAGCTGGCCAAACCCTCCCTTGGGGCCTTGAAGCCAAGGTTAAGTGCCTTCATTTAAACCAAGAAAGTCCAAAATAAGAGAAGTGTACAAAAACGAAGGGAAATTTTCTCTTGTTTTTTATTTATTCTACTCATTTTACAGAGAAGACACTAGCATTATTCACACCACCCAGGCAGTATTAGTGGTTTGGCCTGTATTACTATAACCTCCTCCTAAGATGTTATTAGCATATCAGAAAGAAGAGAAGGAGAAAAAGGAAGAAAAGAAGAAAAGAAGTAGCAGTAAATTATTGGTAATGGTGGGATAGCAGTAGGAAAGGTCAAGTTATTGTTGTGGCTATTGGAAAGCATTCATTCAAACACATTTAGGTAAATACCCAGGCTACTTGGGTAATGGAAAAATGTAAGTATGATGAAAGCTATCATGTATGCAAGGCAGAGAAGAAAGACTGAAAGGCTTTCTGAGAAGATCTTAATACCTATCAAAAGCTTCTGAGAAGAAGAAATGCTTGGGAACCTAGAGTGAACAGAAAAAAAGGTGGGAAGGAAAATGTGTGGCCTTGCTAATTATGAGTTCTCAGTGCAGGTGTTTGTTATGGGCTGAGCTGTGTCTTCTTCAAATCCCTAAGTCTTAGCCATGGTATGTCAGGGTATGATTATTTTTGGAGATGTTGAAGTAAAAATGAGACTTTTAGGATGAGCCCTAATCCACTATGTCTAGTGTTCTTACAAACAGAGGAGATTGGAATACTACAAAGATACTCCAGGGATGTGTACTTACAGAAAAAGAAAACCATGAAGACACAACATGAAAAAGACCATCTGCAAGCCGAGAAGAGAGGCGTCAAACAAACCAACCCTGTGAACACCTTGATCTTGGACATCTAGCTTTCAAAACAGTGGAACAATACATTTCCGTGGTTTAATCCATCCAGTGAATGACATTCATTATGGCAGCTCCAGCAAACTAAGAGGAGTATAAATAAAATGTGTTGGGTTAAAAAGGAAAGGGCCAGGAAGCCAGGAAAAAGAGAAGAAAAAAGGAAAAGGACCCAATCTGGTGTCCCTTTACTTTTTTAAAAATATTTTTTAGTTGTCAATGGACCTTTATTTTATCCATTTATTTATATGTGGTGCTGAGAATCAAACCCAGTGCCTCACACATGCTAGGCAAGCGCTCTACCACTGAGCCACATCCCAGCCCCTCCCTTTACTTTTTAAAGATAATAAATAATGATTTACTTCCAATTATCTTCTATCATTTTAAAAGTTAATATTTCAAAACGTGGCTATAGTCAAGTGATACAATTTTGTGTGGGGGGTATACATTCTTTCTGGTATGTGCTTAATTTTGGAGGTTTAAATTAAAGCAATTCTTCATTCTTGCCTTCTTGTCTTCTTATATAAAGGATTATTTAGTGTTGCAGAATCTGTAAGAAACCAGGGCCTACCTTGTTGCTGCACGTGTATTCGCGTCTCCCTTTATTATCCAAATCTTTGTACACAGACTCACGCACAGAGGATGTTACTAGATACACAAATAATCCTTCAGGATTAGTATGCTCACTGCTTAATAATACCTGGATGATATAGCAATTTTCCCATTTACCTTCTCATCCCTCTCTATTGTCTTTTCTGAAGGGAAAATAATTAGTATTTTAATATCAGTTAGTTTGTTTTAAAAAGTTTCTACTTGGCAAATTAAAGCAGAGATTTAAGAATCATTAAAGCATTAACATGCTGGTTACTCATTTGCTGAACATTTGGGGGCAAATCAGGAAGCATAATGGGGCCATGATGATTAAGACTGAATGATCATTTGTTAAGGGTGAGGCATCATTCCACACCGTGCCTTCAAGGGCTCAGTCACCCCCATGCCTATTTCTCTAGAGAACTCTGCAAGGAGAGTGGAGTAAATAACTTCCTGAGAGGAGAGAAAGAAGTAGAAGCAAGATAAATAAACAGGCATCTGTCAACATGGAGTTGCAAAAGGGAAGCTCTGCCTTCCAGAATTTTCCTCAAGATCCAGCTAAAGGAAGAGGCCTGCTCTACTAGTCACCAGCCTCTTTTTTTTTCCCCCCAGGGGTAGGAGTGTATTGGGAATTGAACCAAGAGGTACTTAATCACCTAGTACTTAATCATCCCTAGTACTTTTTATTTATTTATTTATTTTTGTTTTCTTTTTTTAATTTTGAAACCAGGTCTTGCTGAGTTGCTGAGGCTGGCCTTGAACTTGCGATCCTCCTGCCTCAGCTTCCCAAATTCCTGGGATTAAAGGCATGTATCACCACACCCTGCAGCCTGTGACATTTATAGGCCCCACTTCCTATCTATAAAATGGAGAATGTTATATTTATTCACAGGATTTTTAAGTTAACACAAGTGAGATGAAGTCTATTGGAGCACTTTTTATTCAAGTGCAAAGCTCTACATGAAGGCAGGTTGGTGGTGGTGATGCTGGTAAAAAGACACTTAGGGAATAGTGTCCTGTTCTCTAAAGCCTATGTCACAGTACTCTGGGGAGGAATTGTTTCCACTCCTACTGCTTGAATGCACCCCATAGCTCCATCCTCTTCCAGAAAGAAGTGTTGTCATCTTTTTCAGCTTTCTTCACCTTGGGGTGAATTTCTCTTCTGCTGTTTCTGGTGAGAATTCAGGACATACTAATTTCAGGCTTTTCTTTTTTCTTTGCTGCTTTCAGAAGCACTTCCTTCTTACTAAGTTCTTGCAATCTTCCACTCCCAGAACACAGAAGTGCATGGTTTTGGAATCAATGACTCCCACTGCCTCTACCACCAAGCACAGGAGTTTTGTTTTTGCTGGGCATTTGTGCCAAGGCAGATTCGTTCACTGAAGCCAGTGCTGCTCCTCCATGTTCATTACCAGATGCCCTTGAAATTGCAAACATTCAAAGGAAACCAACACAAAGGGAAGCCTGTGAATGCAATCTCTATTCACACATGTTCCCAGAGCCTCAGCTACATACCTGGTTCTGCTCCGGGTCCTGGGGAAAGGAGTGGGCATAGATGATGAGATCCAGGTCTACCCTTAAAAGTATCATCAGCATTCATGGGAGAAATGGCTCAACATATAGAAGAAGAAAGAGAAAGATACAGGCAAAATGTTTCTGAAGATAGAAGAAGGAGAGAGAGCTTCCTGCTGAGATGAAGGAATGGGGCTCTGAGGGTAGAAAACACTGAGACTTGGGTGAGGAAAGGGGAAAAGGACATTTCAGTTGGAATGACAGGTTTGGCCATCATCTTCAAGTCATTCCTGTGCTGAAGTTTAAGGAAAGAAAGGTCATGGTAGTAAACCTACACCTATGACTCTTGTTGGAGTCTTAAACCAGAGGGGACTAATGTCAGAAAGTCCCAATATAATAGATAGGGACACTGTCTCCAAAAGCAAACCAGATGGCCAAAGTAATGGTTAAGTAAGAAAGAAATTTGATATTCATTATGGCCATACTGGGAAGACTAGGGGAAATAGCATCATTAGCTCTGTCTTCAAGGATACTGACATGAGCTTCAGATTTAAATAGAGGAAGAAACAAACCCAGGGTAGGAGATCTGAGAAAGCAAGAAATATGCATAGTGAGGAGTCTTGGCTAAGTCCTTATCTTAGGATTGTCAGGCAGGACCTTGTTGCCTATTAACAAGTTGGTGCTAACGGAGGGTTAGTTTTGACTCTTGTCACAAGATGTCCATCCATCATATCTTTTGTTCCTGGAATCCAAGGTGTGTGAAAGAGATAATGATTCAGAGAAAGGCCAAGTTAGATAAGCAAGTTGTTATTAGTTTCTTCAGTTTTAGGCCAATGACTGGAGACTCTTAGGTGCTACTGCAGTGATATGGAACAGGACATTGTAAAAGCTGGCAGTTGACAATCTGTTGATTATGATGTCCCTACCAATCTGAAAAATATCTTAATTATACTTATCTTGGTACCTTCAGCCTTAAAGGGAGAGGATTACCAGCTTTTCCCAAGGCTTAAGGTAGCAAAGAAGACAGATGACAAATGAAGGCAGAAATGCCACACTTTTATCCTGCTTTTAGTTACCCATTAGACATCTGCAGGCTAAACAATCAGTGATTTGGGCAAAAAAAAAAGCTTCTAAGTTTATGTTACAATGTCAGTCAACATTTGAAGCATTTAATGTATATTTACTCTCATCCTCACAACAGCACTAAGAAGGAGACATCATCATTATTGCAACTTAAAAAAAATGAAGAAATCAAGGTCACATAGCTTCTCAAATGTTGAAAGCTCTATTTTTACTCTTTGAGCACATGTACATATACTGAGGTGCAGTGAAATTAATGTCACAATAAAGGAATACACAAGATACTAAAGCAACTCAGAGGAAGCCCTCTTTAACTCTACATGGGAAAAGAGTTACAGAGGAAGGCCTTCACTTTAAAGCAAATTCTGAGCAGAGAAATTAACACATACAAAGTGTGCATGAGCAGAGGTTATAAATTGAAGAGTTAGAACTTCAGGACAACAAGTTTAAGAATAGGTGTTCCATTTTAAGTTGTGAGACTAAACTGTGGAGACATACAAGGTCCATCACATGAAATTCATATACCAGTTCAGAGAGTTTGACTGTAATTCTGAAGGCAATAGGAAGTCACTAAGTCAACAGAGGATAGCCTTGAGTATATTTCACTTTCCTAAAGGTCATACCAGCTACAATATACAAATAAATGGATGGGAGAAGGTGAGATAAACAGAAACAGATAATGAGGAGGCTCTTACAGAAGTCCAGGCAAGATGTGCACAAGGTCAATGGGATGGAGATGAGAGAATCTGATTTAAGAGATATTTAAGAAGAAATTAAATGGTCAAGACTCAGTAAATGCTTACACAGGAGGTGGAAGAAGGGATTAAGTCACTGATGACTCTTAAAGCTAAGGCATCTAGCTGTGAATACTAGTTAGATACAAGAGTCATTATCCATGTTAGGAAATTCCAGTGATAATGGTAATAATCATTGCCTCTTAATGAGTCTCATTGCCTCTGGTCTTTTTCTGCTTCAGTTCATTCCTCATAATGTCTAATTTAGCAGATTATTTTTGGTGATGCTATAATTGTTGAAGCAATCGAAGGCTACTGTTTTCTTTAAATTTGGGATGTGTTCATGAGAGAGAGAGGGAGAACCAGACAGACAGACATGGTAGAGGTGGGGAGAAGAAAGGTAAAGAAAAGATAAAAGAAACACCAAATTCTGATTTAAAGCAAGAGACTGAGGCTTCTTATTTCAAGATGTGCTTTGCTTATACTTGAGAGTTCATAGCAAACATAATACCAATCCATAGTTATTGGATTCTTACTCTATGCCAAGAATAACATTAAACACTTCTCATTTATTGTTATATTTAATTCTCTAACAAACCCTTTAACTATCAGTTTTGTCATGTAATTATCCCATTTTTCCAGAAGAGGAAACTAAGGATAAGAGAGCTGAGGTAATTTGATTAAGGCCACATATCTAGTATGTGGCAATTCTAGAGTTCAAACAATGTGTTTTGGCTCCAAGGCCATCCTTCTTGCACTGTGTCATGACAAATGTACTTCACAGGCACATTCAAAGTAGGAAAGTTTGCATATGTTTAATTATGAAACTGATTTACAGAAGAACTAGATAGAAAATATGCCCTGGTATTCTCGTCATAATGCTTGACTCAATTCTGACAAGGTACAAGGACTGACTGATTTTTCACATGTTAACTGCATGCTCACCAGCTGTATAAATACAATTGCTGGAACCCTAAGAATGGCCAAAAATAGGTTACATTTTTCATTTTGTTAAACAAGAACTTGGTGACTGCTAAATAGTAAATGTTGACAGTTGGACAGCAGAGTCTTGGAGTGGTAGTATAGGAAAATACAACTGGTATTCTCAAAATGGCACTGAACTGGAGAGACCTCACCGAGACATGTGGCACTCCATCTGGACAGTGCAGTCATTTGGGGGATGGCTTCCCAAATGTCTGCTCTAATTACTTTGTCTTATCTCTCCTGTCACCAAGGCAGAAGCCCCATTTCCAGCCCCATTTTCCACAGTATGCCTTTTCCATTTGGCGTAAGGTAGCTCCCAGGGACAGCCTTGGACACACCTCCCCCATGAATCATTGGCAAAATCCAATACCCAGTTACTGTTTTGCGGGCACTAACTTCTGGTATGTGCCTCTCATTCAGTCTTACACTATCTTAGCATAATAGAATACAACTGTTTTGGGGTATATAGAAGAAGAAAATGTGAATAGAAATATATATGTTATATTACCAAAATTATTGAATTTTCATACAAAGTTATAAGAAACAGTTTTAAAAATTGTTCAGTAGCAACTTACATGAATCAACTGTCATTGGAGATAGGTACTTCTTGTCACCATCTCATGTTCATCAAGGCTGAGGGTCAATTCTACATCACAGAATTGGGGGTTATGGGTTATGGAGAAATTTATACAATGAGAATCATTAATCATCACAGGGTATGGGTTATGGAGAAATTTATAAGATGAGAATCATTAAGAAGAAATAATTTATACTAGTTTCATACTACCACCATAACCAAATATCACAGAGTTCATGGCTTCAACAGAACAAATATGTTATCTTATAGTTTTTAGGTCAGAATAAGTGTACAGGTCTCACTGGGTTAAAAATCAAGGCATTAAGATTCTTGCTTTCTCAGATCTCCCCATGACAATCCGTTCTTTGTGTTTTATGGTTTCTGATGACTGCTCACATTTTTGGGGTTGTGGCCTCCTTTCTTCCATCTTCAAAGCCAACAATGGCAGGGTCGGTTCTCATGCTACAGCTCTTAATTCCTTCTTCCATTGACAAATCATTCTAACCACAGTAAGGACCCATGTGAATAAATTTGATGAATGGACAAAATCCAGGATTATCTCTCCCTCTCAAGGTACAAAACTTAATCTCACCTAAAAAGTCCTTTTTGCCATATAAGTTAGTGTAGTCATAGGTTTTTAGGATTAGTTTGTAGACATCTTGAGTATCATTATTCTGCCTACCACAGAGCAGATTCTCCTTTGATTTTTTTGTGCTTTTGTTTTGTTTTCATATAGAGGTATGCTCATGTGAGTTTGCACTGAAGGATAAAGGCATGCCTTCCTGTGGCCATGCCTTCTCATAGGGTAACTATGAGATCAGTCACGTCAGTGGGAGAAGAACAAGCCAACTACAGAGATCAGACTGGGCTTAGGTGACAGGTGTTTTTAGGATTTATATGATGAAGCCAACTACAAACAACAGGAGGCCTCAGGAGCTAATAGTAACTTGGAAACTGTCAGTTCATGAGGAGCTGAATTCAGGCATAGCCCTTCTCACTGGGAAAAGTGGGGGTATTCAGAGTCTCTGCTGACTCATTGTCCAAGACAACTAGTATGAGCAGCCATGGTCATTTTCCAATGGTTCTGCTTATTGTCCTGTTTTAACTAGCCAAAGAGCATTTATAGCTTGTAGGAATGTGTAAGAATATACAGTGATTCTTCTGTACCTCTGGATTGGTGCCAGTGCTACACATGGATACCAAAATCCTTAGGTGTGTAAGTACATTATGTAAAATGGTCTTGTATTTGTATATAACCTATGCACATTCTCCTATGTATTTGAAATCATCTCTAGATTATTATTATACAATGTTATATAAATAATTGTTATACTACATTGTTTAGTGGAGAGTCAGAAGAAAAATCTCTCTGCAGTGTAGATGCAAATAAATGTTTTTGATTCATAGTTGGTTTAATTCATGAATGAGGAACTGATGGATATGAAGGGCTGATCTTACATATTGATTATATAAAGGTTAACATGAAATTATTTGGGAAGCATTAAAAAGAAACACAGCATTTGACTGTAAGAAAACTTTTTCTTTAGGCAACCATTATCTTTTCCCTCCATAGTCCCACATAGACTTTGCATTCTCCATGACAATGAGCATGAATGCCCTAAATCAATATGATGGTGTACTTATTAGGAACTCCACTTATTTTCTCACTCAAACATTTGCCGAGTCTTGAGCAAGTCTGTACTTTAAGATAGGGGTATAGAAATAAATAAAGGCATATTTTCTTTCCCATAAGCAATTTTAATTTTGTAGGTGTTTTAGTATATTGTCTACTGCCATAACAAAATACCTGAGACTGGGTAATTCATAAAGAAATTAAGTTTATTTTGTTATGTGGTTCTGAAAACTGGGAAGTCCAAGAAAAATGTGTTCACCAGTACTTTATGTTGCTTCAACTCATGGTGGAAAGCAGAAGAGAAGGCAGGGGTGTACAAAAGCAATAGAACATGACAGGCAGCCTTGCTTTATAACACCCTGCTCTCATGAGAACATCCTCTTCTATGAGAAAGGCACTACTCCCTCTAATCCCATTTTAAGGGCTTTGCCTTGCAACACTGCTAGAATGATATTCAAATTTCTACCTAAGTTCTTATGGGGACACACCATATTCAAACCTTAGCAGTAAAGGAGAAGGACAGATTTTCAAAGTAACCAAGATAAATAAATAACCAAGGGCTGGGATTGTAGCTCAGTCATAGAGCACTTGCCTCGCATGCATGAGGCCCTGGGTTCGATCCTCAGCACCACATACAAAGCAATAAAATAAACACATTGTGTCCATCTACAACTAAAAAAAAAAAAATTAAAAAATAAATAAATAAATAACCAAGTCTCCATGATTGGTATTATGATACAGGTAGAAATTAAATGTCCTGATAACCTGAAGACTAATTGCTTGGTAGCACCTTGTGATACCTCTTCTGGGAACTGAGCATGTACTGTACCTAGCAAGTGGAGAAAGTCCACTGGGGACCCGAATATGAGTCACGCTTCCATATAGTCCATAAGTAAGTCACTATGCTCTCTGAGGATCAGTAAAGTTGGGGTAATAATAGGAAACTCATGAGATTGTTATCAATATTCATAGAAACAATACGTTGAAAGAGATTGTAATATAATTTCAACAAAAATTAAGGACTATATCATACCTAGTATAATGATACACAGCTGTGTCCTGGAAGCAGACTAATTATGAGAGTCCAGAGATGATACTGAAGCTCCTATACCACAGTTTTCATTCATTTTCTAGGTAATCAATAATGACTGCCTGAGATAATAGTGGTAAAACACTTATCTGACCTAAGATGGGCATTCACAAATGTTCCTTGTTGTATTTGTATCACAAATACTAATTAAAATTATCATTATTCACTAAAGCCTACCTGATTCAGACATCACTACCCAATGTGAAACCATTTCTTTTTTTTTTTCTTTTTTCATTGTCTGTGCTGAGGACCCAACCCAGTGCCTTATGCATACTAGACAAGTGCTCTACCTGTGAGCTGTACCCTAGCCCAAACTATCCAATGGCCAATGGGTTCAGCCTCAGAGCTCTGCATTCTTCCATACCTGTTTCATGTTGTTTTTCCTTTTTCTTCCATCTTCTCTTTCCCTTTCTTTCATCTTCTTCCCTTCTCTCCCATCCTTTCTTCCCTTACTTCTTTCCTCTTTTCCTTCCTTCTTTCCACATATATGATTTTATAATACTCTGTATATAGCCATGCTCTAGATAAAATAAAAGATGAAATAGATGAGCCAGATTTCATCCTTAAGGAAAATACAGTTTTCATAGGAAATGAGAGAGAAAAAATATACTAAAAACCAGGTAGAAGACTCTGAGTATTAGAGGAAAAGATCAGCTAGGTTCTTTGGAATACTAGAGATATGAGGCCACTTCCACTTAGAAAGTAGAAAGGCTATTTTTAAGGAGAAGTGGAATTGAGTGAATAATAATACTAACAGCGACTGACCTTTTTTGCAGACCATGCTATGTCAAGCACTTTACATTTATCATGTTCTTTAATCCACCAACCTTTCTCTGGTTATCTCACCCAAAGGCCTTGTCTCTTAACCTTCAAGTCACACTTCCTGCCACAATCCCTCTGGGCTTGAACAGGATGAGGCATAATATGCACACCTAGGAATAAAACAAAATATAATTTCAGTGAATTGGACAATGGGAAATAAGACTCTAAGGAGACAGGGCTAGTGACCTGTTAGGAAACCATAGACACTTTTCTTAGGATAATTTGAAAGTGCATCAGGTAGGGGTGTATATGTAAGCACAAGTATAGACCGTAGGCTGAGGTCTATATACAATAGGCTTAAATAATCTGGGTCATGTTTTGGATCCTGGAGTCAGAGAAACCAAGCTTTCAGTCTCATCTCCATCCCTCATCTACGCAAAGTGTACAATTATGCCTTCTTCCAGAATTACTGTGAAGATTGAAGTGAAGTATGAGGTATGCCTATCAGGGGGCTTGGCACATAGTAGAAACTCAACAAATGTAAAATGTCAAAAATGCTCCCTACCCTAAGGTTTGTTCTGAAACTTATACATCATATAGAAGTGTGGCTGACAGCTGTTGGAACTCTCTAAATGTAGGCTCCCTTTCTCCCTTGAGTAGACATTGTCAAGGAAGCAGGTAGGGGCTCAGTGCAGCTATGCCTTAGAGCATCTGATGCCTCCCAAAGGTCCCAGGTGTTGCCCAGACGCTGTGCTGCCTGGGACCGCACAAGCCAGGCAGAAAGGCCCTGGGGCTCTCACAGCTCCTCCTCCCTGTCTGGACTCCATTCGCTCAAAATCCTGTCTTCAGCTCACAGAATTTAGTGGAAAGCTCTTTATTCTGAAGGCAAATATTATAGACCTGCTCTATGAAAACTTGGCAAGGTTCTTTTTATTCTTTATTTTAATTGGCTTAATACATTTAAGATTGGGACTGAACAAAGATGGGGATATCTTTTTATACCTAACTATCTTGAAACAAGAACAAAGTAATGAACCTCTACACTCAGTGTTTCACTCATTCTATACATCCTTAGCTAGGGGCTGCTAGGTTCAAGGAATGTTGCTTATAATAGCTCAGAGAAGAAAAGAGAAAAGAACATGAGTTTCTGAGGTGTTCACGTGCACTTTGCTAGGTTTTCTCATAGTTTATAATTTTATTTAATTCTCTGGATAGATAGGGGAGCTTTTGGTATCTTCTCCATAGTCATATGACTGATGGGAAAGAGCCAAAATTTTAAAGCCTAGTCTTTCTTTGCTTTGCTTTTCTTTTTTTCTCTCGTTTTGCTTTTTGGTACCAAGAATTGAACCCAGGGGTACTTAACAACTGATCCACATCCCCAACCCTTTTTATGTTTTATTTTGAGACAGGGTCTCACTAAGTTGCTTAGGGCCTTGCTAAGTTGTTGAGGCTGCTTAAACTTGCAATCCTCCTGCCTCAGCCTTCCTAGTCTCTGGCATTACAGGTGTGCATCACTGCACCTGGCAAAAGCCTGGTCTTTCTAATTAATTCCAGCATTCGTGTGATACTAATAACCACTAAGAAGATTTACCTTTTTTTTTTTTTACTCCCAGTGCTGGGATGTAACTCAGGGCCTTGCACATACTAAGCAAGTATTCCACCACTGAGTCATGTCCCCAGTCTTTTACTTCTGAATTAATTAATTTTATAAATGAATAAACCAAGTCCTGAGATAATAATATACTCAAAGCCATACCCAGTAGGGGTGACAAAACTAACATTCAACTTGGCTTGATACCGAGTTCAAAGTGACACATTTTCAGAATATTACATTGTCTCTACCATGTTCAAAGTACAGTGACAAAAACGATAGTGGAAACTAATAGGAACCCTGATGACAGATTTAGACATACCTGAAGTCTGGGGGGAACATATGAGCACATCAGTAATATAAATGAGAAAAATAAAGGATGGCAAGCACCAGGTGCCCTGGGTAAGGTGTAAATGGGTTTTAGTAGAGAAACTGATGAAAACAGAATGACTTTAAGAAAATGACTAGTAGTTGAATAATGTTAGATAGTTAGGAAAGGCTGCCTGAGAAGGTGATATTTCAACTGGATCCTAAATGCCAGAGCAAAGAGCTGATGTACTAGTTCTAAAGCACATGGAAAGGAGGCAGGTATGCCTGGAGCCTCGTGAGCAAGGGAGACACATGGAGCAGTGTGTCAGAAAGGTGGGAGAGGGTAGATGTTAGACTTTCATGCAAACAATGCTGCAGATCCTAGGGGCAATCTAAACACAGTTTGCACAAGATTACTCGACTGCTCTGTAGAAAATGGATTAAAAAGAGACAAGTGTGGAAGTGAAAGGAAGTGTCAGGAGGATGATGAAGCTACTCCAGTGAGAGGGTTTAGAGTTCCAGTGGAGATGGAGGCTGGAGAACTTGAAATTTATTTTCTATATATATCAGTAAACTCCAGGAGGTTAAGAATTTTTATTTGATTTGTTACCATATAGTGTTTAGAACAACAACTAGCATATGGGTGCTTAACAAATATTGATTGAAGAAATGAATTAGCTGGAAAACTAGAGGAAGAAAATGTGTGATGTCAAGAACAACTTGAATTTTTATTTAATCAGCAAATGGGTGGATGCTGCATTTACTGAGGATTTGGGAGCAGCTGGGTGAACATGGAAGAGTGGTTCATGAACATGTGTCTGAGATGCATCTTAGACATTCTGGTGGGGATATCATGTAGGCATCCAGCGTATGTCTGATACTAAGGGAAGAGCACATCTAGAAGCCATTATCACATGGGGATTATCTAAAGCCATAGGCTCATGTGAGATTACTTAAGGAGAGCATGTGGACAGAGAAGCCTATGGTTCCCAGGACTAATCATGGGAACTCTGTCTGAAGGTTAAACAAAGGATGGGAAGGTTTAGAAAATATAAGGAAAGAGGGATAAACTCTCTGAAATAGTGTTCATGATCATGGAAGATAAGGACTCTAGTATTATATTACTATAGTATTGGTAGCAGAAATTATCATAAGAACTAACATTAATTGAACACTTTTACTTTATCTAGCACACAGTTCAATCTGAGATGTATATAGAGTGGTTGTATATACTTTTCCAATGAGGAAATAAAGACCCCAAATATTAAGTAATTTGGGCAAAGTCACACAGCTGTTGAATTAGCAAAAGTGATACATGAACTCTAGAGGCTAATTTCCAGAGCTCTCCTCCTTAACCACTATCCTATAACATATGTGGAGATGGGGGAGTGACCATAAGATTTGGCTGCTCTTTTTGGTGGTTTGTTTCATATTTTAGATAGAAGACTGTAGGGCATACTTGTAAAGTGTTAGAAATGACACAATGAATAAGGAGAAATATGTGCTGGGGAACACAGTGCATAATGGTGGGAGCAAAAGCCCTGAGAAAATGAGAGAGGATGTAATACAGGCGTTGGTGGAGATTCAGCCATAGAAGAGAGAAGGGACCATCCATTCTAGGAAGAAAATGGAGAGTTTGTATACTAATGTAGAGTGAGGGGTGTGGCCGAATAAAGCTCCAAGACAGAGGTTCTTTTGTTCATCCTGATATCCCCATTGTGTAGAACAAAGATTGACAAATAGTAGGTTGTTTGTGGAATGAATGTGTCATGATGGCTTAATTCACAAAATTCTAATTGTCTCTATTTTCTAGTTCAGGTTGTAGATGATGAAAGTAAAGGGAGAGAAACAAAAATGTAAAACTTTCATCCCAAGAGGAGATAAATATATTAAAGAAAGGTAGAAGGTCTTCAGAGTTTCTGGAATACCTACTGGGATTTGTGGTCCTACTGTTGAAGTGAGACTCATCAACAAACAAGGCTGCATGTATCCCAGGGATGTTTAGTTGTTCTGGTGCAGAAGCAAAGTTGGTGGGGTAGATATTTTAAATAGGGTTTTGGTGTCACCAGAGAGATGGGAGGGAAAAAAAGTGTTTGCAAAGGAGTGGTTCTACTACTGAGCCATGACATCTATGGAGGCATCCAGGGAGGGAAATGAATAGAAGAAGGGAAAACATGACTGAAAACAGGTTAGGATAAAGGTTTAGACTGGAATATAAAGGAGGCTCAGATTGGAATATAAAAAGGAAGTGAGCGCGTATGGACAAAGTCCAGGTATTTGGTCTTGATATTGGTACATGAGTGAGTGCCTCTGGTGGTAGAAAAATTAGTTCAGGCTGTCATATCAAAATAGTATAGAGGGCTGGATCTCACCTAGAAATTTAATTTCTTCATTGTTCCAGAACCTGGAAATTGGAAGTTAGAGTGGCAGCATAGTTGGAGTCTGATGAGGGTCCTTTTTTCCAAACTTCAGGCAGCCAACTTCTCACATGGCCTTTCCTCAATTTGTGCATGGCGATTGGGGTTGGGAAGGGGAGCTTGTACAAGTGCTCTTTCTCTTCTAAGACCGCTAATTTGTGTCATGAGGGTCTAAACCTCATGATCTCATCTAGCCCTAAAATTGTTTTACAAAGGCCCCATTTCTAAGTATTATCACATTGGGGGTTAAAGTTTCAATATATAAATGAGGGGCAATAATATGCATAGCAGCAGTTGAAGTGGGGGTAGTTCAGTTATTCAATCCATGACAAATGGAATGGAGAAAAATTCAAAATGCAGCTACTTTAAAAAACAGAGAGAACAGGGTGTTTAATGCATCATCCAAATGAATCCTGAAATTGCTAAACTGCAGGCAGGGATAGAGTTAGAGGAGAAACATCAAGCCAGGTGATAAGACCATCAGTGAATGAAGGGATTGATGAGGAGGCAGGTAGTTGACAGTAGTATGGAAGGTGATTGGTGATAAAGTCGAATGGTATCAGTTTCAAAGTAGTTGGATTTTTTTTTTTAAAGATTTTTTTTATTTGTAGATGAACACAATGTCTTTATTTTATTGCTTTGTATGTGGTGCTGAGAATCGAACCCAGGGCCTCATGCATGCGAGGCAAGCACTCTACCGCTGAGCTACAATCCCAGCCCCAGTAGTTGGATTTTTGATGGAAAAGGATTGTTTGGAAGAACAGAGAAAGGACAGCTACCCTACACCCAATCCCTAATATGGAATAAAAGTAAAAATAGCTACACCAAAGATCATTGCAGAGAAACAGTTATAAGTGTCAGGCAGGTAGAACAAGAGATGAAAGACAGGAACGTGGAGAGAGCTATCTGAGAAATGAGAGGGGTGATCTGATTGGCTACTGTGAGTCCTAGAATGCACAATGGAAGATGTGGATAATGGTAAACTGGTAGGAGGACTCTGGCAATAGTAGATTTTAGAAAGGTAGATAGGTACATCATTGGTCCCTATAGGTTCCTAGAAGGTAGATATTATTTAATATGGATGGTATAGGACAAACCTTTTCTCCAGAAGATCTTGAAGGTGTGATGGCCCAGAGGAGGAAAGAAGATCTCTTCTGGGTCACTACTTTCCTAGGAAGCAGGGAGCATTAGTCATTTTGAAGCTTTCCTTATTTCTAATCTACATAAAGATGTGCTAGCTTTGCAGAGGATAGGGTTGGACCTTGGGGTAGAGCAAAGTATATGTATTGAATAGCATATTCAGATGGCATGTTCTCTCATGCAGTAAGAGTTGGTATAAGATGAGAAAGTGCACACATCTTACCAAGCTATGGTCTCAGATTATGTACATCATATTTGACAATTCTATTACTATGTTCTGTATGCATGATATAGATTCTGAATATAGTCATAAGCACTCTTCCGGTTATTCTTGACCTCATCTTTTCCATAGGAACATGATATATAAGATTGATAGTGATATACTATGCTGTGGCAAAATCATGTTAGGATTTGAAGTCAAACAGCCCTGGCTTTGAATTCCTCTTTTGGTTTGTTTGAGCTAGTGGCTGTAGCAGATTCTTTTCAGTCCTTCTTTTTCGTATAGCTCTTATGTCCTGTCACTTCAAATGCCTGTTTCTGCATTTCTTTGAATGTGCATTTTCTCTGAAGCAGGGAAGAGACCACTCTGACCAACCGCATGGAAGACTGGAAAGGGTAGGGCACCAACATCCTTGAGAGTAGTCCTTAAGCCATAACTGAAGAAAAGTCTGTGAGTAACACTGCAACTCCCTTCTCTTTAAGTGTGACAGCCCAGTGAAAGCACTTCCACTTTTGGATGCAGCTCTTATGGGTCCTGGTGGATTATGGTGATGGCCAGCTTGATAAACACTCCTGTCAGATACTTCCTGTATTTACATTCTGCCTCACTTCTACAAGTGTGTTCTTCCAAATAATCTATTTGTGATCAACTCTTTGTTTCACTGTCTGCTTTGGGGGAAACTGAGCTATGATAGTAGATGTTATGGTTTGGATGTGAGGTGACCCACAAAAGCTCACGTGAGACAATACAGAAGGTTCAGAGAAGAAATGTTTGGGTTTTGAGAGCCTTAACTCAATCAGTGAAATAATCCACCTGATAGGATTAACTGAGAGATAAATGAAGGCAGGTGGGGTGTGGCTGGAGGAGGTGAGGCATTGGGGCATGGCTTTGGGGTATATATTTTTAATCTGGCAAGTAGAGATCTCTCTCTCTGCTCTCTGATCATCATGTGAGCTGCTATACTATTCTGCCATGAAGGTCTGCCTCAGCTGGAGCCCCAAGGAATGCAACTGGCTATCTATGAACTGAGAACTCTGAAACCATGAGCCCCCAAATAAATTTTTCTCCTCTACACTTGTTCTGTTCGGGTCTTTTAAATGCAGCAGCAAAAAAGCTGACTGACGTAGTAGATTTGTAAGTTATCTAAATTCTTTGAACCTAGTTTTCTCCTCTGAAAACTAAGACTAGTGATACTTTTTATTCACGACACTCTAGATTTAAATGAAACACCACAAATAAAGCATTTAGCACACTCCCTGGAGCAGGTAAATGCCAGGTCAGTATAAAATATCTCCCCTATCTTCCTTGCCTTCCTAACCCTCAGAATGTCTGGCAGCAGAGAGAGGCAGTGACAGAGGAAGGAGAGGCTCCCTAGTCAGCAGGACTGGGAAGATGACTTCACCCATCATAGAAAATTCCTGAGCCTCCCTGGACGTCAGTAATGGGGAATTTGGTAAGGATTCAAAGTATTTAGGTATTTGGCAGGCTTATAGTTATTCAAGTTGGTTTATAATAATGAATAGTTTAATTCAAAAATACTTTAATGTTATTTTTAAATTATCATGATTATTATCTAATGACAATTTAAAAATCATATTTGTGGTGCTTAGTGCTACACGAGGAACATAGGAAGTAAAAGAATCAATGTCTACCTGCAGTAACCACAGAGACATATGGAAAGAGAATTTGCACACATGGATAGTAGCTAGTAGAGCTCTTCATAGAAAGGACCTTGTTTCAGGTGGTAGACTGAGGAGTTTGGTTTCCTGAGGCAGAATGGTTTTAAAAATAAAAGTGTTACTTAAGGCCCATCCTGTCAATCAAAATATTAGAAATAGGCCATAAACACAGACAAGGGATTCGAGTTACTGATATGTTTATAGAGCCTGCAACTAGTGTATAATGAGCAAGTTTTATCTAAATCTCTTCAAAATGTGGGAGCTGGACATTTTCAAAGGCCAGTGTCACCTCTCAGAAATATAGGAATGAGTCTTTTCTCCACATTTCTTTGACATTGGGCAATTTACATGAAAATGGAATTCCAGATTACTCCTCGGCTTCTTGGGCTTAGTTTTTTCTTCAGAGTTGAAAGTTATACTGTGACAGGCCAGCTTCAGGCATTTGTAATAAAAAATAAGCAGAAACTTAAAAGAACTCACTGCAATTAAAAGAATAACCTCTGCATTCTGGGAATAGAGAAGTCAACCTGATCTGTAATTATGTTCTATAAAGTGTGACCATGAGCATAAAGGAGAAGGTGGCAAGAGCAGGGGAGCATCAGGAGAAGAAAGGCCAGGCCACAGGGATGGATCATTAAACTGTAGAATTAGGACACACACAGTGCTGTGGAATAAGCCAGCTCTGCTCCATGGCTGGGCAGGGGAAGGATGGAGGATGTGGGAGCCAGAGTTCCTAAGTGGCAATGCCCTCAGGACAGTCTCTTTTTTTAAATGAGTTCCTTTATTGGTGTAGAGAGGCTTTTCCCCACTCTCTCTCTCTCCCGTATTCCTTGTGCTTGTCTTATATGGGCTCATTTTTTCCCCAGTGTCATGGATCTTAAATGTAAGGATCTCAGGCTCTTCCTTCTTGGCCCAGTTCAGCTAATAGTTGCTAACATCTATTGTGTGCCAAGCACTGTGAACACAGAGGAGAATACAGGGGATTTCCCACAAGAAGGCCATTGCAGAGTGAGACCAAATAAAGCAAAAAGTATAAGCGAATGGGTCATGATGGACACATCTGCTATAATTCTCTGTATCTGTCACTGAGTTCTCGACTTATGTCAAGACTGTCTGAGTACTATCTCTATTCCTTGTAATATCCTTATGAAATTCAGTTTATCCATTCAGACTACATTTAATAACTAGTAGGTATCATGTACATGGTTTTATTCTTAAAGATTAGTGCTCAGAGAGTTAAAATGTCTTGCCAAGTTTATATAACTAAAATGTAGCAAGTATGGGTTCTATCTGGTTCTAAGCCCATGCCAAGTACAGAAGTCACATAGGAATAGAAACGTTTGTATCTTTTAGGAATGAGTATGGATTAGAGAAGAATGGAAGGAAGGGAAGTGAGCTAAGAGAAGACTTCATTCTGAAGGTGATGACTGAGCCCATGTGAAGTGTTTGCTAGAAAGTCCACAATTACCTCTTTTACCTCTGTAGTTCTGTCTTATTCTATTTTTTTAGACAGTAACTTGCTTCTTCTGACCTGTGGAAATGTTTCACTTATTTCTGTTAATTGCTCAATCCTTGGGTACTCTAGATGATAAAAGGTGTTCATAAATTTATGCAGAAATAGTGAATGTAGATCTTTATTTCAGTTATACATATAATGTGTGCATTACAGAAGATGAATATCATATATTCAAAAATAGGAGCATCACATTTACATCAGTAATTCACCATAAACTGTGAATGTTCATACTACTATAGGCACTGAACTTCCTGGAGTTGAAAGCTAACATTTCCAACTTTCAGTTAAACAGACCAGCTCAACTTTCAGAACTTTCAACTCCATGGATCCAAGCCTGGCTTCTTCTTCCCCAGTTTATTTCTCCCACTTTTCTCCCCTCTCATGATTCCAACCTTGGTTGGTCCTGTTATGGCCATATGTTAGCTGAACCAGCATCCAGGGCACCATGTGTCTACCCTCCTCATCTCCCAAACCCAACAGATAACAACTTTGGGACCCATATCTCTTTTCCCTTAGAATTATCTTTTCCCAGACTCTTAGCCCAGCTTCTACTAGATAGAGCCCACTCACTCTTCTCCCTGGACTCCAGGTTCTCCCCACTCCAATATTCCATTCCTAACTTATGGAACTATGAGATTTGTATGAGTGGCTGTTTTCTCCAAGTGGATTCCAAGTCACTAGAGGACTGGATGATGTCTTCCTTGTCATCATGTACCCCTGGACATGGTTCCCAGCTATTGCTCAGAAAGGATTTGTTGCTTGTTGGGCCCCAGCCTGGGGCAGACAGGAAATATGAGAAATGCCAAGAGATAAGGATTGTCATCCCTAACTACACCTTATATATGGAATTATTTATAATTAATAAGGGAGAAAAGATTTCTTTTATTATCTAAAAGAAAGATAATATGACAACAATATACCTTGCTATATGTGTGTGTGTGTGTGTGTGTGTGTATATATATAAAACTTCCACTTATCCCAGGAAATTTCTATATGAAATAGCACAGAGAGAAATAAAACACATTTAAATAGCTTATATGTGTTAAGCATATAACATACACATATTTTTTATAAGTTTAATATATTGATATGTAATATACATTATGTTAAATATTATATAACACATTATGTTAATATATCATAAATATATTAATATTAACATGTTAAGATTTATACATTGTATACTATATCAAATGTATATATGTACATTATATATTATGTATGATACAATATTTATTATATGTAACACACACACATGTATATATATATTCATATTTTAATCCTTTAATAAATTATAGAACTCAGATGTGGTACAGCCAGAATTAGACTCTGTCTGGGTCCACTCAGTTGTGAAGCTGCAGCTCTTATCCCTAAGGGGAGATTTTGTGGTGCTGGACTTATCCAATCAAACAGTTAAACTGTAAGAGCCCAGGAGTGTCTGTCTTTCCCATGCTGCTCCTTTTATGTAAGAGTATCACTCACAGGCCTGGTTTGGGAAAGAAAGGAAGACTGGCTTTTGTTATTTGAGTGCATTTGACATCTCCATGCAAAATACCTGTTAAGCTCTGAAAGTCATAGAAAACTATTTGTAGTTGGCAGAATTTAACAGAAATGGCACATATCAGAATCAGAAAAGGAAATAGGAAAGAACTGCTTAGAGAATAAAAGCAGAAGTGGTAGAAAAGAAAAGCCAGGATAGGGTATGAAAAACATAACTGTATGGATCTCAGTCAAAAAGCACAGAAAGATTTAATCCTAACATGAGGTTATCCATTTGGACAAAATGTGCTAATATTAAATTTAAAAGTTTACATTTGTGCTAAAATTTTGTTTATATATATATGTATATATATATATATATATTCACACACATATATGTATGTACATATACACACACATATTTTTTTTCTCAACATAGACTATCAATGAACTATGGACACCTACATGTCAGACATAGGGCTATCTACTAGAAATACAACCTATGACAACTGTGTTATGTCTATTGAATGATCTAGAAAAATATCCTAAGCACTATGGGGAAAGGACTGTGACTCTAGAGCAATGACTAACTAAAACTCTTCCCTAAGGAAAACAAAGAGGACTCAGGAAGATGGCTGAAGCTGCCGTGAGGAATGGAGGAGGCACTGTGGTGCTGTGGTGTGAAAGTCTCTATTGTGAAGCAATGGAATTTGGGTAGTGGTGAGATCTGAGGCCAGTTAAGTATTTCCATTCACAAAATGGAGAAACAAGAGCAGAATGGTGTGGCTGATAGCTGGTTTGCTCATTTTCAAATCATGAGAGGCTCGTCGAATCAGCACCCTAACACATTTCCTGTGACATTTTTACAAAAGAGCTGCTTCCTTCTATGCAATTAAGAAAAATGACCTTCAGATTGCAGAGGGTACAACAATAATTTTTTTAAGAAGGAAATAACATGCAAACAAGTATGCAGCCTATAGAAGGTTTATTTGTAGACTCCCATATTTAGTATAAAATGTTCTGGACTCAAGTACTGGCCTCCATTTTCTTATGAGCAAGTCATTGAAGGTCACTGAGTCTGAGTGTCCTCATCAATCAAATCTGTCAATAGAACACACATGTACACACACATAATGTTAATATTAGCAACAAGAATTATATGGAAAGGTGATGGCAACAGACAAGTATTCATGTAAGTTTCAATGATTAAGAGTTTGTGAGTTACCTGACTTGTTCACTTCCTCATCTGGGACCATTTCCAGAACATCTCTTCTGAAGTACCATACTAGGAAGCCTTGCCCAAGCTTCCATATCACCCTGCTCAGGCTTAGAGTCCACTGCTTTACATTCAAAAAATGTGTTTCTGTGCCCTTCTCTTTGACTGCGTTGACCTTTTTGAGGGAAAAGATTTTGTCTAGTTCTCTCTGTAATCTCATGACTCGCACAAGGCTGAGAATTAGCACTTGGTTATTGGGTTTGAATTCTATTGAACTACAAGCTAATAAAAACTATTCTATGACATATCAGAAGTGAAAAGGGGGTAAAATCCTAGCCCATTCAGTACTTACCACAGGTAGACAGAATTGGCATTTAAACAATAGAGACTAGAGAGGTCTGTACTTTGTTTCTGACTGAGGTTCTTTGTGGGACCAAGACCTGCAGGAACAGGTCATTAATCACACAGGAGGGTTCATTTTGTTTGTCATCTCTTTACCTACAGGGTTTCAGCATGTCAGAGATAACCCAGAATTACCCCAAGTGGACTGCCATTGAGAATTTAAAGTTGCTAGAGAATTTAAAGTTGCTGATTCCTTTTTAATGGAAGAGTGGTTTGCATGATTATCATATTCTTTCAGATATAAGTGCATCTCTTCTTCTGAATTCAGCTTAGTGAAATAACTCTTGCTCTTCCTAGGAAGAGTACTCTCTGCCACCTTTTGTCTTGCCTTTAAGAGAAACTGCAAAGTAACAGCCATGGAAAATGCATGCTCCTGTTCTCCCTTTTCTTTTGTTTTTCTAGTCTGTTTCTCCATGATGGAGATTGATGGAACAAGGAGGAAGGACTCCTGTACGTAAATTGAGTGGGAGTTGTTGGGGGATGGGCTTGTTCCGGAAACAACACTCAGCATTGTTTGGACTTACTGTCCTGGGGGCTCAGGGCTCAGATGACAATTTCAAATAGAACCTATCTAGGTTATATGCAATTCAGACGTGTTATTCTCTGAGGGACTTTTTATTTTCTTGTTTAGTGTTTAGTGTTCACATATAGTTGGGATTGAAAGTAGGTGAGAAGACCCTATAAATGTTGATTTTCAGCTTTCAAAAGGAGATGCAAGATTATTGTTACGGTTTAGATATGAGATGTACCCCAAAAGCTCCTGTGTGAGACAGTGCAACAATTTTCAGAGGTGAAATGATTAGATAATGAGAGGTATTAGCCTGATCAGTAGATTGATTGACTTATAGATTAACTAGGTAGTAACTGTAGAAAGGGAGTGTGGCTAGAGGAAGTAGGTCATAAGTGATTCTGACTTTGAGGTTTATATATTGTCCCTGGTGAATAGAACTCTCTGCTTCCTGGTTGCCATGCCCTGACCTACTTACCTCTGCTGTGGCCAGCTCCATGATGTTCTGCCTCATCTTGAGCTGAGAGCATGGAGTCAGCCAACCATGGACTGAATCTCTGAAACTGTGAGCCAAAGTAAACTTTTTCTTCTCTCTTGTTCTTGTCAGGTCTTCTGGTCACAGTAACACAAAACTGACTAAAAACTATGTCTAACAGGAAGCTGGATCTGTTTCTTTCTCTTCCTGTTATACCCACCTTATCTTCTGATAAGTGAAGGTAGAAATCTGTCTTTTCCATAAAGCAAATATTTCTTATATGAAGTATATAGTATATATATATACCTCTCAAGGTATCCTAGTTGATCCTGAAGGTCAGATTTTCTACCATCGTGAAGTGTTCTGATAGTGGTTTGATATCTCACTGCTGTTACTTATTTCATTGAGAGCCAGGCAGTAACCCATCAAGATTGGTGTGTCTTATGCCAAGAGTTTCTGTTGTTCAGTTATAGCATCCATTTATTCTCTGGAACTATTGCTAGTTTGTTCCATTGGATTGCCTTAGCCATAGGCTCTAGGTCACATGCTAAGGATGATTTTCTTGTTTCTAATTTTAGTAAGGACTACTGCAGGATTCTGTATCCTTTTAGCACACACACAATACTACTATGGTTAGTCAGAAGATAGCTGGACTAGGAGGATGGCTGGATGCTCCAGTCATTACCCTAGGATGGAGTGAGAAGGACAACCTTCAGAAGCATCGGTAAAGCAGAGGCAAGATCCATGGGAGTCATCTACATTTTGGAGAAGAGAAAGAGGGTTTTTGTCTTTCTCATTTTTCATTTTGGTTAGGTTTTTCAATGTTGAGACCACTAAGGACTAAAGTCTAGTTTCCACCACGCCAATTCAGAGTATGGAGCCACAGAGATAAGATTCAGATGTTAGGAAGAAGATCAGTCAGTGTAAGTATTCAGATAGGATAAAGGCTGCGACATGGAACTGTGTTGAACTCATGAATCTAAGATGATTTTACAATTTAAGCCTAGGAAATGCACCTGAGGAGTCCAAAGACTTGGAATTACAAATGGCCACTTCAAAATATGTTATTCAATATTCCCAACACTTTGCATACTTCCTGGCACATCATAGCTACTTAATAAAGTAATATCTATCATTCAAAAACAACAAAAACCCTAGACTTTTATTCTTAGTGTGGAGACATAGACATGATGAGGATGAGTCAAAGAAAAACCACGAGATAAAAATTCTTGTAATAAAAATGTTAACATGCATTTATCACCCAAGGAATATGTTGATATAATAAAAATTTGTATTTGGATTTTGTCTCTGATTTCGGGAACAGAAATCTTAAATCTCTTGGAATTTCATGAGGTTAGAAACTTTTTTGTCATTCACAAGGACTCTTTGGAACATACCAAAGTCCATGTTAATAAGGTGACTTAAGCCAGTCTCATACACAGCCTCAGGATGAGAGCTGTTCACTAGACACTCAAACAAAATGATTATAGTGTGTGAACTCTCAATATCTTCCTCTGTTACACCCCAAGGAAGGGAAAGGAGCCAGGGATTGGATTATAAACACACTTGAATAAAGAGATCCAGAGAGCTTCTCAGGTGGCAAGTGCATCCAGGTGCTGGGAAGGTGGCATGGGAACTCTGCACAGACCCAAGTGTATCATTTGCTTTGGCTACTCCTGAGTTGTATCATTTATAATGAACTATATAATGCATACATAAGTATAGACAGTCTTGACTTGCAATGTTTTGGCTATGTTACTACTTTATGATGGTGCAAAATTGATAAACGTTCAGTGAAAACCATATCTTGAATTTTGAATTTTGATTTTTTCCCCAGATGGCAATGCTGTCTCATGATGCTGGGTAGCAACATAGCATAAGTCTAAAAGCATCTGTATCGTGTTTTCTACAGTTCTGTTAATCATTCTAGCCATCCGATGAGATTGAGGGGGGATCTAAGGAAGACCCAGAATTTGTAGCCACACTAGAGAGAGCTCCAGGTGGATGGAGTATGTGGAACTTGCTGGTTGTGTCTCAGAAAAGTTTTGTGGACTAAATCCATAAGCCTATGAAGTCTGATGCTAACTCCCAGTAGTGTCAAAATAGAACTGAATAGTCAGGCACCTTGTTGGTGTTGGAAAATCAGAGAGCTACACTGAAGTGTAAGAGAAGATTAACTTAGGAGTCAGAAGTCTTAGATTCTGTCTGCAGCTTTGCCATTAACCTTAGCTGTGACCGTTGCAACTGAAGAAGTCATATTCTAATATAAGTTAAAACATAATGATGATTAGTATTGGGGAGATATGCTGCTTTTGTTAAACTATTTTTTTTCCTGGGAAACAGATTTTATTCAATTCTACTTTATTCAGCTTCACCACCAGAGTTACATAACTTTGATGATTCCACTCACATGCTCATAAACCTTTCATGGCTACCTTCAGAATTGATGCCAAACACTCAATTTGGTCCTGAAAAGTCCACAGCTATTTCAGCTTTTATATGCCATTTTAGCCTCATGCTTTGCCCTATCTGTTATCTATGATTGTGTAATCACCGGCTTTCCTGGCATGGGGGAAAGTGTGACAACTTCATATCCTGGTTACCTCAAGTATGAAAGAGAGGTAAAGCAGAGGCAAGATACATACACTTCATAAACTAAGAGTGTTCCTAATAGATATTGTATGTCCATATATTGAAATACTAACACATGTTACTTCAGAAAGTGACCTGGTTTGAAAACTGGTCAATCAGATGTAGTCATGTCAGGATAGGTCATGATGGAGTAGGGTGTGTTCTACATGACTGGAGTCCTTAGAAAAGAGAGAGTTTGGATTCACAGGTAGAATGTTAGGTGAAGATGAAGGCAGCGGTTGGGGTGATGGTTCCATATGTCAAGGAGTACCAGAACATCAGCAAACCCCAAAAGCTAAGGGAGAGGTCTCCAGCAGATGCTACTTCACAGCCTCAGAAGGAAGTAGCCCTGTTTACACTTTGACCTTGAACTTTTGGCCCCCAAACTGAGAGACAATACATTTTTATTACTTAAACCTCTCTTTTGTGGCATTTTGTTAGTTTCCCTAGCAAACTAATACAGATACTCATATCAAGTTCATAGGCTTGATTTTTTTAATAAGTTTTAAAAGAGACAACTATGAAAACTAAGTACTTAGTATGGATTCAGACACAATATGCTAAATGTAAACATTTTGAATAAAAGTATAAATGAATAAGTGAATGAAAAGATATTTCTATTGTGTTCCACATGTATTGGAGTAATAGAGATGTTGACCTCAGAGAACGACAATGACAACTATTTATTATTCTTTTATTCATTCTTAATTTTTTTCTTTTCATCAATGCATTGGGTTTATTTGTAATAATGAGATTTGTTGCTACATATCATGCCAACTATTTTAATGGTTAGAGTCTATACATAGGGGTGAAGAGGGTTTGGTGTGTTTCCATACACTGACCTAAAGTGTCCACTCTCCAAGATCAATGCTTGTAATGTTGTTTTATTACCTTTGAATTTTAAGGATATTATTCAAGCAAGATAGCTTTGATTTAGGAAACATGAGAGGTTGAACTCTATTATGTTACCTGGTTGTATTTATCATTTCCATCCACTTGTCTGTTTCACTGGAGGAATCCTAGATGAGATACTCTCAATTGACAAGGGGAATAAAACATTTGCAAAAAATATTGGATTTCTGCAACATGGTCCCTTTAAATACATCTGAAGGTCAATGATGGTCACTTTCTAAATTCTAAAGTATTTGAAGAAAGCAATGAATGTTGAAACCTAAGAACAATCAGAAACTGCATTTTGCACATAAAATTGGCAATAACTAAAGAGTAATCCCTAAATATTAATGAAATTATGGGAACTTGGACTGGACGGTGCTCAAATTGTATCAAATTTTCCATAGCACAAATAGAGAAGGTTTATCAAAACCATAAGAATGTGTACATTCTTATAATACTCAGCAATTCCATTTTAAACTGATCCCTAAAAACTAGTATTGAACTGAGCATGTGGTGCACATCTATAATCCCAGTAACTGGGGAGCCTGAGGTAGGAGGATCACAGCTTCAAGGCCAGTCCTTAGAGAAAGACTCTCAGTCAAAATAAAAAATTAAATAAATAAAAAGGGCTAGGGATGTGTCTAAGTTTTAGAGTACCCTGGGGTTCAATTTCCAGTATAAAGAAATAATATTAAATGTACACAAAAATGCTGTGAAGGATATTTATCACAATGTTGTTCATAAAAAGAAAAGATGAAATCAATTCAAATGGTTAAGAATAGGTATTACATTAACTAATCAGATCAATTGTTAGATTAATTATTCAAACTCACATAATGGAATTCTGTATAGACATCAAAAATGGTATCACTAAAAGATAATGGCTTTATCTATGTCTTTAAAGAAATATTTATTCTATAGTATTTTTCCTTTATTATAAGTGCTTTTGTCCCTTTATTATAGTTACATATAATATTTTGGTTCATTTTGACAAAATCATATATACGTGGATTTAATCATATATCCATTTCAGTCCCTGGCACCCCATCCTTCCCTCCCTTTGCTCTCCTTCCTCTACTTCACTGGTCTTCCTTTTACTCATTTATTTATTTATTTTGATTGGTGCTTTGTAGATATGCATAAAGATGGATTCTCTGTGGTATATATTTGCAAGCATATAGTGTGACTTTGTCAAGTTCATTCCACATTTCTTCCCCTTTCCCATCCCTCTTCCCTTCCTTTTGATCTTCTTCTTCTACTCCACTGGTCTCCTCTACACCTTTATGATATCTAAACCCTGCCTTAAGATCAGGACATATTACAGTCTTATATGTCTCTAAATAAAATTAACCATGCTCCAGCATCCAACTACATGAATGGTGCTAAATTGACATAACTGGATGGTATCTACAGGATATTACAAGCACCCCAGGCTTATGTGCTGCCACCAGCTGGGAAAGGTATGGGTTTATTGTATCATTTTAGAGATGTTAACCACCCAAGCCCTTCTTCTTTCCAAAGCCTGTGACTCCAAATGGCAAACAGGGTGATATTTTGCTGCAACTCCTAAAAGAATGACTCCTAGGGTGAACTCCATCCTACACCTCTATACCACTGTCTCAGAGTCCTTGCCATAGCTCCCAGCTCTATGAATACAGGATCCAAATCTTTGGAAATTTTTTTTTGTGGGGGAGTACTAGGGATTAAACTCAGGGACACTCAACCACTGAACAAATCCTTAGCCCTTTTTTGTATTTTATTTAGAGACAGGGTCTCACCGAGTTGCTTAGCACCTCACCATTGCTGAGGCTGGGTTTGAACTCGAGTTTCTCCTGCCACCTCCTAAGCTGCTGAGATCACATGTATGCACCACCGCACTTGGCAGTCATTGGGATTTGAGAGCCCAAAGTCTCCTCACCTTCAGGGCATCTCACTTGGTTCTCTCAGGTTGGGTTTTCATGCACATTCTCAACTCCAGGTACAGGCTTCTGTGACCTTAGGTATGAGAATGTTCAATATGGTCTTTATTGCTAAGACTGAAATCGCAAAGCTGTAAAATAAAATCCCAGTTTTTGGGGGAGTTATGTAACGGTAAAAGTTGATAGGGAGAAATGTACATCCTAAGAGACACAAAACTTCTTTTCTGTCCTTTGAGTATGGAAAATAGATGCCAAATCCGTTGTTTTCCTAATAAGCCATTCTTTAATCTGCTTGTTATACCCTGGACCTCCACAGTCCAGGATCTTGGATCCTGCTCAGTCTTCTTTTTCAGCAGTACCTAAAAATAATTTGCTATATCTTTCTGCTTCAGTTTCATTACCTATAAAGTAAGAATTTAAAATGTGATCTACTAGTACTATCTACTTCTCAAGTAGCTGTCTTGGGTTGGAGCTTCCCTGGGAAGCAGAGTGAGACCGAGGGTAGTGTGTGGGAACTTTCCTGCAGGCATCTTCTCAGGGCAGACACCTGTGGTGGAAAGAAGGCAGCTGCTTTGAGCACAGGCAGATCAGACTGCAATGCAGCCCACAGTGAAACCCTCCAAATGAAAATCTCTGAACCCAGGATGCCTTTCTGAGTGGGTGAGGCAGTGGGTAGACCAGCCTTTGACAGGCGCAAGCAAGCATCTGCAAGGCATTTCTTGGTGAGAGTTGACAGCTGAGTTCTGTCTGCAGGATAGCCTTTCCAGCTAGAAATATGTCCTTCAGTCCAAAAGGGTCACTCCAGAAAGTGCAGCTCTGCCTCTGTGACAGGAGCTAAATAATATGACATTTGCAAAGGAAAATAATGTCTAGTGCCTGGGACATATTGAGAGCTCCATAAACATTAGCATGTATATGCCCCTGGTTTATTAATTTGCTTGGAATTACATACACTAAAATGTCAGCAATGTTTAACATGGCTGCTTGCTTTTCTTTCTGTATTTTTTTGTGCTTTCAATTTCACAGTTGTCTATTGCTCCAGGCCACCTTCCAACTAACTCCTGGTATAGTTATTGGCAGATGTTATATTTTCTAGATTGTTACGCTGCATCCTATGGAGTGAAAGGAGAAACATACTACCTTAGACAGCTTTCTTTATGCCACTTTGTTACACTAGACCCTGTGTCCAAAACATTACCTCCCAACACCTTTATAGAATTTGGTGCTTTAGAAGTACCTCATAAATGTCTATTGAATAAATGAGTAAATACAAATAAAAATACAGTATTATCTCATAGAGTGCTTGAATAAAGTCTTTCCTCAATCCATTCCATAATTCATATGCTTGTTTGTTCACTTGTTCTTTCGTTGACTCAACAATCATCTATGAAATTTGTACTCTGGACCAAATATTCTTCCGAAGGCACAGCCACTAATAACAATAAAACCTTCAGGTTATTATTATTACAACTCCAGACATCCTCTGAGTGAATCAATTAAGCTTTAATTAGCTATAGCATAAAAAAGATAGTCCAGTAAAGATGGTAGATGAATCTACAGCATCACCTGTGATAGGCAGAGGTACAGTTTTGGGACTTCGAAATCTTCATTTGGAAGATGCAGAGTTACAAATAACAATGTCTGAGCAAGTGAAGATCATATTAAAGCTATCAGAAAATCAATTCTGCCCTAGCTATTTCCTAAATTTAGCTTTACCTATATAAGACTGCAGCAGAGGTCTAGTCTGTGTGGGGTCATCTCCTATCAGCTGGGTTCACTTTATCAAATACTAGTTTGTGCAGTGTATATCAAAATGTCTTTAAGTATCTTAAGTCTTATTGGTTATTCTCTTGAGGACATGTCTTACTACTGACCTAGGACCAAGTAACCTGACGTGCAGAGACTCCTGGATGTCAGATCCTTGTTTCTTCTGTTCTGTAGCTCAAAGTTTAGGAATGTTTTAAATCAGTATTGAGCCTGAAAAGACTGAGGGTGATATATAAGAACTATTTTCAAAGCAGAGAGTATAATACCATACTAGATGGGTTGCATTACACTGCTGATGTACTTAAGTTTTATATTCCATCCAAATGTCACCATTAGGGATGTGATTTTTTTTATGTAGGAGAGAAATCAGAACATATGCAAAAAATGATGTAAGCAAGATTATAAAACTATAAAATGTTCTAAGACCATAACAAGGTATGATGAGAACTGGGCAAAAAAGAAAAGTAGCACATCACAGTGTTATTGTTTACACAGCCTCCATCTTGCTTGTGCAAAAATATTTCAGTGTCTCTTTTCTTGAGAAATATACAGAAATACACATTTTGTTCTTCTCTGACATACACACATACTAGTCAGCCTCTTTCTGATTTTGTGTCAACGGTCCTTCCTAAGCACACTTGAACTCTTCAGATTACATTTCTGGCTTTCTTAAGCATTAAATAACTGGAGGAGAACCACTGGTTGAGGTCAAATGATTTATCAAGATCAATAGCTCTGACTGACTCTGGGTAGATGCAGTGCACTTTCCATATTGAAAGGTCAGAATCTGTCAACTAGCAGGAAATGCTCTAAGCTCAAATAATGCATGTCAGGATAGCATAAAATGTTGATTGCACTGTCCGGGGCCATATTGAAACAGCTTCATTCCTTCGTGTATGAAATAACCACTAGATGGCGGTGCTCTTTCAAAATGGATTATCTGGGGAAGGAATGGAAGCACCATCAGTGCCATCTCCACTCCTGCCTCCTTGTCAACATGTTCATTATTCAGGCAGAGTGGATGCCTGTATCTGTTCTTCATCTCACATCTGTCAGTTTTTCATAGAAAATGATGGGGAAAGTAATAGCACTTATTTAGTGTTTTTGTGAAGCTCATATTCAATAGTAGACAGTAAGCTGTATGTTCTAAAGCATTGAATATGTATTAATTTCTCTAATCTCTATGAATAAATACAAATCTAATAAGTACAAAGTTATAAGAAAGGAAAGAGTAGCTGATAATGATTCCAACAGCTAAGCTTCCTAAGTTAGTCAAAAAATAAAGAGACCAACACAAAAGGAGATTTTGAAAAACTCCCTATTTGTCTATCTCAAAAGTCCATGTGGGGGAAAAAAATAATAAGATGCCTAAGGGAGCTTATGTAAGTATCATATTATGTGTTTTTATCTCTAAATAATCTCAATTCTAGGTATACTCTTGGTCTTCAGCAAATATCAGAAGAAAATCTATATGAAGATCACTTTCATATCTGTGGTGAAATATATTAGGAACATTATTCATTATATTACCTAGTGACCCCTACATAACATCTCAAGAGATAAATTTCCATTATAGTTTATGTAAATAAAATTAATTTAAAAAACTTGTAAGAGATTATATGGCAATAATATATATTCTTGTCTTCATGAGACTCAGAACCAATTTTAATTCTCATCCTAATATTAACCCTCATAGTAAGATATGCTGATGCTTCCCCTTTTTCATGGCTTGAGTCTATTGCTTTCCTAGAAACTGAAACATGTCTGACTATTATTTTTTAGTCTACCTCAGTCATTTTTGAAAGAACATTAATAAATAAAATCTGATAAAATATTTAAAATGTATTGAAAATCCTTTTGATTTGTCAACCCCATTGAAGTCACTATGAATTCATTCAAGAATTTTTTTTTGCTTTTTGCATAATACCCCATAAGGTATTGAAAACAAAAGTAAACATAAGCTTTGAATGGAAGTTAATGTTATCAGCAGGGTAAAATAAGAAATCTATCAGTAAATCACTTTTCTTGGCATTTTCTAATGCAGTGCAAAGGTAAGTTTACCAAAATTTCATTCTAGGTTGAGGAAATCACAAAACACTCAGAGTTTCTTAGGCTGGAGAGATCTGGAAAGGTGTATATGTGATTTCAAGATCAGGAGAAATTAGATAAGCAATAAGGTAAACACATGGTGGGAAGCAAGGTGAGAACCTGCTTGATACCTCGGGAACATCTATTAATCTGTCATTAGCAAAGAGTTTATCAGGTGGAGTGCACATTAAAAGTTAAAGTCTGAAGGTTGGAGTGTAAGACTAAAGAATTACTACTCATTATACACATGTAACTGTTGTGTAAAATTCAAGCTAAATTGGGAAGCTTCTCATAATTGATGACCCTCTAGGTAGAGCAAATACCTACTGAACTAATTGCTGATTCTTAAATACCCCCTGGGCTGCTCCTTGGGCTTTCCAAATAATTGAAAGCCCAGGTAATCATATATGATCAGTGTGCAGAAGACATTTACAGCAAAACTCTGGGAAGCTGTTTTGAATTTGTCTTTTGATGAATCCCAATTTAGTTAAATATTGATCATTTGAAAATATTCTTTTTTTTTCAAGTACTGGGATTGAATCCAGGGCCTTGAACATGCCAGGAAATTCCTCCACCACTGAGCTATATCCCCAGTTCCTAAAAATATTCTTGTTTGTAATGGGATTTCAATGTGTGTTGTGCCCAGGTGGGAGTCCTTTAAAGTCAAGGTAAAATCATGTTCATATTTGTCTAGAGACTGCTTTAATTTGTATTATTCCATAAAATTGGTCTAAAGAAGTTGCTCAATTTATGGAATTTTTTTCTTTTCCCAATTTTATTTATTACTGAATGGAATAAACACACATGAGTTTTTAATAAGCAGATTTGATGCACTAGTTTATCATTTTATTTCTAGAATCCTTCCTATATTTGAAATAATTACATGTTTTCCCATAGTGTATTTTCCCCAGGGTTAACAGCTTTCGATAACCAACTGTTCCTTATCAGACAGAGTTTTGAGGTAGAACTCTAAGGACGTCCTTGGGTTCCCATTCCTCTCCTCTGAACACAATCCTATTGGGATTTTTTCTGAATGTGTCCCTTTCAATATATGGAAACCAGGTCTGATTTCCAAATTTCAGAAGTATGTTGTTCACAGAAGAGGGTCACTGCCTTCATTATTCTAGTTATTATATGTTCATTCACAGTCATTCATTCAACAAGAGTTTGATCCATGTCTACTCTGCACCACATCACCAGACAAGAGTCCATCCTCCTGTGGAGCTCATAACCAGAGGGGAAGACAGATACCAATCAGAGAGAAATGTCCACATAGTGAAAATTATGCAAAGGCTACTTGGGGACTATGAGAGAATTTGGATGTAATGGAAGGAAAAGTTTTCCTCAAAGAAGCTGCCTACCTCAAAGCTGAGGCTAAAAGAATGGGTAAAGCTGAAAAAGAATGAAGACACAACAGGAGGGAACAAAACTATCAGAGAGAATTATGGGAAATAGATGAGCAAAGTACTACAAGAGTACCTGCTATGACCAGAGGATGAAGAAGACAGTGATGATGGTTAGTGATGAGGAGGGAGGGAGCTGGGAAAGCCCCCAGAAAGAACTATTCCTGGCCTGAGCAGAAGCTGAAGGAAGAACTATGTGGCCAACTTGTACAAAGAATAGGAGCAGGTGCTAGAGGAGAAGAGAGCTGTTTGGGCCTTCATGACAGCACTGGAGCTCAGTTTTAGCTGCATACCACTACAAAAGGACCATCTTGTAACCAGCAAATCCTATTTCTTCCACCCCACTCTAGATGGCCTCTGCTTTTGATTATACGATGGGGTAATAATGTGCATACTTTGTAAACTGTGTCTTTTTACTGATTTTCCTCTCATCTAATTCATTTATTCATTAATATGAGTAATGACTGAACTACACAAAATAATTCTTGACCCTCTACCCCTTGAAATTAACCTCCAACCTACCAGGCCTCGGTATCTGTTGGTGTTTCAATTCTCCTCCTGTCTCCACCAAAGCTCAGCTATACACAGTTAACTCCTTTAATCTCTTCTCACCCAGTTAGTCCCATTTTCTTAATCATTTTTGTTCCTCCTCTCACTATTCCCTTGAAAATTGCTTTATCTCATGGTCAATTTATCACATAGCTATTTAATTTTTACCAGGCACATAAACCCCTTGGTGAAAATAGCTCTGAGAAGCACATTTACACTCACTGTAGCTCCTGCTTTTCTGAGTATATTGCTCACTCTTGCCTTAGAGATTGGCGTATATAGGTATCTCAGAGATGAGTGCAATTAGCAGGATGTCCGTGTGCTAATGGCCATGCCGTCTTGACTCTGACCTTATCAAGTGAAGAGACAGGGGCAGAGTATAAGTGGAAAATTAAACATGGACTTTCAAATCAGACAGACCCAACTAACACGTGGCTGTCTCCCCCACTCTGAGTTGCAGGGGCACCTGTGTTTGGTGGTAGTTAAGAAAGTATCTCTGGAATCAGACTGGCAGGCTTTGCACTAGGCTAATCTTCTCCTTCCAGCTCAGTGATGTTGGCTAAGTGATTCAACTGCTCTATGCCTTAGTTTCTCCTATGTGAGATGAAGATAATGGACATACCTCTGCTAGGGCTGTTGTAAAGATAGACTGCCAAGGGCTTAGAAGAGAGCCTTCTAGGAGGTAAGGGTTACTTAGAAATACTGCTGGCAGTATTTCTATAAAATGGAAAAAATGTATATATATTAACCTCCCAAGATCATTGTCATTTCTCTCTCTCTCACACACACACACATACACACACACAACATGTGAGTCAGCTAACATGAACATTTCTTAGAAGTTCACTAAAAATAATCGCTTTTCCACATGAATTTGCTGTTATGAACATACCTTGTAAAGTTAAACTTTTTCAAAACATAATTAAAATATAAAATCATCAGATGACTAGTGGAAGATCAGTTGTATGCTTACCAGTTTCTTGGAGAAATGAGTTTTTAAGATTTGAAGAAACAGAAGAACTCACAAAGAAACACATTGGCATATTCAATTTAATACAATTTAAAATTGCATATGCAATAAAATAAAATAAAAAGCAAGGCAGCAGATAATGAAAAATATTTACCTCAAATATGCCATAGGAAATTGTTGTGGAGATTAAATGAGAACAAGTGAAACAATCTATGTGAAAATGTATGGTCACTTGTAAAACATAATAGGAATGTTTGTGTTGTTAAAATTATACTACCATTTATTGAACAATTGATTCTTATGCACCAAACACTGAGTTCCATTCCCAACCCTTTTATTTGTGATTTTGAGACAGAGTTTCATTAAACTGCTAAGGGCCTCGCTAAATTTCCTCAGGCTGGCTTTGGACCTGCGATCCTCCTGCATCGCTGGGATTAAAGATGTGCACCACCAGGCCAGCCTAACCAAAGTTTTAATGGGAGAAATTCAATTAGTCTTGAGTCATCCCTCACCACATTCACCCTTGAGAATCTCTAGCACCTGAATTTTCTTGGTGGGCTTTTCTCGTGCTGCTCCACAACAAACCAAGTCCTTCCTCCTAAAATAATTTTATTCTATGTACATTATGAGTACAGGAACTTGCTGATAATGGGGAGAACTATTACATGGTGGCAGAGCATGTCACTGTCCACCACCTTGCCAATCCCAGCCCTGTCCTGCCTCATCTCAGCAAATGTCTCTCTGTCTGAAGAGGACTATCTTCATTCATTCTTTACGACCTTGAAACCACCTCTAGTGGGTTAGTTATAGCAATTTTTGAACAAAGGAGTCCCTCTTCCTAAGGTAATTCTTAAATTAATCTCTGAGAGGATTAAATCTTGTTATCTAATTATGTATATTATTTCAAATCCTTATAATAGTCTTGTAAGAGGTATCTATTCTCAAATTTAGTGGGGGGAAAATGGAGACACAGAGATAAAGTCCTATTTCTAAATTATATACCAACAGGTAGCTATGTGATATTTACACTCCAAATGATTTATACAATCAAATCTAATAATGGAAAAAATTGCATCCTTTATTTCTATCAATGCAATCCACTATTTACCCTACAAATAAAAGCAACAATAATAATTGTAGCATTGAGCATAAATTGAGTGATAATCATATACTGGACACATTTAATGTGATTCCTATATATTAATTTACTTAATCTCTACAAAAATTCAGTCAGATCAACATCATTACTATTTCCATTCTATAAAGAAAAACAGTACAAATAAAAATAGTAAACAATTTATTGTAGCACATAAGCCTGCAGTGGCCTGAAACCCAGTAAATTCTTATACTCTCTACATTAACACAGAAAGACTCACTAGCACTTTCAATTGAAAAATCTAAAAATCTGAAACCGTACTAAGTCTCAGATTCACTTTCCTTAAAATGAGGAAACATTTTATTTAAAAACAATACCAAGTACTAATGCCATTGTTTTAAAGCTAAGTACACTTATGTAGTGAGTACTCATGGAAATCTGGCACTTTAGAGACACACATAAATGAATGAACAAAAAAAAAACTTTAAATCTTTAGCTTATTCTATCTCCAAAGAATTTATTGTGAAGACATATTTTTTTAAAATACAAAAAGTCGATGTAAACAGTATTGTGCATTGCAGCTTAAATGCCTAACACCTGAGTACAGAATTTGTGGTACACCAATTCAGTGTAATATACTGTGGTGATTAATATTTCATTTATGGACTAAGTAGTTACATGAGAAAATGTGTACCTATATAAATTAATTTAAAATCGGTGAACAAAGTACCATCAGTATTCTGTATCTGTGCGTTCTTCTTTCACAGATTCAACAAATTACAGAACAAAAATATTTTTACCAGTTTTTAAATTCTTTTATTATTTCTTTTTAGTTACATATCACATTAGGAATCATTTTTATAATTAAAAGAACATGTAATATAATTTTCTCTAATTCAATACCCTTATTTCCCCTTTCCCTCTACCTCTCCCGCTCCCTGGTTCCTTCCCTCTACTCTAGTGATCTCTTTGCTATTTACTTTTAGATTATTATTTATGTTTTTGGTCAGTGTCTTGCACCCACATACATAATGGTGAGATTCACTGTGGTATAATCATATATGTACCTAGGAAAGTTATGTCAGATTCATTCCACTGTTCTCTTATCCTGCCCCTTCTCCCTCCCACTCAGACCTCTTTAACTATTCCACGGATCTTCCTTCTCCTTTGATGGAATCCCCTGCCTTCTCTCTCTCTCTCTCTCTATCTCTCTTCTCCTTATTTTGGATTAGCTGCCACATATCACAGAAAACATTAGACTTTTGGCTTTCTGCATCTGGCTTATTTCACTTAGCATGATAGTTCCAGTCCCATCCATTTACCAGCAAATGCCACAATTTCATGTTTCTTTATGACTAAGCAATGCTACATTGTATATTTATAGTACATTTTATTTATCCATTCATCTGTTGATGGGCACCAAGGTTGGTTTCATAGCTTGTGTATTGTGAATTGTGCTTCTGTACACATTGATGTGACAGTGTCTTTATAGTATGCTAATTTTAGGTCTTTTGGATATATGCTGAGAAATGGAAAAGTTGGGTCATATAATGGTGCAATTCCTAGTGTTTTGAGAAATCTCCATACTGCTTTCCAGAGTGCTTGGATTAATTTTCAGTCCCACCAAAAATGTATGAGTGTACCTTTTACCCTTCCCCCTCACCATGAACAAGGGGAATAAGGTGAAATATTCTGGTTTGGGAAGTACTCCCCTGACCCAGCACTCTGCTCAGCTGCCATGGAATCAGATCAAAAATATTTTTAAAAATTATGCCTGTATTTAATATGTACAGACTTATAATTATTTATATGGCATTTAATTACATTAGGCATTCTCAATAACCTAGAGATGTTTTTAAGCTTAAGGGAGAATGAACAGTTTATATGCAAATACTATAACATTATAGATAAGTGGCTTAAGCACTGTGGATTTCGGTATGCATAGGGGTTCTGGAACCAAATCCCCACCAATACTAAGGGAAATCTGTATTATTAATAATATTAAAGATAATATATGCTTAAGGACAAAGACTTAACATTGAAAGTAAATTAGTAGAAATGTGATGTTTTCAACACTTTCATGTGAAAAACATTTTTCTATTATTTGTATACTAGAAAGGAGTTGGTAGACAATAGGGGACTTAAAAAGATGCTGTCAAATGAATTATTTATGACACTCTACTGTTAGAGAGGGATCTAGTCTTGGTGCAGGATCTAATGGTAGCCTCTCAATCAGCTGAGGTATCCTAAACTGCAAACCAACTTGCTTCCGCAGTCTTTTCTGTAAGCCCCATTTATTCATTTTCTTTCAATTGTTCCTTCTCAGAGTGCATTTCTGTGCCAAGAGTTATCGACAGGAAATTGACACCCTTTTCCTGCAATTTCCTAATCACTGCCCTTTTGGGTCACCATTATAATGAAATGTGTCCTATCATTCATGTGTTTGGGACTTAGTGAAAAATTGAGAACCCCTGTACTAATCCTCCTACTCAGGAAAGTTCTTGTCCAAATCTGAATCTCTCATCTAAATGTCTACAATATTGTGCTTTGAATCCTGAACTGTCTTCTGTGGGCATTGTCTTCTAACACTGGGTGGGCACTCCTCAACAGCAGATAGAAAACTGTTCTGTTCATTCTGGTGTAATCAAGCAGGTGACTTGTCTGAATGGCCCCTCCAATCTTGAATGCCTTCTCTGTTCCCGTTCTAAGGAAATTTAACTCCACATCAAGTTCCAGTTGGAATGTCATCTCTCTGCGGTTTCCCAAAGTGGTCAGACAGAAAGAGGAATCCTGTTTCTAACTGACAGTAACACTTTGTATACTCTTGTTGTATTTCTGACAGTGGATGTTTCATTGTACAATGGCAATATCCTTGTAGTTCTCACCAATTATAAAAATAGTATATCCACTTGGTAAATCTTGACTAGAACTACATAAAGGAGCAAGTGAAAGTCTTCTTCATTCCCTGAAAAGCACCATGTATGTAACCCACACTTTATATACCTTGATTTTACTAGTTATAAAACATTCATTGCGCAAAGGGTTTTACCAATCATACTGTTCAATAATATGCTTATTTCCCCCCACACACTATGTAATTAACCATCTCAAGTTATATTGATTTAGTTATTTTTTCTAAATGGATCTATAGTAATCCTGCCTCTGGGAACATAGCGACTTAATTTTTCTTCAGTTGATACTGAGTTCAATTATATTTCATTATTTACTTATTTTAAATAATACTGCAATGAACATCCATATACATATGTAAAAAGACATAGATGTACATTTATACATAAAGATGTTCATTACAGTACTTTATAGACATTGTGTGTTATATACATACACACACTTTCTTCATCTGTTTTTTCTAGGACAAGTCTTTGGAAATAAAATTGTTGTTATCAATCAATACACATATACACATATTCTGCATTTTGACATAAAATCACATGCCTGCCAGAAAGGCTTTTCAGTTAAAATTACAATAAGATTGTATCTAAGTCCTTGATTTCCTGTGCTCTTGCCAGCACTGATTATCTTCATAATATATTTTAAGTGCTTGTTTATTTATCTACCTTCCTACTAGATTAGTTTTATAGAAGGCAAGGGTGTATATTTATCATCTTTCGATATCCAATTAGATTTTTAATAAATATAAAAATTTGGCTAATGTAAACTGTACTGTTTCTGAAACAAATATGAATATTTTAAAGAGCTCAATTATGAATCAGGTTAAAGGTGCTCTAAATGTGTTTGAGGAACTGTGAAGGGACATTAGACCCAGAAAGGTGGCAGCTTGAATTGGGTTTGGTCATCTACTCACTATATCCTGAGTCAAGGCACATCACTTCCTTGAACCTTCGTTTTTTCATTAGAATGAGCATAATGAATTTTGCAAATTTCTTGTAGTGGTATTAATGTGAGGAGAAAAAGTCTGTAAAATCTTGCTCCTCTAAATATGGTTTACAAAAACAGCAACCTTGGTACCGCTTTGCAAGCTAGTTAAAAATACGGAATCTCAGGCTACTGAAATCCTGAATCAGAATCAGATATTCAACAAGATCACCAGGTGATTCTTATTCAGTTTAACATTTAAGAAGCAGACATTAAACAGTAAACTCGGCACCAGCTACATGAAAACAATTCGTAAAATGACGGTGATGACGATGATGATGTGATGTATATAGTGTATCTTATGCTTAATAAGCCACAGTCCCAGTAATTTTTATTTGCTATTTGAAGTTAGCTTTAAAATAACAAATTGGGTTTATGCAAAAAGCTACATTTCTTTAATGTATGCACAAGTTCTATTTTGGGGCAAGTGACATGCTGTGCAGTGGAATGTAAGTGATTTACACTTGGCGATTCATTTGGGAGACAGTGGCACATGGGACTCCAGTATTAGAAAGAAATGGAAGAGATCTCAGCTCCGCTGCTCATTAACTGACAGGTTCCAAGCAAATCGCTTAATACCCTCGAGCTTTACTCTCTTTAGCTGGTTTTTCTAATACGTTTAACTATTTACCTGTGCAATGCCATGAGCGCTAGTTTATTTCAGTGATCAGGAATGTTGTTTATTGATGGAGACTGTGTCGTAAGTGCTAGGCAATATTCTAAATGCCTTAAGTAGTTATTTCATTTATTCCTGACAAAATCTTATGAGCTAAATATTTGTTATTCCCATTTTTTAGAAGAACAAACAATCTCAGAGAGGTTAAGTAACTTACATAAAGTCACACAGACTGTAAATGGCAAACTGAAGCTATAAATCCAGTCAGTCTGCCATCACAGCCTAATCATTATTTCCTTGTTTTTCTTTCTTACTTTTTTCCTCCTCTTTACCATGCTTCCTTCTAAAATGATACCTATGTGTCACTTTTGTCTGCCAGGTGCTGAATCATATTTGATATCTTTGAGTAACTTTTTTGATTTCTTTTGTCTCATAGTTTCCACCTTTCTTTGTCACTTATCTTTTTGGAATGTTTTCCTTGATCACCTGGTGGTACTCAGGAGCTCTATGTATCTGTATTAGTGATGCTGTGATTGAACTGATGACATTTTACCTCCTCACCAGCTCATCTGGCAGGGCTTCCAATAGCTTTCAGTGTCTTTCACGTGTGGACAGTAACAGTCAGCACACGGATGTGTTTATAAAATACCAGGTGGGAGCTGAGGGTGCAGGTTGGTGGTAGAGGGCTTGCCTAGCACGCATGAAGCCCTGTATTCAATCCCAGCACTGAAATCAACAACAGTGAAGATACTATGCACTATTATAAACAATCTACTTGAATTGACTGTTAGTCTTAAAAACTCAATGAGAGCCAGGTGTGGTGACCCATGCCTGTAGTCCCAGCCTCTCAGGAGGCCGAAGGAGGGGGATTGCCAATTCAAAGCTAGTCTCAGCAACTTAGTGAGACCCTAAGCAATTTAGCAAGACCCTGTCTTAAAATAAAAAGGGCTGGGGTTGTAGCTCAGTGGTTAAGTACCCCTGGGTTCAATTCTCTGGTAATAAAACAAAACAAAACAAAACTCAGTGAGAAAGTTTCTGTACTTATGTACCGAAAGTGATACAAGGCCAGAGAACTGATACCTGCTCAAGGTCACATAGGTGGTAAAGCTGAGATTCAGACTCAGGCAGTCTCTCAACAGAATCCATGATTCTACCATCATACCTATTACATTCCTCTTGAATTTCAAAGCAGTATTGAGAGATTAGTAGGGATATACTAGAACCTTCACTTCACAAATAAATTAAAAGGTTCAGAGTACACAGTTTCCCCAATTTATGATGGGTTACTTCACAATGAACCCATTTTAATAAAAAAATACAATTTGAAAATGTATTTGATGCACTTAGCCTACCAAGCATCAAAGCCTAAGAACCCAGTACACTACAAAGCGGCAGTAGTTCTGGCTGAGTGGATAATGCAGCTCACTGCTGCTGTCCAGCATCTCCAGAGAATTTCCTATCTCAGGTCACTAGGCTGGGAAAAGATCAGAACTCAAAATTTGAAGTACTGTTTCTACTCAATATTCATCACTTTCACACCATCCTAAGGTCAAAAATGCAAGTCAAGCTATCATAAATCAGGGACCATTTAGATATGATTTGCCTAAGGTCTCACAGCTGGCCACAACTAGGATTAAACCAGGTCTCCTGACTCCAGACTAGCTGAATTAGGAAAGGCAACTCAGGAAAAACAGCTATAGTGAAAACCATTAGGGAGTTTGAATAGAAATAGTCTGCAACATGCCCAAATGGAGAAGTGCTCTGGATTTCCTATTAGATTTGTTCTGTCAATCTCAGCTAAAGCATTAGTCTTTTTCCTTCCCAACAAGTCCATTCTGCCACCATCAGTTTGATCTTGCATCTGGAGTCCTATGGCTCTGAATTTGCAATGCAAAATAATGTGATTTTGTTACAGTTTGTGTTTTTCCTATTCAGCAGCTATGCTGCCTTTCTTAACAGTCTGACCCTTCCCCTTCACATCTGTCCACTGAAGCTGTGTTAAAAGAAAAATAATCCTCCAGTGAGTCCACCAGCATCCTCGCTCTCTGTGGAGAGCAGAAACTCTGAAACTGTCATTTCTGTTTTCTAATTAGTCAGTCAATTGTTTCTTCTCCCCTTTTTAAAAATCATTTCTCTCCCCATTTTCCAGATCATGTAGCTTGTAAATGCTTTCCATTTATCTTTTGTTCTGGGCTCTAATTTGTTTCCAGAGTACCAGTTGTCAGCATTGGGAGACTCCCCATTCAATTTAAGATATTATTTTCTACCCTTCTTTCCAGTAAAAAATATGAATCATGGATTTCAGTCAGAATTAATAAAAAGTTAATTTTAAAATTTATAAGGTATGTTACCCATTTTAATCTGTGATTTTAAGTATAAACAAGGACTATATTATCCTCCATTTTTAAAAAATGAAGCTAATGCCTCCAGTAAAATCCGTTCTGTCCTTCTTAGCTTCTTTATAAACCTATGCTTTTATCAGCTAATTAGAAAAGAAGTAATTAAAAGTTATAATCTTCACATTAAGAAGCAAATTTAATATTGGGGTAAGTCAAACAGTTGACCATTTGGCTTCTGTTTTGACGAATGGTGGATAGTGCTCTTCTCAGTAGGGAAAGGAAGATAGAGTTGTCCAATAACAATGGTCTTGTGAATCTCAGGCTCAGCAGAGAGGCTGGGAAAGAATAAGTAAACTCTTTGGTGTCTCTATTCTGCAAGCAATATTTTGCTTTCTCCTGAGTGACCAAATCTATTCATGAGTCTATGGAGGTTTCACTGGGCTCGTCAATGTGGTTTTCTTAAATTATTCCATTACAATTGGATTTTTCCAGGAAGTCTCAAAGCTACTTTTGTAATCTAGAGGGAAATGATATAAAGCAGTTAGCACAAAGCCTAGCATCCCACGAATGAATAAGAATTAACAAGAGAGTGAACTGGGCAGGAAGAGAACCACTGATTACAGCAGGCAGTGACTAAAGAGAGCATTATGGAGACCTCAAATTTTAGAGAAAGTGATATGGTGGGGTGGGAGTGGTATGGTATAAAGTGACATGATATAAAGAAATGGATATGGTGGGATAGAAGTTGGAGCCTCCAATAGAGTGACTGCCCTTCTGTGGATCTCAGTTTGCATCTCTCAAAACTGAGGGGGTTGACTTGAGCAACCCTAGGGTTTTAGCATCTCATTACCGCACCGTGCATACTGTAGGTAAATCTGTGGTCTCCATGGAACGGGGCAATTTCTGTGTTTTCTTTTATTGTTAATACAAAAAAAAAAGGAACAGTAATAGTTGTATAAAAAAAGAATTTTTTTCACTCTGGAGGCAAAATGAAATATTAGAAGGCATTACCATCGCAAAGAAGCAAATAACAAGATAATTAGATGCATTAAAAATGACAAAGCACTAAGCCCAGACAAACTACAAGGATTGGTTCTGAAGCTATGTCAAGAAAAGGGAGAAACTTGTGGCAAGTCCACAGGAAGACAGGGACTCAGAGGCCAAGCTCTTGATTGAGATCCAGAGACCTCCCACTTTGACACAATGCTCTCTGGAGCCAGAAAACCAGAACCAGGCCTTTTGAGAAGGCACAGAGGTGGAAAAATATGCCTCCAATTGCATATCTTCAGCTAAGTCTGCTCTGTGCCCCTGTAAGACTCTCTGTATCTCTGCAATATGCCAAAGGCTTCTCTCCTGTCTGACTCTGTCTCCCATTAGAATGTGAGATGCTCTTGAGCAAAAAAAAAAAAAAAAAAGTGTTTCAGTATTTCATTCATATCAGATATGGTAAATTTTTATGAAATTAATGAATGAATAAATAAATAAATGAAGAAAATAGAAGATCTAAGTTTTGGCCCCAGTACCATATAAGTGCTGTCAGGAAATTACATGATTTGGGTGAGTATATTTGGAACAGCATTCTTGACCTAAATAACTTGAAGGATCTTTGCTTCTAGAGCTTGACCAACTCTCAAGAGGGTCTTGAGAGTAAGATGAAAACAACTTCTGCAAGACAAATCTGGTAAGAAAATGCACATGGTCAAAAAGGCTAGCAACTCTGTACACCAGGCTATTTTAAAAGGTATCATTTTCAACTGCATTTTATAGATAAATATGTATAGTGACAGTAAATATTATGACTGGTTTTGCTATATTTCTTGAGTTATACAAGAGGTCAAATTGAAACAGATTAAATAGTTCAGTATCACAGAGCATAACACACAGGTTAGGATTTCACCTAAATTATGTCTAGTTTCAAAATTCATCACCTGTGTCCTATGCCTGAAGCCTCCAGCATTATGAGCTGCTGGTCTTTCTGTGTCTCTAGTAGAGAGAGGAATTCGCATCATATCTGATAAGGCTCAGGATAACATTCACCTTGTTTGTTATGGGTCTGAAAATACTGTCCTTTGAAAGTGGCTTGCTGGTTCTGAATCAGGTCCTTCTTATGGACTTCTGACCACTGAGTCTCAAGCTAGGCCTGTGTTTCAGGAGAGGACCCTAGCTGGAACTCCGATGGTTCAAAAATGGAGATAAATTACCCCTCTAATGAAAGAGTAGGGAAACTGAAATTCAGAAAATATGTTACACCCCAAAGTCATGATCACCCAAAATCAGAAAAGTCTGAAATTGACCCCTAAACTTCTGTCTTTTTGTCCAATATAATTTCCATAAGTCCTTTCCTCAGAGCATCCTGAGATATCACAGAGCTTAAACAGGGTAAGGCAGGAAAGCACCTATGCTATGGAGGCCAATTGTCTTGACTCTTAATCCTGACTCTGACTCTTGCTGGCGGTGTGACCTTGGACAAATTGCTTCATATCTTTAAGGCTCAGTTTCCTCTCCCATGTAATGAGAGAACTAATACCTACCTCACTGAGTTGCTGTGAGAATTAAATGAATCTGTGAATTAATTAACTTATTCTCCGCCTTGTTCCAGAAAGGATTCAAGGTGGCTTACAAGGACACGATAATATAATTTAAAGAATAGAGGAGAAAAGAAATAAGAACAAGACAGGCAGAAAGGGGAGTCAGTCCAATGCAATGGCTAAGAATAGGTGACCTGTTTTTCTCAAAGCTGTCCAGTAGCCAAGCCCAAATGGGAAAGCTTGGCAGCTATAGTGCATGCCATATTCATGAGGTTATAACAGACCCATGACTAAAAGGGGAGCGTGACTATGTTTAAGATTCAGGCTGTATTTCACGTTTCTATATCTAATATATAAGTTATACTTGTATAGGTTCAGGTTCCAGGTACTATACTAGGTAATGCAGATCAATGTTGAAAAAGCAGGCAAGGTTCTACCCTCATGGAGGTGACCATCTTCATGAGGAGGACACATCAATAGGATGCATCATTTTCATGAATGTGTTGTTACCAAAAATTTGCAAATAATTTATGCACTAAATGAAATTCCACACATCAAGTCTGAACAGAGTACTTGGAAAACAGGAAGTGTTTAATATTTATTTGTTCACTTATTTAACGAGCATTTATTTATCTATGATGTCTATATCTATATATATTTTTAGGCACTGGGGATATGCAGTGCACAAAACCATCCAAAATCCCTGCCTACAATCTATTTGAAGAGAGAGATACTTAAGACAACCATTAAGTGAGATATATGGTGTATTAGATATTTATAAGGGAATGGTGGTGCCGAGAGTAGTTTGGAGAGACCTCCGGAGAAAGTAACATTTTGAGTACAGACTTGGAGGAAGAGAGGGGGACCCATTAAGTTTCTAAAGAGAATAATGTTCTTAGCCAAGAGAGTAAGTGTAAGGTCAAAGGCTAGCATGAGCCGAGCAGTGTCCACTCTGCATTAGGAGGAATTTTTTTTCAATCAAAAGTAATGGAAACTTGAAGCAGGTTAAGTAAACTATATTTACACAAAGGAGATTTAGGTGGTGTATAGAATCTGAAGATGAAAAGCAGGAAAGCAACACTTAGGAGCTCTGCAGTCATCTTAAAACATGATTCACTACGGAGGGCGGCAGATAGGCCTTCCCCTGCCTGTTCTTGCATAGGTTATATAGCCAAGTACGAAGGTTACAGTGGCCATGGAATGGAACATAATATGATTGGCTCAGCCTGAGTCATGCACCTAGTTCTGTGATCTGATTAGCAAAATCTGTCATTGAAGGAAGTAGAGAAAAGCCAGCTGAGACCCCTAAAACCATAGCTACCCGAAGCTCCACTGCCATAAGAAAAGCAGTTTGTAAGCATCAAATGCAGTCAACCTCCTCCACAGAAATCATTAGCACTCTAGTTGATTTGACATATAAAGAGAACCTAGGATGACCATGTCTTCTTATTCCCAGGAGATATTTTGTGGTTTCACTCACCTATACAGAAATGTGAAGTCCAGAGGTAGTGAAGATGTCTCCCACATGTTATGAGCCCCAGAGTATTATACCTTCCTCCACCCAGACCTTTGCAACAGTGGCTTTCCTAAACTATTTCTCAATTTGAACGACAATCTATTTACTGTTAGTACACTAATACGCTCACAGACAAATTCAAATTCACCTTGAAATATCCAATAATGGTATTTATTCTGCTCATCTCAAGTCAGGTGTGTCAGTAGTCAGATCTGCCTTCTTTTGCCTTGCTAATACTCACTACGCATCTTTGCTAATGCTCACTACTCAGCCTAGAAGACCCTTTGAGCCTCCATCTCTCTCTAAATTCTTTATTATTTAAAGCTCTCCTCCAGTAATAATTCCTATAAGGAACTTTGCCAGATCTACCAGCCAGAAGCAATCTGCTTCTTCTAGAATCTCACAGCTCTTTATTTAACCTTTATCATGACACTTATTTCTATGTTGTATTGCTTTTTGTTTGACACATATCTTATCTTCCTTAATTAACTAGATGCATGCCTTCTAGTTAATTAGGTGGCTAGATGCATGACTTCAAGATTTGCTTCCCAACAAGAAGCCAATAGAAGGCTTGTCCTTGTGAGACATTCAGGAACTCTCTTTTTCCCTCTGCCCACACTCCAGGAACTCTCTCTAAATTATAAGAATAGATGGCTAAATTTCAATGGTATCACTTAGTCAGATAATCTCAGACAACTGTGCCCATGTGTCAATTTCATATTAATTCAGCTACCATTTTTGGAGAACCTCCTATGTGCCACTGATTATGCCAGATGCTAATTATTTCAGGACCATAAAAATCTACAGATAAAAGCATATATTAATTGGTCCTACAAATTCATAAAATAGCTATTGAGTTTTAACATAGCCTACACAGAAATATATGGGGTCCTTAGAAAAATCTTGAATTATTCTTCCACAGTGATTTCCACGAGCCCTGCGTTTATTCATTCTTAATAGTATTTATAGTAGCACCAATTTAAGTTCAGTCCATACTCCTGTAGAGCTGTGAGGCTCAACCTATGCTAACTTTAAGAAAATCACATAAGGAGCTTTAAATATAAACAAATATAAACTTATCATATTAATCCCTCACCTCCACCCCAAGTTTTTTGGATTGACATTTGGATTGAAAGTACTAGCTAATTTGAATTTTACCTGCTTCTCTCTTGCTCCAATTTCACTCCATAATGGTCTTGCTAAATAGGACTTTGTCCAACAATTAGTGGTCAGGAACTAATACAGGTTTTAAAATATATTTCAGTCATAGAAACTTTGCAAAAGACAAGAAAAGTTTTCTTTCAATTAATAGGTGAAGAAATGGAGGTTCCACCATTTTAAGTCAATTGGAAAATAAATAAGCATTTTGCCAAAGTCAGAATATTATGACTTAATAAGTATATTTAAAATTTCAGTCCTGAATGTCAGTAGGTATAGGAACAGGAAGCTTCAGTCCTTCCTTACCCCTTGGAAACACTGACTCAATAACACTGTATGTACTAATTCCCCTTGTGAGAAATCTAAAAAGCAACTCCTTGCTGAGCACAAAACCAACCTCATCGAATCCAGTAGAAAAATGTGTGGGGCTTCATAACTGTAGTTCTTCCACCTGGTTCAACATAGCACACTTGGGATAATACTTCCAACTCCCAGTTTCTCCCAAGAGAAGGAAAGACAAATCTGAAACATATTCAACATTTGGAATTTTGGAGAGCTAACCAAGGAACTGGTTTTGTCTATCTCAATCTAAACACTGACAAGAAAGCAGTTTGGGGGCTTCTGAGAACAGAAGCAGAGGTTTGGATGAGCATACACTAACTTGCCAATAGTTCTTCCCCCTGGTTCAGCATTGAATAATGGAAAAAAACCCACAACTCCAACTTTTCCCTGGGGAGGAAAAACACTGAACCATGCATTTGTGTTTTTCAAAAGGCTGCCTGAGGGTCAAGGCTCTGTCTCACCATGGATATTCCAGAAATATGGAGGCCTCTGAGAATAAAAGAACTTTAGTACAACAGATAGACACCAGAGAGAGCAAATCTCTCTAATTAAGATTTTATACATACCAGACCAGAGAAGCTACATTTACCAAAAAATCTGAGAAGGCCCCAGAATTCGTATGCCACCTGATTTTTGAGTGTCTTTTCCTTTGCTACTGCAGCAAATAGACTGGGAGAGGTAACTGTTTTTCAAATGCACAAATCCTAACCCAAAATTGTAAGGTACACTAAGAAAGAGAGAAACATAATCTAATCAAAGGAACGAAATGGATCTCCAACAACTAGCCCTAAAGAAATAGAGATATATGAATTATTCTACAAAAGCATTTAAAATGACCATTATGAAGATGCTCAATAAGTTCAGGGAAATGATGCATAAACAAAATGTATCAATGAAGAGAGAGAAATATTTTTAAAAATCAAATTTTCGAGCAAAATACAATAGGTAAATTGAACATTTCACTTGAGTTCAACCACAGACTAGATCAAGTAGAAAAAATAAAGCCAACTCAAAGACAGGAGGCTTGAAAATAACTAGAGAAAAATGAATGAATAGGAAAGGATGAAGAAAATCTAAGGGCCTTATAGAACGCCACCAACCAGACCAACACAGTTATAGTGGAAATATTAGAAGGAAGACAGAGAGGAAGTAGGAGAAAGTTTATGTGAAGAAGTTATGGTCAAAACATTTCAAAGCTCCCCAGACTCAAGAAGTCCAAAGAACTCTGAGTTGAACTAAAAGAAGACTGTACAGAGAGATATAGAAAATTGAACTGTCAGAATTCAAAACAAAGAAAAATGTGAAAGCAACAATAGTAAAGCAACTCATCATGCATAGGGAGTTTCCAGAAGACAAATACAAGTTTCTCAGCAGAAATATTTCAATCCAGAAGGTAGTGAGAAGATATATTCAAGGTTCTAAAAGAAAAAAATTGCCAACCAAGAATTCTGTATCCAGAAAAACAGTCTTTTAAAAATGAAAATGAAAAAAGACTTCCAGATAAACAAAAGCTATGGGAGTTCATCACCACTAGGCCTGCTAGGTTACTAAGGCTACAAGTATTCTATTGGGAATCCTTTGAACTAAAATATTAAGACCCTAAACAATAATGCCGAAGTATATGAAAATATAAAACTCAGTGGTAAAGGTAAATATGTTGGTTTTTTGTATGCAATTAAACTTAAAATAGACTATTTAACTGTAAGCTACATGGTAACTATGAAAATACGCCTAAAGAAGTCACACATAAAAAATGAGAAAGGAATCAATCATACCATGCCAGAACAAACAAATTTGGAATACAAAGGAAGATAACAATAGAGAAAAGAAAGGAAAAAATGCTACAAGACAGACAAAACAATTTTTTAAAGGGCAGTATTAAGTTGTTTCTTATTAGTAATTAATTTAAGCATTAATGGGTTAAATACTCCAATCAAAAAATATAGAGTTACTTAATAAATCGAAACAGCAGGACCAATCTGTATGCACACTACAAGAGATTTACTTAAAGGACACATATATGCTATAAGTGAAAGAGAGGATAAAGATATTCTTTATAAATGCTGAGCAAAATAGAGCAGGGATGGCCACACTTACATTGGACAAAAATCAACTTTACATCAGAAATGGTCCCAAGAGTTAAAGAAGTCTATACAATTCCCAAAGAATCAATTTACCAGGAAGATATATCAACATAAAGAAATATGCACTGACATTGGAGCACTCGAATGTATGAGGCAAACACTGACAGCATAGAGAAATCGCAACACAGTAGCAATACCCCACTTTCAATAAGGAGTTGACAATCCAGACAGAAAATCTGTAAAAAAAAAAAAAAAAAAATTAACACTCTAGGCTAAGTGAGTCTAACAGCCATGTACAGAACATTGCACTCCACAGTAGCACGATGCATATTCATATTAGGCATGTACAGGACATTCTCCTGGAGAAATCACAAGTTGGGTCACTAAATGAGCTTTAAAAAGACCTTTAGAAGATTTAAACAGTATACTCTTGAACAACCAATGTGTCAAAGAAAAAATACAAAGGAAATTAGAAAGTATCTTTGGACAAATGCAGCATAAAAAACAAAGTGGCAAAAGCAGGACTGACAGGGACGTTTATAGTGATGAATACTTACATTAAAAGGTAAAAAAATATCCAATAAACAGTATAGCTTTATGCTTTGAGTAACTTGTAAAATAAAGTAAGGCAGAAGTTTATATAAAGAGGGAAATAATAAAGATCAGAGAAGAAATAATAAAATAATGAAAACCATATTTGAAAAATCTGTAGCTAACATCATATTCAGTGGTTTAAAACTGGAAACTTTCCTTCTTTGGTCAGGAGAAAAACAAAAATATCCACCTTCACCCACTTCTATTCAGCACTGGAAGTCCTAGTGAGAGCAATTAGTAAAGAATAAGCAATGAAAGCCATCCAAATTAGAAAGGAATTAAAATCATCTCTGTAGGCAAGTGATATAATCTTATATGTAGAAAAACTTAACCAATTAACAGAGTGAAATAAAACATACATAATGGGGCCAGGTGCGGTGGCGCAAGCCTGTAATCCCAGCACTTAGGGAGGCTGAAACAGGAGAATTGCGAATTCAAAGCCAGCCTCAGCAATGGCAAAGCGCTAAGTAACTCAGTGACACCCTGTCTCTACATAAAACACAAAATAGGGCTGGGGATGTGGCTCAGTGGTTGAGTGGCCCTGTGTTCAATCTACAGTACCAAAAAAAACAAAACCTGCATAATGGGACAAAATGTTTCAAACCATATAAACAATAAAAGGTTAATTTTGAAATATGTCAGGAACTCCTATTATTCAATAATAAAATAATCCCAATAATATGACTAAAATGAATTAAGGATTTGAATAAATATTTCTCCAAAGATGATATACAAATGGTCCACAGGTATATAGAAATATGCTCAATGTCAGTAACAACCAGAGAAAATCAAATTAAAACCACAATGAGACATCACTTTGATCTTTATTGTAAAAACAAAAACAAAAAACAAAAAAGACAGGTGTGGTGTGGTGGTGCACACCTTTAATCTCAGTGGCTCAAGAGGCTGAGGCAGGTGGATCATGTGTTCAAAGCAAGCCTTAGCAATTTACCAAGGCCCTAAACAACTTACTGAGACCCTGTCACAAAATAAAATATAAAAAGAGCTGAGAATGTGGCTCAGTGGTTGAGTGCCCCTGAGTTTAAAACCTGGTAACAACAACAACAAAAAAAAAAAAAAACATGTTTTTTAGATTATGAAGAAATTGGAATCCTCATTCACTATGGGAATGCAGATTGGTACACTGTGGGAAACAATATGTATGTTCCTTTATAAAATTAAAAATAGAACTAACATGTGATCCAACAATCCCAATTCTGAATATTTACCCAAAGTATTGAAATCAGGATCTCAAAGTTGTGTTAGTACTCTCATGTTAACAACAATGACCAGGATGTGGAAACAACTCAAAATTCTATCAAGAAATTAGTTGATAAGGAATACATAGTGAATATGTATAGTGGAATATAACTCTTCAAAAAGGAAAGCCTACACAATATATGGCAACATGGGTACATCTTGAAGATATACCTCTTATGTTTTTGTGGCTTGTGACCAAAATACCTGTCAAGAACAAGTAAGAGGAAGAAAAGTTCATTTTGACACATGATCACTCCATGGCCAGTCCACGGTCAGCTGGCTCCATTGCTCTGGACCTGAGGTGAGGCAGAACATCATGGCAGAATGGTGTAGTGGGGGACAGCTACTCTGCTCATGGCAGCCAGAGAGAGAGAGAGAGAGAGAAAGAGAAAGAGAGAGATCAAAAGGAGTCAGGGAGAAGATATAATTCCCTAAGGGTATGCCCCAGATGAGCTACTTCCTCCAGCCATGCCATTCCTTCCTACAGTTACCACACATTATTTTTTTCAAATTATTATTCCACCAAATGGATTAATATACTGATGAGGTTAAAACTCTCATAATCAAATCATTTCACATCTGAATATTCCTGAATTGTCTAACATTAGCTTTTCAGGGGACACCCCATATCGAAACCATAACATTATTTAGAATGAAATAAGCAGTCACAGAACAAATGTTGCATGTTTCCCCATATGTGATGTATCTAAAATAGTTCAACTCATAGAAGTAAGAGTAGAGTGTGGTTACCAGGGCCTTGAGGGAGGGAGAAATGAGGAGTTGCTATTCAATGGTTATGGAGTTTTAGTAGTATAAGGTTATAGAAATCTGTTTTAAAGCACTGTTCATATAGTTAACAATACTGTTTTTGTTACAATGAAAAATGTAACAGGGCAGAACCCATGTGTTTTTTACCACAATAAAACAAACGATGCTCAATTGTCTTAGTTATCAAGGAAATATTAATTAAGACTACACAGAGATACTAATTTATAACTACAAAATTGGCAAAAATTAAGAAATCTTATATACCAAGCATTGAAGTACATGAGACTCAAAGGGGACTCATCTGCTGCTAGGAGAGAGTACATTGGTACAACTATTTGCAAAACAATTTGGCAGAACTGTGTGAAAGACATTTGCATTCTCTAAAATTCAGCAGTTCTAATTCTGGGCATATATTCTTGCCCATATGCACCAAGAGATACACATCCCCCTTTTTTATAGCGGCATTGTTGATAACAACAACAAAGTAGAGACAAACTAAGTGACTATCAAGAAGAGTATGAGTTGTGTGATTAATTGTGCTATAATCATACAGTGGATATCAACGGAGGAAATGAGAGATTTACAGCTACTACAACAAAATGAATATAGAATTTAGGAACATATTGAAAACAAAAGCAAATCACTGAAGTTGTTTCACTATATTACATTTTTATAAAACCTAAACAAATAGGCACTTACAGATGTGATTAAAAGTATTTTTAAATGCACAATGTGATATATTGATACATGCTGGTGTTATTAGCAAGTCAGGATAATTAGAATGGCTGTTATCAAAAAGAAGACAATAAGTTCACATTGTGCTTCATAAATATGTACAGTTATTACATACAAAGTTATTCCATACAAATTTTTAAAATTAAACATCTAAGTAAACACTAATTATCTACTTTTTGAAGAAATGAAAGTTTTTTTAAAAAATTAAACAACAAAATAATGAAAGCAGTTTGTGGCCTCTTTGCTAAAGCATTAGTCAGACTTTAATTTTTCTGGAGATTTCATCAGTTTTAACTATTATAGGACTATGAGAAGTAGGGGCCTGGAAATGTGACTGAGCCTTTGATCACAAATGACAGTAAAAGTCTAGAGAATGGCATAGTGTTTAAAAAAAAAAAAAAAAAAAAAAAAAAAAGTATTTTTAAAAACAATTATAGAAAAATATTGCAAAATATTTATCTCTAAGAGTGGTGTTATGGGGGTCAGTAATTTGAATGGAGGGGGACATATACACAAAACAAAGCTTCTGTTTGTTTAATTGTGTTTAGGTTCATTAATACTTATTTTATTCCTTATGACATATAAATGTCTTATTTTTTTTCTTTTGAGTCCATAAATTACGAGAGAGGGAGGGAGGGGGCAGCCACCAGGCAGGCATAGAATTACTAGATTACTGTGATCAAGAAGAAGAGTAAGCCGAGTGTGGTGGCGCACACCTGTAATCCCAGCACTTTGGGAGGCTGAGACTGGAGAATCCTGAGTTCAAAGCCAGCCTCAGCAAAAATGAGGCACTAAGCAACTCAGTGAGACTCTGTTTCTAAATAAGACACAAAATAGGCCTAGGGATGTGGCTCAGTGGTCTACTACTCCTGAGTTCATTCCCCCCTACAAAGAAGGAGGAGGAAGAGGGCGAGGGGAGGGGGAGAGGGAGCGGGAGCATGAGTAACTGGTGAACAGGCAGAGCCTGTGGTCATGGGAGGGAACCTGGGTTGTATTCTAACTTCAGTGGGAAGCCTTTGAAGGATGTTAAACAGAGGCTGTTACTCAACGTACAGGTTCAGATGATTACTCTGGCTGCTCTGTGGTTAACATGCCAAAGCAGAACCCCATGTGGGAGGGTATTGCAATATGTCAGGGGAGAATTGATGGTTGCAAGCACATGCTGATGAATGGATGAATGTCAGGGATGAGAGAAGAAGTTGTATGGCTTGAGATATTAAGAAAAGGGTGGTGTTACTGTGATGGGGAAGTCTATGGGAATCAAAAATTTGAATTCTTCAAATTATTTTTAGATGTGTGGAAAACACCTAAGAACTGATAGTCCAATGAAATGAAGCAGTTGGTCATGTGAACTTTGAGCCACTGTAATAAGAGGCAAGTGATGAAATGTGAAATTATGCAGCCAAGGGGTGAATCGTAGAGAGTAAATAAAGGTGGAGTAGTAATGGAATCAAATCTTTTCTCATGAGCTACTCGCAGTCTGTATGCGTCTGTTCAGTCTATATGGGTCTGTTGAGGGATTATAGGGAAAAAGCTATTAAACAGTCAAAAAATTGGAACCTAATTTCAGTATCCAGTACTCACCTCTCTCAATTTATACATAATTCATGTTTATAAATTAATTGAATTTTCTTTTTACATTTCCCACCTTAAATGGAGGAATTTAAAATAATAAAGACTTTTGGATTTATAAAGCTAATTCATGTGCATTATTTTCCTTAATTTTTATAATCATTTACCAAAGAAAGTTTGAGATTTTTTGTTTATTTGTTTTGTTTTGTTTTGTTTTGCTTTTGGTACCCAACATTGAACGCAGAAGTGCTTAACCACCTAGCCACAATCCTAGCCCTTTTTTATGTTTTATTTAGAGACAGGGTCTCACTGGGATGCTTAGGGCCTCTCTAAATTGTTCAGGTTGCCTTTGAACTCTTGATCCTCCTGTCTCAGTCTCTCGAGCTGATGGGATTGAAAATTTTGCTTTTGTTTCTCTTTTATTGATAAGAAAATAAAGTCAAGCAGTTTAAGTACCTTCCATGAAGCTAAATAATTAGATTTGCTCCAGGAATCAAACCATTAGCTCCTGAATTCTATAAATGGTTCTCAAAGTGATGTTCTTGGGTTGACAGAATCCCTCTCACCTGGGATGTTCTTAGAAGGGAAAATTCTTCGCATTTGCCTTAGACGTACTGAAGCAGAATATCTGATGTTGGGACCCAGCAGTCTATGTTGCAATAATACCATCAGTGATTGTGATGCTCTTGAAGTTTCAGGAATGTTCTGAGGAACAGATGAGACTACAGATCTGAAAGGATTGTACCAAGGGATAGACAAAGCATAGTAGCCTTGTTTCTTTACTCTCTCTTTCCTGTTATTTGCCATCTTGGAGTGAAAATACTTAGGAGAAAAATGTCAGCCAAATGAACTGGAGATAGAACAAATAGCAAAAACACAAAGTGGCCATCATAATAACTAGCTACTAAAAATACCTATAGTCAATGGCTTGGCAATAACAACAATTATTTTGTTTCCTTAACTGGTTCTTGATTTTTTCAATGTAAACAGTGATAGTGAAATTGAATTCCCATAGATATGATCAAGGAAGTGGCACTGAAGAACTGTTTTTATGCAAAAAATAAATATAAATCATATATTCTAAGCATTCTCTATAAGGTCTCATTCTGAGGAATTTCTAAATGCCCTTCTTAGGAAACTGAAGTGAAGGCTGCTTTTACTTCCCATATTTCAATTAAGTTATTTTGCATATAGTGATCTCATTAAAAATGTGAACCAAATGAACATCTCACTAAGCACAGGCTAGTGGGTAAGGAAGTTCAGATTCTTTTGGTTCTGCAGAGCTCCTCCTAAGTCATTACTTCTTCATCATCCTTCAAAGACCCTTTTACCCTACCATCTTGGGTATCTTTCAGAATCATCCACTGCTTTCCTGGCCATTTCCCCACATTAATCAGAAATGTCTTATGCTTGAATCACAATCTTACTCAACATATCAAGTCTTATATCATATAGGATTCTTTTTTAAAATAAATACTTATATCTTTGGGAATGACCCACACAGGATCCTGTTACCTCACTTCCCAAGCCTTCCAAATTTCAATTACTTTTAACCCGCTCAACTTCAGGCATGCGTTAACTGACTTCCCTTTGGACCTGGTCTTTGCTGGGACTTTTCTACTCTGTTATAACAGATCCAGACATTGTATTTCAGTCCTTCTACTGAAGATACTGAAGAATTCCCACTATTCTAACTTCACTGATGGCCTCAAGGCATTCTAGAGGTTCTTAGGATGCCAATCAGCACATAGGACTTGTTACTTTGATATTATGACAAAGAAAGTGACAAGACTAAATGGTGTTTTAAAGAGAGGAATTGGGTGAGGACTGGGAACATGCAGAGTGGACTGAAGGTAAGGATTGGGAAGGCAAGGAAAGTAAGGTTAGGGAGAACACTGGCTGTGCACAGACTGAGGCCTGGGTTGATAAGGCTGTCTGTAAGCCTCAAAGAGCCACTGAAAAGGGAAGTGAGAAAGGACACTAGGAAAGACGGTGGGCAGGGAATCAGTTGTGGACTCTCTGAGGATAACAATCTTGTTTTGATCCTCATTGCATACATGATTTCTAGGACATTGTCTGTTTCACACTAATTCCTAGAAGTGTAGCAAAGAGTGAGTAGAGGTTGGATAGAGATTTGTAAGAACAAGAATTCCAAGAGAATGGAGCAGAAGCTAATACTTTGTACACTCTAGCCTTAGAATTCACAGAGCATCCTTCTCCTTGTGTCTGTTGGTCCAGGACAAGTCATAGGTCAGTGGACATGTAAAGGTAGAGAATCATACATAGACATGAGTTCGGGGCAGCATGGTTCATTGAGGAGGTGGGCATCCTTAGAATCTAACTCCAGATTCAAGTAAAGTGGAAAACACCTGGCTCAGTGTGGGAGTCACCATACATGTAAAGCTCATCCTGAGCAAAATTTCAGTGTGCCAATGTTTCAGTCAGCTTTTTCCTCACTGTAACCAAAAGATCCACAGGGACAATTAGAGGAGAGGAAGTTTATTTGAGGCTCATGGTTTCAGAGATCTCCATCCACAGAGAGTCAACTGCAATACTCTGGGGCAGGTGAGGCAGATCGTCATGGTGAAGGGCATAAAGAAGGAAAGCATCTCAGAACATAGCAATCAGAAAGCAGAGAGAGCTCTGCTCATGAGTGACAAAAAATATAAACCCAAAGGCACACCCTCAGTCATGCACCTCCTCCAGCCACACCCTACCTTCCTGCAATCACTACCCAGTTAATTCCTATCACTGAATTAGTCCACTGATTAGGTTAAGACTCTCATAATTTAATCAGCCCCCTCTGAATATTCTTGTATTGTCTTACACACAAGCTCTTGGGGCACCTCATCTCTAAACCATAACAGCTACCAAATGTCTCAGGAAGCATTAAAAACAGTCCTTGGAAATTAATAAAAACCTTGTATCATTGTCCATTTTTCTGTTGGATGGTTGGATGCATGGACGGATGGATGAGAAGATCCAAAGAAGAAATTAGCAATGTTCCTCCACTGAACTTGAAGGTGAAGGAGCGGGTATGAAGTGAAAAACAGAGATGCTAATGGTGGGAAAAGATTTTGAAAATCAGTGACTAGGTGGAACATTTGAAGAGTCTATTCTTGCCATTGGATATAGTTCAGATCCCAAAAAGAAAATTGGGAAGTGATGGTGTGTGACCCTGTCACAAGGAGCTATGGTGTAGCCCTTCGGTTTTAGAATTGCTTGCAGTCACTTTATTTATATGACAGCACTTGTAGCTTCTCCGATGCAACCCCTACCTTATGGAACAAATCAATTTGATCAGCAGAAGCAACTTGAGTGAGGATGATATGACATGAGCCATTCTCTGAAGCGGCTTGCAGGAAAGAAGTATTATCTGCACAGCCAGCTGTAGCCTAAGATAAAAAGAGAGGAAACACGGATATGAGCTGTAAGTATTCATAAAAGGTAGGAGTTGACACAGTTGCAGGAGTACATAGATGAGGGTGTAGCAGGGGAGAGACAAACCTGGACCGAGTGGAGGAACATCCCCAAAGACAAAGCAAATGTCATCCACGGTTTAAAGATAATCAAGCAGGGACAGGAAGGTGGAGTAAGTTGCTAAAAATTCCACAGCCAAAGAATGATGTAGCTGGAATGCAAATCTAAATTTTCTAATGCCAAAACCCAAAGTCTTAACTCCATCAGTGACCCCACTGAATTAAGGTTGTATAAGGGAATGGAGAGGAGGGGCCATTTGGGAAGAAATTGAGTAATAATCACAATACCAATACCAAATACTTACAGAGACATACTTTTTTTTAAACATTTATTTTTTTTTAGTTTTAGATGGACAGAATATATTTTATTTTTATGTGGTGCTGAAGATTGAACCCAGTGCCTCACGCATGCCAGGCAAGCACGCTCCCACTGCGCCATAACCCCAGCCCCAGAGACATACATTTTTATGAGCAAAGATTTTACACATATTGATTCATTCACACTTCACAACAGCCCTGGTTTGTAAGTGAAGAAAGAAGCCTGGAGAGGTTGAGTAATTTGTCCAAGGTCACACAGCTGGTAAGAACTGGAACACAAGCAATCTGCTTCCAGTTCCAGTTTTGAAAATAAAATTAGAGAGAGGAGGAATTAGAGATGATGAGGGACTGGTATCTACTAGAGGAGCCAGAAGCAGTAATCACAGAACAGCAGTCAAGAGTTCTAAGCTCCCTTGTACTGCTGGTCCATCTTGGGTCAGAACTATGATTCTCTCTTCCTCATTTCCCTTATTCTTAAAACAGGAAACACAGACCAAACTAAACTCAAATTATAATTAGGATCCTTATCTCTTGAATTCAAAACAACAGTTAAAAAGCAGCTGAAAGGACTCCTTTGAAATGAAAAGGAAACTATTTTGGATTACGAAAAAGTATGCTAATTAAAAATGATTGATATGTTATTTTGTTAGTGACTCATGCTACCTTGTTACAGTTTCATTCATTTCTTTTGGACTAATGAGCTCATGGAAATAAAGAGATGGATTCAGATTGAATTTTAATTTTCTTTAGGGTTCTGTATGTGTTTATATTTCATTTCAGTTGTTAAGCAACCCACAAAGTTTACTACAATGTTCTATTTAATTTGAAGCTAAAAAGACAAAGGGAAGAAAAGAATTTGTAATCTGGCTAAGCCACAGGGCCTTGTTTATTGGTGCGTGTTGACTGTTTAAATTAATGGAAATTTTCTTCCCTTAATAATAAACAAATTATCATCAAAGAAACAGAATCATTCTTAGCCAAGCATGATCACTGATATATGATGGGAAAAGTCCTCAGAAGTAAATTCTTTCCTGGTTGTTTTTTTCAATATGAAAATAAGACTAGAGCTAAAATGTTGGCCTTTGTTTTGTCTCAATCACTTATTAGCTGTGTGAACTTGGCCGTGAGACTTGGCATCTCTGAGCTATTCCAGCTTTATCACATGAAAGCCTACTCTGCTTTCTCTACCTTAGCAAAGTGAGATCCACACAGGCATAGAAGAATGTGCTTTAAAAACATTTGCACTACAAAAAAAAATGTGTGGTCCTATTAGTACTTTTCCTAATTTGGGGAGAAATACGACTTGTGAAGTCCTACAACATAAAGGAAGGGCCTGCCCCCAGATTTCCATCCCTGCTTATGACAGAGCAGTGTCACTGGAAAAAGCAAGGAGTGTAAAACTGACATACTAACAACTTTTAAAATTATTATTCTTAATTTGTCCTACTTGGAGGTTAGCAATATATTAATGTTTGTAAGGAGCTGAGTTTTGGCTTACTCTATTTTTTTATTTCATTGATTTTCATGTTATTGTTTTCTTGTTTCTACATATATGCACTCAGCTGAATGCTTGAGGTGCTCAGCAAGGTCCTTACACTGTAGATGGGATAAAACTCTGACATCCTCTGCCTTGTACAATCACTAGCTCTTTTGCTTGCCTGAGCGCCACTGCAGCTAGTCTCTGAAGCTTGCTGTTGCCTGTCCTCACTTCCAGCTTCACCAGGAATTCTCATTCACATTTTTGTGGCTCACTCAAGTATTTTCTTTTTTTCTCTAGTGTCCTGTTGCTGTAGCACAGCAAAGCAGAGCCCCGAACAGGGCATTACTCAGGAGGCAAATACCATTCACTGCAGTAGCCCCAAATCTGGTCTTTGTCTCGTGAGTAATGCCCTGTTCGGGGCTCTGCTTTGCTGTGCTGCAGTCCAGAAAGTGTTCCTAAACAGAAAGCTGGGGCTCATGAGGATGTGATCACCCATCAAGTACCACTGTCCTGTGCTGCCTAGTGTTCAGTTGTCTCAAAAGATCCATCATATAGTTTATCAAATCTTATAGGATTTTGCAACTTGTTTTTGTGTGTTTATTTTTTCAGTGGGAGGGCAAGTTCATTGCCAGTTGGGCTGCCTGGCTACAAGCACAGGGACACTGTTTCTCAGCTGGGAAATGTTAGATCTAGCTACAGATCTGCTCCAGTATGTACCCTGTGCCTTACTTTGTTTATTTGCCTGATAGACATTAGTGTCTTCATTTAATTTACTCATGGGGTCTTGGTAACAACCAATTTAGAAAGCAGTTGTGGAAGCATTATTCAACTTAAGCATGCTATATAGAAATCATGTAACATTAAACATGAATTTTTTTATTAAGCACAGATGCTTAAAGTAGTAGTCAATGTTCAGACTGAAATGCATATATTTTGCACTTAAGAAAGGAGATAGGAGCTGAGGAATAACATTTGGAATTAGTGGCTGTCATATGCTTTTTCATGCATTAAAACAACTTTACAATACACACATAAATTTTATTCCCATTTTACAGATAAGGAAACAAGCTGAGAGGGCTTAAATCACTTGCATAATCAACAAGTTATAGACTAAAAGCCTACTCTTTCAACCTCAAAACCTGTGTTTTGAACCTGTTTTCCAGAGATTTCTTCCTCTGTCTGAGGGCCTTTATGCACACATCTAGGTTGTATTGCTGACCCTCTGAGCTGAGCCAATCAATCATAGATCCTGCTTTCTTCCCAGTGCTATAATATGGTTGGTGTGGTTGGCATTGTTGTTTTTACTTGTTAGACATTCATTATGTAAATGCTTCAGAGGAGTGTGAGAATCATTAGTATTAACCACATCCTCCCAAAATAGTCACTCATTTGTGTACATATATATATGGGTGTGTGTGTGTGTGTGTGTGTGTGTGTTTTCTGGAGTTGGTTCTAAGTAAATCCTTTCCTTCTCATTTATCCAGAAGTATTATTTGAAATAAGGATATTATGTTCAGTGTATATACTACTAAATTGGGATATTAACATTTAAAAATTGTTCCTTGACTTTTTAATGTGTTTTGCTGTTTTCCCTGCCTAATTATCCTTGTTTTCAATATTTATGTGCTAACGTGACCTTTTTCTGATTGAATGACTTCAACTAGGTCTCAAGTACTTGTAATATCATATTTTAAAATTAAATTATGTTCCAAAATGATGAGTGGATCATATCATAAAATGATGTAGGGTGGTAGGGAGGTCATAACGTCTGTCAGAACCTCAGAGCCACTGTTTTTACAAGCAAGAATCAGGAAGCCAAAAAAAAGTCAGGACACAGATGCTATTTGAATTGTTACCACTTAGGCACTGTGTTAGGGGTTATCTCATGTACATCACATCATTTAACATTCACAAAATCCAATAAAGGAGAAACTGTTATTCCTTTTGACAGTAACTGGCTCAGAGAGGAACCAAGCTCACACAATTCAGAATGGAGGTAGAGACAAGTGTCTCCTCCAGAGCTTTCTGATATACAAGCTCAAGGTTTTTTCTTCTGTACAAATTACCAGTAAATGTCTCCTTCCAAATAGAACCTTTTTTCATATCAAAGTTTTAGAAAAAACAGCTCCTCTGTCGACTGGGAGCAGTGTCCTATAGCCACTTGTGTTTGGGCTCGGCCCTCCCTGTCTTTCTCTCCCACCCATTCCATGAGTCATTTGTCTTAATTGCCAAAATGGCTATTTTGAACTTCCAAGCTTCCTTTCAAATAATAATAATTCACTCCAATGTAAGTATATGGTGGTCTGTGTTTTAAACTCTAACTTGGATTCACCATGGAGAGATTAGAAATGCCCTGAACAAGGGTGATACCTTTAGAGAAAGAGTGTCCAGTTCAAACATATATGCAATATGAATGAAAAGTTGGCAACAGCTATTCATTCATCGTCTCTATTGTGATTGCCAAGCCATCTGTCACTTTAAAGTCATTTATGTGTAACATAAATTGGTGGTTCTTTGTCATTTAGGCCTCAGGTTCAAGATCATTTACTGAGTGTCAGTATGTGCTAGATGAAGTCACTTACTTCCGTGTTTATCATTCTATCCACTTCTGTAAGGGCTTTGTGTCCACAGTAGAAACAGGACAGGTTTTAAAAACAAACAAATCTGAGTTCCTATCTAGGCTCGCCACCTGCCATCTGTGGAGCTTTACAAGTTGCCCGATTTGAGCCTTAGTTTGCTCATGTAAAGTACTGAAATAGATATAGCTATATCAGAAATTTGATATAGAAAACTTAGTAAAATTGCATCTAAAGATTCTTGAAAAGTAACCACAACAAATGCCAAATAAAAGGTCACATGAGGCATAATTACCATTTAAAAACTGAGAAATGAACTGAGACTCATAGTGGTTAGTAGTTCATATTGTTCTGAAATACCAGAACTGGTGTTCAAGCAAAAATTTTAAAATTTGCCAAAGATGACTGTTTCCTAGTGGATCATGGCTATATTCCACAAGTACATGGTCTTTGACATTTCCAATTAAACTATGTAATCACATTTCTCTGAGCATCTTTCACCTTGCTCCATTCCTAGGACACTGCTCTTTTGACTGTCTACCTGTCTACCTCCACCTACTGTAGAGAACTGTCTTTTGAATTTGGGCTTCTCAATGGATTGGCTGCCCCTTTATTTAATAATAGCACACAAAACCCTTAGACTTTTCTCTGGACTTAATGCTTCTTGCTGCATGCACTTCTCCTTCCTATTGAATTCTATTTATCAACTCTAGTCCTTATGAGATTCTGTCATAAACTTTCTGAAAACAAGCTGGCCATTATCACATCCTATCTTCAAACAAGAAAGCTACCTTTGAACTTCTCATTTGCACTGCAGAAAAGACATTCCTAGGAAAATCATTTTCACACACATTTTATTGGAGTGATCATTTGCTCAACTTTTCTGGAGGCAAAGGAAGAGCTAGTTCACAGCCCTCTTGTGACTTAAAACCTTTGAAAGCAGAAACTGGAACTGCTTTCCACCTACAATGAATAGCATTTATCTCATTTGCTTCTCACGGCCATGTTGGAAAATAGGTAATATGCCTTCCATTTTACTGCTGCAAATGGAGAGTCTCAGACAGGGGCTCACCTGGGTTACTTCTCCCTCCCAAAGTGAAGTCAACTGGAGGGTAAAGGATTGTGAAGAAGCTGAAACCTTTGCCATAAATTACCCATTTAGAGCCAAAACTAAAGAGAAGAACTCCAAATTAAAGTTGCTTTGCCAAGGTGGTAGTATTTTTGGTGTGACTCGGGAAGCACTTGGCAACACAAAGCCTTTCATGCAGGGAACTGCTGTTAATTCCCACTTTGGGCAGAAAAAGGAGGGGGGGTGGAGGAAGAGAGGGAGAGAGGAGGCACCAGTGCTTGTGTACACTTGTGTTCTATAACAGATGCCATGAAGCCATCAGAGTTGCCATCAAAGCTAGTCTGGGGTCTCAAGATGCTACTGATTAATTCTAATAAAAAATGATGTTGTTTGTAGTAAAAAGTATCCCAAGTCTTATGGAGCTGATGATTAGAAGACAGCTGGGTTTTTTTGTTTGGTTTTGTTTTTAGTTTTGTTTGTTTTCCGTCTAGAATTTTTAAGAGCAGAAGAGAATAAAAGCATATTGATATTCATGGGGTCCCCTGCTCTATGCAGTGTACTATATATACACATATATATACACACACACACACATATATATATATATATACATATATATGTATATATAAACATACACACACATGCACATATTTAACTGTAGATGGACACAGTTCCTTGATTTTATTTATTTATCTGTGGTGCTAAGGATAGAACCCAATGACCCACATGTGCTAGGCAAGGGCTCTACCATTGAGCTACAACCCCAGACCCAATGTACTCTTTTTACAATTTCATATGCACCCATTACTGAACTTTGCATGTACTCCTGTTTTGCAGATTAGGGAGAGTATGTTTCTGAGAGTCTCAATAACTGGTAGGAAGTCACTGAAGTCACCAAAGATACACACAAGGTAATAGTCAAGTGAGTAGGCTTTGGATGCTGCTGTAGAGATGGATAAGAAAGATGGGAAGCCATACTGTTTTTCAGACAAGTGATCAGAGTGGGAATAATAACCTGGCTGTTGTGACGGTTAAATAGAACGACAATGCTGTGGGAGCATGTTGTAGTTTGGAAAATGTTTACTAATTGGTTCAAGGGAAGTGGTGTTGACATTAATGGCAGAAAGAAAAGACTTGTATTTGAGTTTGGGGTCAACAATTACTGGCAATAGCATTTTATGCAAATCATTTTCCCATCCAATCTTTCATTTTTGTATAATTTAGAAAAAAATGGTCATAATAAAAATGTAGAAAATACTATTATAGTTTGTTTGTTTGCTTTTGTTTTTAATTTATTTCTCAGACTTTCTGGAAACACTCCAAGATGTGATACAAATTAAAAGGTTTTTAGGTTGAGTTAGGCAGTCAGCAAATATTTGAGTATCTATGTGCCAGATACAATCAAACTCTAAAATAGTAAATGGAAGTAATTCATGCTTTTGTTGTGATTGTAATATTAGCCATCCAAGGTCTACTACTAACCACAGAGTAACAGCTAAGAATTCCTCCTGCCACTGAGTCCTATTTCAGCTTATCTTCACATTTCAGTCATGTTAGGCCACCCTGTTGTTCCTTGAACGTGCCTGGTCACCCCTCTGGACTTCTGACCATGCACTTTTTCTCCTTGAGTGCTTTTCTCTTTCTTTACTAACTGTCCAAACCATGCTCACAGCTCATGGAGCTATTGAGATTTAAACCCAGGTGGACCTCCCTGCGAAGCCCATTCTTCCTTTTCTAATATATGGCACATCTACTTAGGGTTTTCCAGCTTGGATATGCATACAGATTATCTAGGAATCTTGTTAAAATGCAGATTCTGAGCATCTGCATTGCTAATAAGCTTCCAGACCATGCTGATGCTGCCGGTCTGTGGACCACACTGGAAGCTACAAGGTTCTCGGAATACTAATTCTGGGCCTAAACTTCATTGTCAATGATGCACAACCACATACCCTTAAATTTAAGTTTCCTGGGAAATTCCTCTCTGTTGACACATGAGAAGAGAAATGCCTCATGGTTTCAGTTGAGTAAGAGACATGTGCACTTAAAGGAGTTCCTTGTGCTCCCCAGCCTAATTTTCTGGTCCATAAAACACAAGGGGCGTCCCCTTCTGTGTGGCTTCCCTCGCAGGGTGTCTGTGAGCTACTTCAGCACTCTGAATGTCTAACTGGGCTGGGTGGCTCTGTTTTGAAATAACTCTTTTCATTTCACTGGTTTTACCTTTCTTTTTATTTGTAAGTCTTTTTTTTTTTTTTTAAGTTCTTTCTTTGGGGATTGTCCATGAACAAAAAACAATCAAGAGGCATTTGGAGTTTCTTAGTCATCAGAACCTTTGCTGAACTAAAGGTTAACTCTTCAAGAATCAAGGCCTTCCAGAGAAAGCATGTCCTTGAGGCCACGGATTGTTGCTGTCTCTTCCTCAAGGGCCGTGCTGCTGGTCCATTTCTTTTTGTTTGTGTTGCCGACAGTTTTATTTTCTCTCTCTCTCATGAAATGATAAGAAGAACACAGGCTTTGAGGTCAGGTGCTTGGTAGGGTTTGTAGATTCCATGTGATATAGCTTCCCTGAGACAAAAATATTTTTATTTAATAATCTATGAAGTGGAAGGAAGAAAGATAAGAAGGAAAAAGAAGGGAAGGAGAGGAACATGAGGAGGAGGAAAGAAGAGGAGAAGAGCAAGAACTCTCTTCCTAAGTTTGGTCAAATGGAATCAGTGTAAGTGTTTGGTTTGTGGTCAGGCCTTAGGAATGTTAATCCTCCCCCAGCCTATCCTTAGCCACCTTTTAAAATTTATTTCTTCTCCTATCTTTCTTCCCAAAATTATTCTTTATTGGGTCTTATTTGCACTACCTCCTCAAATACACAATATACTATATATTCATATGCATGCATAAATGAATGAAAGATTAAAAGAATGAAATAGTAGTATAAGTTATAATGTTGTCTACTTTTAGCATTCTATTTCTACCTTTTAAAATACTTTCTATCATTTTTGTCCTTTTTTGTGTCAAACACAGTGCCTGGCACACCAGATCCTCTCAATAATGGTTATTAAATGAATGGGTATCAGATGAATACATGGAGGAGAAAGAGGGAAGGAGGAAGAAAAGGACATGAAAATGCCTTTACTTTTCTAGATTGAAAATGACTCATCTTTCACTGTGTACCTGGCACATAGTAGGTGTTTAATACAGTTTCACCAAAGAAATGTAATTATTGAGTCTTGTGTAGGTTCTCAAATCCCAAACAGATAATATGAAGCATTTCCTTTGTGAGCTTATGATGACAAAAACAAAAAGTAACTAGGGTAAATGGGAAAGAGAAGCCATCTTTCTTCTGGGCACTGATGTTGAGCTGTCCTGTTATTGTCTGCCCTGCCTCTGCAGGATAATGGTTGCCAGGGCAACAGTGGTGCCAAGACTTTGCATTCACATACTTTTCCATTGATAATTACTAATGTGAGCAAGTGCTGGCTTGCACTTTACACCTGCCTGGCTTGTAAGTCTACTTTAATTGGATGTGCCAAGATTGAGGAAAAAGTAATCTGCCCTTCCAAGACAACTGACAGGGAGATAAAGTATTGTTTGGGCCTTTATTGTTACAATTTTGCTGACAAAATTGTCTTCTCTGGATGCATAGCCTGCCTTTGTTGACAGAGCTCTAGTGTTTATTTTCTTGAGGTGGTATATCAAGTCATGAGAAACTGATGAAATGTGTGGAGCAGTTTGGTAGAAATTCACTTCTTTTTTCTGGTGCAGTGATAAGAAATGTGGCATTGGTGAGGAACTCAGGGACATGAAGAATTAGGAAGGGACAACCTACTATGTGCAAGACATTGTGTCGTGTTGGATTTCTAACACACCTGGTCTCAATCTTCCCAACATCCTATATGGAAGATGTTATTGCCTCCAGGCTACAGATGTGAAAACTGGCTCTGAAGGCAAATTTCTTTAATTTGCCTCAGAGTGAAATTAAGACATGTTGCTAACATTACAAATTGGGTCTTCTTGATGATAAAATCAGTTTCTTTATTCCCGGATCCCTTGGTGAATTTGGGCAAGTCACTTCCTTCCCAACTGCATCTCTCCTTCAATGTTCTCATTTATTTTTTCTGTTCGTATGCTTCCCAAAATTGTCCATTCCCTCCTTGCTAATATTTATACATACTTCTTTCAGGTATGGAAACATTTATCAAGAGCTTCTCGGGTGCCAGGCACAGTGTTAAATGCTAAAGAGACAAACAAATAATTTGATTTTGCTGTATAAGAGGAACTTCATCTAGACTCTAGATTCTAGAAGGTGAGACCATGAAGAAACCAATGCATTCAGTTAGACCCAGCCAGTTAAAAACAAACAAGTCCGCATGTGCAGTCTTGAGCACAACAGAGAAGGAAGATTCCACAAGAACTATTGGGGAATGCTGAAAGTCTAGAACGAGTACATTTTATGGTAGAACAGCAACAACAAAAGTCCAAAACACTGAAATAGCACACTGCAGGGGAGAAGTACAGAACATTTGGCAGTTTAAGAGCAAGAGGTGCTTCACACACTGGGGAAGAGAGCTTGTCAGGCCTGTTAAGGAGTTTGGACATAAACCCAGACATGCAGGAGACAAATCCTGACTACATTCCCTCATGGGCAAACCTTTTCAGTTCCAGAGAGGAAATACAATAGACTTTGTAGACCAAAATGTATCTATCATGCATTTTTTCCCCCCTTGCTGTTCTTTTTAAATTTTCTATAACTTTAAATTCACTCTTTTCTGAGAGATGTGCAAAAAGAGAATACAGGTGATATTTGGCCTTCGAGCTGTAATATCACATGTAGTTTGCCAAATCCTACTTTGTGGCCTGATCGCTAATTCATCACTGTTGTAGTCACCAATCTTTAATTTGTCAATTTTCTCTTATAAATTGACTTAGTTACAATTAATGTATCAAACCTGAATAGCAATTTATTTGTATATTACAAAGGGATAATGATTTTTTTTAATTTAGAAATCCCTGAAGACTAACAAGAACATTTTATAACTTCCCCATGCATTTCTCCCTTGCCATTAGGAATTTGTGAATTGTTCTAAAGTTAACTTTACAAATTGGAAAAAAGAAGTCTCGAGAATGTTAATACATCCATTTCCCTAGCTGCTAAGAAGTGAAGTTAAATTTTTTGCCACTCTGACTTATGTCTAGTGCTATTTTCCTGATTCCACAGGTGCCTCCTTATAGCAAAAGATCTTTATAAATGTTAAACCAAAGTTTTTTGGTGGAATATTATGTCCATTCTGTCCTTAGAAACAACACAGAATAAATTGACTCCCTCTCCCCCTGCCCTCAGTTGGTGGGAGGGCATTATTCACAGTCAGGATCACATAGAAGTTGACAAACTTTTTTTTTTTTTTTTTTGGTACTGGGGATTGAACTTAGGGTCTCTCGACCACTTAGCCATATCCCCAGCCCTATTTTATGTTTTATGTAGAGACAGGGTCTCACTGAGTTGCTTAGTGCCTCGCCATTGCTGAGGCTGGCTTTGAACTCACAATCCTCCTGTCTCAGCCTCCAGAAGTGCTGGGATTACAGGCTTGCGCCACCGCACCCGGCTCTGACAAACTTTTTTGAGGAAGAAGTGCAGCAACAGTCTGTGCACACAAATTTTGGCACCAGATAAAACTGGGTTTGAATCTCAGCTTTTGTGCTTATACTGTAACCTTGGTCAAGTTATAGCACTTGTCTAATCTTTCTTTCCCTGAGGTGTAAAATGAGCAGCATAAATAGAAAGATCTTGGACTGGGGATGTGGCTCAATGTTATAGCACTTGTCTAGCATGCACAATACTCTGGGTTCTGTACCCAGCACTCAAAATGGAGCCAAAAAAAAAAAAAAAAAAAGTGTAAAGAGGTCTTTCCTCCTAGCAGGTATCCCTGTTAGAATCAATGAGGAGATGCTGATGAGAGCTTGGCCAGGTGCTGTGTGCAAAATAATGCTGCCACCTGGAAGCCATCATGTCCTTCCTCAGTAGGCCTTTCTCCACAGTGATAATGTTTTCAGGTACTCTTCTGACAGCAAGGAAATCTCTCCCATTTCTCTCCACCCTACTCTAATAAAGTCCTCATTGTCTGAGCCCCAGAGACAATACTCTTGGTTTAACATGTAGCTTTTTTTTTTCCCTTTGAAAATATTGTATCACCACAGACTCCTGCTGTCTAAGAGCCTGGGTAGCTTTAAACTCAGCACATCCATTCCTTATTTCATGCTCATAGTATTCCTATTGATAAAGGCTATTATCACCATCTCCATTTTACAGATGGGGAAACTTAACCTCCGAAGGGCATGTATCTTGCTTGAGGCTCCAGGGAGGCTGTAGAACTGGGATTTGAACCCAGGCAGGATGGCTCGGCTGTCACACTCTTGGCCCTTCTGCTGCATGGCCTGCAAGATCAGCCTCTGCCATGATCACAGCATATTCATCTCAGACTTTGAACGCATGTGCTGTTCAGCATTATTTCCTCTTATTATTATTTTTAAAATATCTCTACAAATCCCCAGTGCTCTGTGTTTTCAAGACTTGTCCTGTCTCTCTCAAGAATGCTAAAGTAATTTCCACTAATGGAAATGAACTGTCTTCTTTGAGCCCATTTCCCCAACTATAAACTGAGAATAGGGAAACATATTCAACAAGACTGCTCTCAGAACAGAATGTGGTGATCAGCCAGTGTTCCGGGAGCATCTACACATCCGAATTATCAAGTTTTTGCTCCCTTCCCTCACTGTCTACTACCATTTTCACTAAAAGAGAGCAAATAGGCAGTCATTAATTTATTTACTTAGCTACCACTTATTAACTGCCTATGAAATGAAGGTCTTAGTTTCTACATTGGAGGACTAAAAAATTATATGTTTGCTCTAACATTTTATAAAGTGCAAGAAGGAAATGGAGGGGACGTGGTGGGATCCCAGAAGTCTGGGCCAGGTTTCTCACAGTGAGAGGAATTTAATGGGCATTGAAGAGTGAATAGGAGTTATTCAGATGGCAGGGGAAGGAAGAAGGCTTTTAGAAGAGAAATTTAAGAAGAGTAATAAAAAAAGTGTGAAGAATACAAATGTTGGCTTGTTTACTCATCTTACTGGTCTGCCACTCATAGGAATTTATACTTCCCAGAGCTTCCTTTTTAAATTCTTTATGCTAACTTTTTTGCAATACTCTAGCAAAATGCTGGAAACAAAGAAAATCAAAACAAATGCATCTGCAAAAATCACCCTAATGCATTGAGTGCTTTTGTTTTTCTTTATTGTTTTCTAATTACTATGGATGAGATTCTATCAATTTTTATTATACATTCACTATTGTTAAAAATTCAATTAGTTTCTATTTTTGTTAAATATTATGTAACTCCCTTCAATCATTATTAGTTTAACATTTTGAGTGTTGATTTTTTTTTAAATTTGAAAATTTTCAAGGATCACTATCTTATGAGACTTTTTATAAAATTGCCAAGTACATTGCCTTTAGGTAAAAGACCTGGATTCAAATTTTACTGCTGCAATGCTGCAAATACTGTGTTTGCCATAGTCCATAATTCTTTTTTTTTTTAATTTGGTACCACAGATTGAACAACTCAAGGGCATTCAACCACTGAGCCACATCCCCAGCCCTTTTTTTGTATTTTTATTTAGAGACAGGGTCTTACTGAGCTGCTTAGTGCCTTGCTTTTGCTGAGGCTGGCTTTGAACTTGCTATCCTCCTGCCTCAGCCTCCAGAGCTGCTGGGATTACAGGCATGTGCCACCACACTCGGCACAGTCCATAACTTAATTAAACTCTTCTCCAGTTTGTTTTTGTTTTTCCCTATTTAATGGGGATTAAGAGTAACTACTTCATTTTTCTTATCATGAAAATTAAATTAAAAAATCGCACATAGAACATTGAGCTCATGCCAAGCTACTAACAGTAAGAATTATCCTTGATACATAGTCCCTATCTATTTTTACATAAATGTTAATATATTTGATTGATTTTATTCTTAGCCAGGAACAAAAATGTCGATTTCTTTCTTTACTCCAGTCATATTAGTTTTCAATGAGATTCTTATAGAATTACGGTTATCAGATGCAATTTACTTATTTATTCGTATAATCTGCTGATGCCTCTTTGGTCCTGAATACTATCTTAGGCACCTAAGAAGCTTATGGTCTGGAAGGGAAAACAAATAAGCATGGGCGGCAGTGTGGTAACATCATGACTCCCATTTGACAAGCTTGGTGACTCAGAACCCAAACACCTCACTGCAGCCCAGTAGACCCTGAGGGATCTGGGCATTCTTCTGGGCTTTCTTTTGACTTCTTCCACTAAACCCCACTCAAACTCCATCTCCTCTTTCATTCTCCCCCGGTTGCATGTGGTACTTTCCCCTGGCTGCCTTTCTTCTGGTTTCCATGCTCCTGTTCTGACCCAGGTTCTGAGCATGTGCTCCTCTTTCTGCCTCTAACCCTCCCCTGCTGTTCACATGTGGCTGCTTTCGCATCCTTCATGGCAGCTTGAATGTCACTTCCTCAATGAATCCTGATGCCATCCACTGGCCTGTTGCCCTCAATTTCCTCTGTCCCAGCACCATCATTATTTTCCTCCTGGACATACCCAGTGTGTGTGTTTACAGGCCCTCTTGAAGCTATGAGCCTTGTGGAAGAAGAAACCATGTCTTATGTTCATCATTGTTCACATAACATCCTGAGTGTTTGAAATACAGAAAGCCTTCATTAAAAAAATGTGTTCAGTACAGGGCTGGGGATATAGCTTACTTGGTAGAGTACTTGCCCAGCAAGCATAAGGCCCTGGGTTCAATCCCCAGCACCACACACACACATACACAAAAACCCAAAAGAATGTGTTCAATACATAAAGATGATAGTTATCTGGGTTGCATCTCAACAGATGAGCCAGAGTGAAGTATCCCCATTTGAACACAGCATAGAAATTTGGAGATTTAAACTCAAATTCCAATCTGGCTACTTGCCAGCTATATGTATCTGAGTGCAAATCCTCTTAATTTTACAGGTCACATATTTTCATTTGTGATTTGGAGATAATAGCACCTCCTTGCAGGGGTGTTGTGAAAAATAGACCCAATTTATCCAAAACATGGATAAATAAAAGTCAACAGCACACTGTGGGCACATCCAAATGTAGGAAGGGATATGGTGAATCTGGTGCTCTGGAGCTATTTTAGCACAGCGGGTCCTCATGTCTTGGTCTAAGAGTGAGAGACAATGGTCTGACCTGAAACACTGGGCTGCTGTGAGGAAAATTGAATCGTTACAAAGTCTTTGGAAGTACAAAGTGCCCACAGTAAGTTTTCGAAGGTCAAAGATTTACAGTTTCTTTGTACAATATCCAGAGGATGTAAAAATAATAGCTCTTCCTTATTTCAGGCACCGGCTCAAATGCTGTAAAGATAGTGCCTCATTTAATCCTGACAACTCTGTGAACCACTAGTTCCCCAGTTTCACAGTGGAGGAAACCAAGGCACAAAGATATTTTAAAAAACTCACTCAAAATCACAGAGCTGGAAACTGACAGGGCTGACTTTTTAAGCCAAGCAATGGGGCATTAGGGTCCCTGCTCCCAACCCATACGCCATACTACCTCTGTGTGGCAGAGAGCCCTGTGGAAAAGGCCTGTCAGAAACACTGGTTCCAATCCCTACTCCACCAGTTACCAATTGTATGGCCTTGAGCAAGGGTTTTAGTGTTTCTGAGTCTGTGTTACCTCATGTAAAGGAGGGGAAAACAATGTATCTATTTGAAGCTAGTGACGGTGAAATAAGGCAGCACATGTAGGGTACCCAGTTTATAACTGATGTTCAGTGGAAGGCAGCTGGTACAACTACTCACAGTAGTACTAAAATCCACTAGTTGATCTTGACGTGGTTGAGATTTTACAAGCCTTGATGGCTTTTAATTGAGAAATATGTATCCACGACAGGTAATCAATACGTTCATTTGGCGGCCAGGTTCCAGAAGAAATAAAGCTGAACGATGATGCAATTAGAATATACAAACAAATCCCCTGCAAGAGCCAAATAGACTTGACTGCCTTTTCCATCCTAATCACGGGGCCCTGTTTGGAGTGCCCTGCAAGGCATTTTTCTCCCTGAAACTGGACCCAGCTAAATAAACAGAGTGTCTTTCCCTCACTGCTGTTTGTTTCTCCTGCTTTCACCTTGCAGCTCAGCACGTGGGCCTGACTCCCTGAGTGTGAAGGACACTGCACACCTCTCACTGATGGACACTGTCCCTTGAAATTCACTTTGTCATTTCTTTGCTCATTGTCAGACTGAATGACAATAGCTGACAATTTTAATGGGGAAACAGCTCAGGAGGCAGGTTCTCAACAGTCCCTGGCAAGTCTTTTTCAAAAACCCTTTTCTTCTCCTATATGGATGTTGGCAAATTGCTAATGACCAGCTGTCCTTGTGGGTCACTGTCACATACATGAGCCTTCTCCAACATTCTCTTCCAGTATTCCCAACTGTGGCTTATTAAATTTAAAATGCATCATAACTGCCATATGCCAGTGAGCTTTAGTAAACTGTAACATCAGCCAAAGTTTAGTTGCTCTTAGCTCAGATTCTAGATCTCCTACTTGTGAACTCTGTGACTTGGGTAAATAATTTGAATCCATGTGTCTCAATTTTCTCATCTATCACAAGCTGATGATTATTGTACTTGATATATGGTTTGATAGGAGGAGAGAGACTAAAATACGAGTAAATTTCTGACTTTATTGGCTCATACACAGTAAGCTCACAATATACATTTGTTTGTTTATTTGGTACTGTGGATTGAATCCAGGTGTTCTTTACCACTGAGCTATATCCTCAGACCTTATTATTTTTTGTTTTGAGACAGGGTCTCACTAAATTGCTTAGGGTCTCACAAAGTTGAAAAATAGCCTCAAACCTATGATCATCCTGCCTCAGCCTCCTAAATCACTGGGAAAACAACTGAGCACTCCTGTGCCTGGAGCTACATATTAGTTTCCATAATTATCATCAACTAATTATCATTAGTAAAATAGCATAAATTAGCGTAATTTAGGTCAATCAACTTTTTGTACAATATGTTCTGGAAATCTTGGGACAGTATAAATATGGACTTTAGCTAGGCATGGTGGCATACATCTGTATTCGCAGTGGCTCTGGTTGCTGAGGCAGGAGGATTGCAAGTTCAAAGACAGTCTTAGAAATTTAGTGAGGGCCTAAGTAACTTGGGGAGACCCAGTCTCAAAATAAAACATAATAAAACAGGCTGGGAATGTGGCTCAGTGGTTAAGCAAAAGCCACAGGGTTCAATCCCTGGTGCCAAACAAACAAACAAAAAAGAATACCGGCCACATAAATTGGAATGAAGATTTGGCTCTGCCACATCTGCATGGCCTTGGTTAGATTATCTTACATGTTTGAACTTCAGTTTCCTCATTTGTAAACTCTGCAAATAATGTACACAAATATGAATGTCTTCTCCCAAGAGATTTTAAAATTTAGCCTTAGCTGAAGCAAGAAAACTTGCTGTTAGAATCCATACTGTAATGTGACTATGAAGATCTCAATACTAATTTCACTGGAATCTGCTTTCCAAGTAGCCAGTCATAGGACCAATGAATGGGAAAAGAACTCTCAGTGTATTTCATCTAATGCATTCAATTTACAGAGGAAAAAAGAAAGAAAGAAAAAAAGAGTTTCAAATAAATTGAAACACTCATTTGATATGACCCAGACAGAATAAGGCCAAGACCAGCAGGAGAACCCTGTTGTCCTGTAGCAATTAATATTCTGTTCTAGTCTGTCAAAGCAAAACAGAAGAGCAACATAAATAAAGAAGTGAATTCAGATTAAAAATAAAGTTTGAAAAAAAGGAAGAGAAGAACCGAAGGGAAGAGGAAGGAAGGGAGGGAGGAAGGGAGGGAAGAAAAATAGAAGGATGGAGGAAAGGGAATAGAAAACTCACAGAGTGTGTAGCACTGCCAGAGCACAGGATAGTCTTGGGGTGCAGAGCACATGCTAGGGTGATGGCCAGAGAAGAGCACAGGATGAGCATCAACTTAACTTCCAGCTCTGCCACCCAGGGGCTGTGCAATCTGAGAAAAATATTCAATGTTTTCAATCCTCAGTTTTCAAGTATTGCCTTCTCTGAATGGGTATTGTGAAGGTGAAAAGAAATGATTAGTATAAGATTATTAGTATGTAGGAGATCATTAGTACATAGGCCCAGCACATAGGAAGCATTCAACAATTTAACTCTTATTAAATATACTGTTGACTACTTCTTTATATAGTTATCTTGCAGATGTTCATGTATTTTTTGTTTTCTCACCTGCACACCATGGAGCTAGCCCTGAAAAGGTGTTGGAAGTAATTATAAGAGAAGCAAAGAGCTGCAGGGCGGAATGGGTGGGGGCACCAGCGCTGATATGTATGCAATGCCTGCTGTGTACAGGATGCTGCTTGTGGACCTCGGCACATGTACTTAATCCTCGTCAGAGCCTACCGGGGACATATTATTGCCCTCATTTTCTAGATGAGGAAAAGGAAACTGAGCAATTAAATAATTTGACCAAAACATTTTTGACACAAAAGCCTCTTTCTTCTCTCTCCCATGCTGTATAGTTCCTGACCAATAGGAACACATTAGATATAAATCTATTTCCAAAAGAGCCAGCCTAGACACCCAGAAGTCTTTAAAAGGCACATCAGAGAAAATTGTCTTATTACTGGTTTTCCTGGGTTTTAGGTAAATGACTCTGAAGAGACCTCATTCATTTTCCCATCCCCTGTTCCCTTACATAAACAACAAAGTAACAGATTTGAAAGCAGGCAATCTTGGAATTCACACAACTACATTTTTTATTTCCAGGATAGACAGCATTGCTGCTCAGAAGACACCTTGAGTAACAGTGCTTTTCTTGAGCATTGAAAAGCATGTCTAATTAAGGTAAAAGTACTTTTTCTTATATATTCTATGCTCAAGTGTTTGTGGTTTGCAGTAATTTATTGGTGGACAAGATGGAAGGAAAAGAGCACTACTAAGGGGTTATATTCACTTTTTCTTTTGTCTTGAGTAAAATCCTGTGGATTAAAAAGTGCCAGATTAGCTGGGCACAGTGGCTCACGCCTGTAATCCCAGCACTTTGGGAGACTGAGACAGGAGAATCACAAGTTCAAAGCCAGCCTCAGCAACAGTGAGGCACTAAGTAGCTCAGTGAGACCCTGTCGCTACATAAAACACAAAATAGGGCTGGGGATATGGCTCAGTACCCCTGAGTTCAATCCCCAGTACAAAAAAAAAAAAAAGGTGCCAGATCTCTGGTAGTAGACTCCGCCAAAATTAAAAGAGGTGACTGGCATTAAACATGCCAACATCTTTGGCTCGAGTGGGTTAATTTTCTCTCTTGTGAAGCACTTTTTTAACGTAAAGCAGCAAATAAAGCTACTTATGCACTTTTTCTAAAGTATTCCTCTATAATGTAAGAATTTTTCTTTCATAGGATAAAAACAAGTTAGTGGGTAAAATTGTCTCATTTTAAAATTTTCTCCCCCCGGTTTTCTCTTGAGAGTTTGAGACCAGCTTTTTGTTTTTTTGGTTCAAAAATAGCTGACCACGCTTAGGTCATGATGTGTTTTTTTAATATAGATTTGAATACCTGTTCTAATTTTCTGTTGCATTTATAGACAGCAGACTAGTCATATTTTCTGTGTATGAAAATCCCATCTACTTCAGCTATTGGGATTAGCTGTGTCTTTTGTGCTAGGCTGGGCCACGATCATGGTGTACTGCAGTTTCCAAGTGTTCTGCCACCAGGATGAACAGGGTCATAGTTTCCACATGTGATCTCTCTACGTTGGTACAGTATTTGTTATTGGTGATTATGTTTTCCAAAAGCTCTTTCTGAAGCACTTTTCATGAGTTCTCACATGAAAAAGGGTACATTTCCCAGGTTTCCGGGCAAGAATATGAGGTTCGCCATGTGATAACCTATAGAGAACACAGCCTAATGAAAAAAGTGGTAAACTGTCCTCAACGTGAACCTCATGATTTTCCAGGAGATTCACAAAACCATTCTCTCTTCTGGGGAAAATGTCCCCAGAAATGAGACAAATTGATGACATGATATTGTCCTTATAAAACCAGGAGGCTTAAAAACAGCATGACTACTTCACTAGGTCTAGCTGGAGAGTAGCTCAAAAATATTTATTATGCACCTGATATGTGCTTTAGGAATATGAGGAGGAGACTCTCAGACCTGTTCTTTCCAAACACATAAGAGCCAGTTTACATAAGGATAGAGTTAAGATATGAATCAGGTCAAGAAACCTACAAATCAATGGTCCTGGCTAGGTGATTTCCACCACAGAGATCTGGATGTCTAAATTAGGACCCAGCATATTTCATAAGCTAAAGCAAAAATCTGGTTGCTGGAGGGAGAAATTTTAACCAGTAGCTAAACTGTGGAGCTCCAAGGGACAGTTCTTGAGAGTTACCCAGGTATCGAGCCACCTAGAGACCAAATATAAATGGCACACCCAAAGGGCTAACGCAGAACTTCCCTTAAGAAGGAAAAAAGATGAGATAGAGCAAAGTATCAGAAATAAAAATGTGTAAAGAACTGTTCTTTACACATGTGCAAAGAACTGTTCATCATTTCCGTGTATTTACTCAATTAAATGGGATAGGTGTAAGTGCTAATGTCATCCCCATCTTGAAGATGAGAAAACTGAGGTTCAGAGTTCAAGTGATTTTCTCAAGTGTGTACAATTAGAAAGCTATGCAACTTGGATTTGAACTTGGGTAACATGGCTCCAGAATCCATCTTCCTGATGGCCACATGATATTGCCTCTGCAGTCTTAAAGGAACCAATTTTCATTCAACCTTAAACAAGTGAGGAAAATACAAAATGACATGTCTAAATAAAATCAGGTCTTAAGTTTTCCTCTATGGGCCTGTGTATGTGATTAGTGTGTGTCAAACAGGCATACCGTTAGGGCAATAGGGCAGAGAACACCAGGAGGTTATTGGTTAGGAATTCTTCAGCAATGACCTGTTGCAAATGTGGAGCTCATCATAGTTCTGAATGAGGGAGACTGCTGCCTCTGAAAAGGATGGCCTCGTTTGCATTTTCTATCACTGGAATGTCTATAGGCAATGCTTCTGTAAATCAGTGCTGGCAGACAGACTCAAGAATGGCATCTACATGGTTCAGATGGGAGCTGACTGCATCTGTTTCCTGAAGGCCAACATCAGGGAATTTATCAGCTCTGCAGCCAGCTCTGGGGCTCCAGTGCCATCAGACTCAAACAAGGATTCAGTCACCTCCTAGCTAGCACCAAGTGCCCTCAACTTTCAATTGCATTTCTGAGTCTTGCACAGGGTTGACTGAGGTGATACTCCTTCAACCTGGTGAAACAAAAGTCCTCATTTTTTTTTCTCTTCTCTGGGCCTACTCCCAAGACAGTATCCAACTCTTAAAATGCTGCATGTGACATTTTACAAGTCTTAGCCTATTAAAGAAAAAGAAGAAGAAGAAGAAAACGCTTCAGATTTCACAGATTACAAGAAAAACTCTAAAATAAGACTAGGAAAATAAGACCAATTTACTGCTCACATACACACACACAACAAGCACCACTTTTGTAAATAAGGAATCAAATAGCCCTTTCCCCATTCTCCCAAGCCAGATCTCCCTGACTCCCAGCATTCTAGCAGGCAACCTTTTTTACCCAAGAATTGTCAGGAAAGCACTGGCTGACAGGTCGTGTTATTGCTTTTGATCCCATTGGTCACATCATGTAACATCTTCACTCCTAACTTAATTGGATAGATGTGGCTTGACAGGGCATAGCAGGAATGTGGTCTGACTTCCCCAGAGCTGGCCTGCAGGCTTCCACCTCCCCACAAGCTTCCAAGAACTGCACAGCATTTAAGGCACTTTAGTGCATATTTCTTGATCAAAATAGGTGTGAGGGCAACAGCCTGTCCTTAGCTGCTTGTACCTAGGTTAGATTCCTATGAAGGCCTGTGACCATTCTTGTCTTCCTACTAGAGAAAAGCTAGAGATATTATAAGCACAAAAAAAATAATGTTTAGATGACTGAGGTTGTGATGACCCTTGGAAAGCACTTTTAAATGCTTCGTAGTCAATGAAATAAATCAATAAAAATGGCACACCCAATAAAGAGAATGCTGATGACATTTCACACATCTCCAATTAAAAATAAGAGGATTGACAATTTAGTTTCATTGAACATCTCTTTCTCAGGAGAAAGTAAGCTCCTCTACTTGTTTTACTTTGTTGCAACAAGTGCATTCTAGGGGTGTTATGTCCCCTGTGTCTGGTCCTCTAAATACTCAGGGTCTTTCTGATTTTAGTAGTTTCAATTCCATTCCATAGCATTGTGCTGTTCCAACCTATGTTTGTTTTGTGGGGGTTGTTGTTGTTTTCCCCAATGCTAGGAATCAAGGCCATGGGCTCATGCTTGCTAGGCAAATGCTGTGCTACTGAGCCACATCCTCAGCCCCTATGCTGGGTTCTAGAAGCAAAAAAATGAAATGCATGGCTGATCCTTGATCCCAAAGTGTTCAGAGAGAAAACAGAATGTATACAGTAGCATTCCAAAACAGAGGGCAGATTGAAGAGAAGAGAGCTCAGAGTCAGTGAGATAAGCAGAAAGCTTCTATAATCTACCAAATGAGAGAATTATAGAGTGGGTGCAGAAGAAGGACAGAGGTGGCAGAAATGGAGGAAAAGAGACAGGCCAGGGAAAGATGTGACAGAGTATTGCAGGGAGAAGGTAGCCAAGGAAGTCAGAAAATCAAGGCTCTAAGAAAAGAGTAGCTTTGAGTCTTCCAAAGCAAAACGGTTGCATTTCCTACCCTTGCAGACCAAGGCTAAGGAGCTTGAGCCTCTGGTAATTTCAGGACTTTTTAGTCCTTCTGTGATGGTGGATTGCCTGATGCCTTTATTTTATTCATTTATTTTCTTTTATTCATTTATTTTATTATTTTGGTGCTGGGGATTGAACCCAGGACCTTATACATGCTAAGCACATGTGCTTACAACTGAGCTACACCCCCATCCCCAATTGGTATTTAAAAAATATATACTATTTCTTTCTTTTCTTTTTTAATCCCCAAATGCTTCAGGAGTTCAAATGAAGATGCGAGTCATATGCTGCCTAGCTGGGGAGGCTGAAGGTTGGTAAGGCCATTCCCAGCTGATAGAAAATCAGGTTATAAGCCCTATTTGTTTCCAGTGTCTCTGTGATGTGACATTAGGAGGTGATGGCTGCAGTTATGGGAGACATTTGTTTCAATGATATTCATAAATACACTTTGTTAGGCAGTTATGTCGAATCCACCTGCTTTTACCTCCCTCCCTGAGAGCAGGCTGCTTTTTAGCTGTTTGATTTCTCTCTCTGAGATGGGACTGTGCTGACAGAGAATCTGGAACTCAGGCATGAAGCACAGAATGCTAAGTCTACCTGCTGTACCTGTGCAGGAGGAAAAGGCAGGATTGGGGTGAAGAGGTCCCTGGGGGATCCAACTCTAGATAGCATTTGCTTTCAGGCAGGGGCCGAGTTGGCTTGGATCCAGAGGTGCCATTCAAGGCAGGTAGGAATGGAGAGCTCATTACTGAAGGATTGGCAAGGCTTTTTTTTTCTGGGATAGAACTTTGTTTTTGGATTGGTGAAGATGGTTGAATCACTCTTCTTGGCGTTCCTGACAAGCTCTGGAGAAGAGGACACACAGTGAGGTTAAATGTCCCTGGCTCTGTGAGTCTGGACACTTGGAACTTTAGTTTCTATACCTGTGAGATGAGAATAATTGTACTCACCATGCAAGGTCATTCTAAGATAAAATGAAACAACTTGGCTTCATCTAACCCAGCCTCAGTTGTTAATATAAGGTCTGATCCTCAAGGATGTCTGTTTTCATCCCCACCATGTCCCTGGCACAGGAGAGATGACATTCCTGTCACAGTCCAAAGAGGATCAGCAATGAAGCCTTCTACAGTGCAAAGTACAGGTGAATGTGTGCCTGAATCCTCAGGGACCTTGTTGAAACGTAAGATACCCACTTAGCAGGCCTTGAGGAGGGCTTGAGATTCTGTTTTTTTTTTTTTTTTTTTTTTTTAACCTGGCTCCTTGGTGATATGGATTTTGCTGATCCCTGGACCACACTTTAGTAGTAAAAGCCTACCAGGGATGGTTACTGCTGCAGGCCACACAGGAGCAAATGACCTCATAAGAGAAGCTGAGTGGATAGAGGGGCAGTGTCCAAAGGCTATATCCAGATGAGGAATGTGTGCAGGGAACACATTTATGTCTCATTTATGGGACATCATTGTAGATGACCTTGAAACAGGAGGACTGTGTAAACATCCCCGTGTATAAAAGTTCAATGATTCCTGATTGCCTTCATGCTCAAGTCCAAACTCCCCAGCACACCTAGCGTGCCCCTCCTGGGCCTGCCTCAGCTTCTGTTCACATGCCCTCTTGGGTGTGATTAGGCCTCCAGTGCTCTTTGCTCTCTGCTACCTTGCCTGCTTGACAAACCCTGACTTATCTTTCAAATTCCTTTTCAAAATCAGCCTATGAAACTTACATTTTTTGCTTGTATATGTTTATATCACTGGCCATATTTCTGAGGATGAAAAGTATCCATTCCTGTGTGTTCATTTTCTCTGGAACCTGTGAGGTCCTTGAGAGCTTAGACCTTGCTTGTTAATTTCTATGTCTCCCTGGGACCTAGCACAGTGCTGGGCCATAGCAATCATTCAGGAAATGGTAGTTAAATGGAACCGAGGGATGGTTGGATATAATAGGATGGGAGTGTATACAGCCTGCTCTAGAAAAGAACCTGCAAATATAAATGGCTTTAAATGAGAAGTCTTGGGAATAGACCAGGGAAGGCCTTTACCTAGAAGGCGCTTCTATGAAATAAAGTTTTTGATTTCCACATATAGGTGAGATCATGCAGTGTTTGATTTCTGTATTGACATTTCACTTAACACAATGTCCTCCAGGTTAATCTATGTTGTATAAAATGGCAGGATTTCATCTTTTTAATGGCTGAGTCATATTTTATTGTATATATGTATCACATTTTCTTCATCTGTTCATCTGTTGATGGACATGTGGGTTGATGCCACATCTTGGCTACTGGGAATACTACTGTATTAAACATGGCAGCACAGATTATCTCTTCAATTATACAATTGCATCTTCTAAAGAAAATATATACCAAGTAATGGGATTGTTTTGATCTCAAAGAAATAGAGAGTAGAGCAGTGGACAACAGAGACTCAAAGGTAGGAAGAGTGAGATGCAGAGAGAGGTTAGTCAATGGGTACAAAGCTGCAGTTAGATGAGAAAAATAAGTTCTGGTTATCTATTTCACAGTAGGATAACTAAAGTTAACAATAAAATAATAATGTGTGTTTCAAAATAGCTAAAAGAAGAGATTTTGAATGTTTCACAACAAAGAGCTGATAAAAGTTTGAGGTGATGGATATTACCTTAATTGGATCACTACCTGATCTACACATATATTGAAACATCGTATTGTACCTCATGAATTTATACAGTCTTTGTAAGTCAATGTAAAAGATAAATATACAGAATATAAAATAAAATGAGGGACTCTGTGCCAAGCAGCACGGGCTGCTAGGCATCCTTGGCAAGGAGAGATCCCACTCTCATGGATCAGCCTATCGTTAGATAGAGAAGAGGGATGCTCTGTGATGCTCGGTGTGCCTGTGTAAGTACCTTGATGAGCTCACGTCAAAGAACCTTCAGGTTCTTCACACAAATAGGACCCTCTTCCCTCACCCAGCTCTCACCCCCATTTAGAGAAACAAAAGCTAATATTGAATTATTCAGAATCTCTTAACATTTGGAGCAGGAAGAAGTGAACCTGAGTTCCATCATGTTATGAAGAACGTTAAAAATGATGCGGAGAGAGAGAGGCTGCCTCACATCCGAAATGAAATATAACCTCTGAGTATGCAGTACCTGCACAATTGGGTGTCACTGTTCATAGCTGCTTTTCAAATTTGCAATCCCAGTTTCTTCATACCGGAGTTCAGAGTTGGAAAAGTATCAGCAGCTTCCTATACGTAAGGCCCTATATGTAGTGTTTGGCTAGCATGATTTTGTCTGAGAAATTCATATTAACAACTGATGGAAAACACTCCTATACCAACTGGTAAGAAATTGGACTGTAGATATAAATCTTAGCCGTGCAACTTACAAATCATGAGACTCTTGAGTACTTGACCTCTCTTTGTCCCCAAATTATGTAGGTGCAAAATGATTCTATCAATGCCTACTTCAGAAAGTTGCTATAAGTATTAAAGAAAATTCTTTTTATTCCTTTGCCTCTTTTACTTATTTTTCAAACTATGCTCCATTATATCACTTTAGATATTATTAAACATCAATTACCTTTCCTATTCCTTGCTCAGTTCTACTTCAGGATAATTCTACCATACCTTAAGAGATGAAGTTCCCAGATAAAATGTCTTGGGTTTGGGAAAAAAATAAGTTGAAAAGAATGCAAAAAAAGAGAGCACCACACAGTGGACCTAAAATCTACAACAGATTCCAAATACCAGTCACTCAACATGTATGACATACATGACATTTAAAAGAAGCCAATCAGTGACAAAATAGAGATCAACACTGTGATGAGAAAATGGCCAAAGGAGACATTAAATGAGCAATTCACAGGGGGAAAAATAAGGCCAATAAGCATATAAAAAGATTTTCATCTTACTATTATTATTATCATTTTATTTTTGAGGACATTAGTGGGAGAAGAGGCAAGTAACTTGCCAAAAACCACTGAGAGTAGGTGGAAGAACTCAGCATGAACCTAGTTTCCCTTTTAGTTGCTTATCTTTTAAAGACTATTCATTGTTATTTATTCTTGTTGTATTTTCCCCAATATGTTTTTTATCAACCTTTTCTTGAGTTTTAAAATTAGGACAAAGCAAAACAAAACTTAAATTCCTGTTGGGATATTGATTAGAATTGTGTAAAATGTATGCATTAAAATAAAAAATTGGAAAAGTTAGTAATAATGATTTTCTTGTTTGTTCATCTCTTAGTGTTTAAAATAGCATTTATGTATACTTTTTCTATGCCAAGCAATACGCCAGGCACAAATGACTGAGAAATGAACAAAACGAACTTTTCCCCTCAAGTACCTTAGCAACGTAGGGGGTAGACAGATACATACAATTATATACAGGCAATTTTAACACTTGCTTTGTTGCTTACAGTCATTTATATTAAACATTTTAATTATTTCTAACAAATATTATCTGATTTATAAAATGCCTGTAGTGTATAATCATGCTATCTGCACATAATGGAGATTCACAACATTGTGTCCAAAATCCTAGGGCTATTTCTTGCAATGTAGAATTTTGAATAGTAATATGGTGCATATTCCAAATATTATATAACATGCTCAGCAGGGTCTGGGGAAGAAGCTCATAATCAAACATATTAATATTTCTGCAACACTATAAACATTCAGACTAAGTAGCTTTACATCAGCTCAGATTAGTTTTTATATCAAATGAATGAGGCACAACATTCAGGTTTCAGAATATTTTGTATTTCAGAATCACTAACAAGGCTTATGGGTTTATGATAACTTTTATTTCTAATACATTTTAGTTTTATTTTTTATCTGACTTAATGAACCAGCCAGACCCACTTAAATAATATTAAATGATCACAGAGTAGACAAACTTGCTTTATCTCTAATTTAGATATCTGTGTCTGGTGCCCTTAATAAAGAGTCACTTGGTTTGCAGTTTAAAGTAAAAATATTCATCATATTAAGGAAGAATTATTTTATTTCAAAATGAAAACGTTATTAAATTTTATTCAATGCATTTAGGGGATATGGACATAACCGTCTACTTTTTATTGTTATTAGCCTACTGAAAAACTTTATTGCATTATTCAATTTCCTACTTATCTTCAAACTGAGGGTTTTCCTATCAAATTATTGAATCAGTAATATTAGACTGTTAAGCTCTTTTTCAAAGTTGTTCATGTAAGGTTTTGAATATAGATTCATACATTAAATTATTTTCTTGTTTGTTTGTTTGTTTTTGACATTATATTTTACTACCTTTAGGGATTTGAATCAAACCTTCCTTGTGTAATGAATTAGATAGTTTATTCATCTCTTCTCTCCACAGCACATTATAATGAATGTATTTATGTATTATTTCTTGAACACTTGAATTAAATCACCACTAAGTCTCTCAGGAGCTAACATCTTTCGCACAGGCAACTCTTAAAGACATTTCTACGGTTCTTCCTCCATTATTGGTCTATTCTCATTTTCTATATCTTCTGTAACTTTTGAAACTTGATTATCTTTTATTAGATTGGCAAGATTAAACGTTAAAGGAGGAAATGTTTTTTCCCTGCCCAGCTGTGAATGCATATGTCTTTGTATTACTGAATTTAGGAGGATTTATATTTGTTCTTTTAATTATCTTCTATTTTTTAACTTAGGACTTCATTATAAGAGATTTGATTTGGGCCCAAATGTTCATCAATGCATTTTTCACCATACTATCTTTAATTATGTTTTTAAGTACAACTTGATTTCCAGAAAATCACACCTCAAAAGAACATGAGAATTCACCTGGTCTTATTTCCTGGTTAGAATTGGGGAAACTGAGGCCTAGTAAAAAAATTTACACAAAGTATAGCATTAGGAACAAGAAGAAGCTACACCCAGATAAGGGAATGCCATTTCAAATTAAGCACAGCTGTGGCTTTACATATATACTTCTCTTCCTTGCTGAGTTTTGAACTCCCCTTGATTCCCAACCATTTTGCTTCACTTACGAGTTGGTGCATAGCCCGTGACAGGATCCAGCAGCTTAGCTGATATTTATTTTTTTTATTTTTTTATTTTATCCAGGCTTTCAGCTCTGGTCTCCAGGGATATGTCATCGAATCAATAAATTTCTTTGATGTAGGCAGACTGTAGAAGGAAGATCATGAGCAAGTCCCAAGCAGAATGGGTGACCCTTAATTTTTCCCTCAATTTACATGTACTCTTATTCATGATGAAGATTTACTTGAAACCCATTTGAGGGTGTTACTTTTTGATTGAATTGTTTATTTGAAAATCATCGAACATCAAACAATAGTGCTTTGACTTTAAGGAGGGCTGCATCATACCTAGGAAAAGATCACTCTGGTAGGTTTTGAAGGAGACTTTTAGGTTGCAGTGGGTATTTAGTACCCGCCATTCTATAGATCAACCGTGACACCAGTTCATGGCCAAGTGAATGTGCCTGCTGATTCCTAACATCACCCATCTCAAAAACCACAGTAAGGAAGGCACTTTACTACATGAATGGCCAGGTTTAGAAAACCATTTGGTGTGCCCATCTGATCTTTGCTTCAAAGGCTGGATTTAATGAAACTTTCATTATTTTCATAGCATCCACTTGAGACCTGATTAAAGAACTTTTGTTTTTAAGTTTTTTCTGTGCAGTGCAAATCACTTTGCCTGTTCCTTCATGCATGACGAATATATACAAAATAATTAAATTCACAATGCTAAAGAACAGGAATACCAGGAATAGAGGTGCTGATCTCCTGTCCCAGGGGTGTGAGTTGGCACAGTAAGGCAAGCTGAGGCTCAGAGGGCAGAGCAACTAGCTGAAGGATACAAGAGCACAGGACCAGTGTCAGGAAGCCCCCTCCACACCCACCTCCTGCAACTTAGGGCATTAAAGATTTTAAATTTTCAGTTTGCCCTTTAATTTAAATGATGAAGCCAGGGAAAGACATGAGGGCCAAAGCAAGTAGGTAAATATCTACATAAACAGAGATTCAACATTTAAAAAAAATAAAAATCAGAACATTGTAGCCAGGCGCAGTGGCGCACATCTATAATCCCAACACTTTTGGAGGGAGGCTGAGACTAGAGAATCACGAGTTCAAAGCCAGCCTCAGCAACAATGAGGTGCTAAGCAACTCAGTGAGACCCTGTCTCTACATAAAACACAAAATAGGGCTGGGGATGTAGCTCAGTGGTTGAGAGTTTAATCCCTGGTACCCAAAACAAAACTAAACAAAAAAAAACCATATTATAAGTGAGATAGGTAGTTAAATAATACAATAAGTATAAAGCACTCAGTACTGGACATGGCCTATGATGCTCAGTAATGCTGGCTAGTGTTAAAAACATACTTTAAAATATCTGTTTTACTTAAAAGCTTAAATAACCCTTATACTCTTCTCTTTTCCATCATTAAAAGCTTTCAGGTTTACCTTCATAATATATTCTAAGTTTGGTCAATTCTCACTACCTCCATAGCTCTTTGTTCAAGCCATTATCATCTTTCCAACATCAGTGTCTCTGTTCCCACTGTTGTTCCCTTCAGTGTGTCCACTGTCCAGAAAATAAGGTCAAGATGTTGGCTTGAAGCCCTCAGCTTCCCAGTGCACATTAGAGAGTTCATATACTCCTTACCATGACCTGAAATGCCACCTCAAGACCTGTCTTTGACTACCTTTCAAGGTCATTCCCTGTGACCCTCTCCTAATGTTCTTGTTTCCTTGTAGATCACAGAGAAAGTCATGCTAGCTCCTGTCCCAGGCCCTTTGTACTCCCAGAATATTCTTCCAATAACATCCCATGACCCGTACAATTCTGTTCTTCAAGGTTTTACTCAGAAAGAAGCTTCTTAGAGCTATAATTATTCTGAGGACCCTATCCAAAATTCTGCCTTCTCCTCATTCTCTGTGCCCTTGCTGCTCTTTCCTTCATAGTGTATGTCTTTTCATCCTGAAATTTTACTAGGGGTTATTTATTGTTTAGTGTGCAGCTTGGCTCTGCTATAGAATGCAAACTCCATGAGGACAGGCACTTGATCTACTTATGTACTGTTATATCTTCCAGGGATAGGAACAATATGGCGCACATAGCTGATGCTGAACAAATAGTGTTGAATGAACAACGACAACAACAAAAAGTAAAGATCTAAGTATAGATGTTTATAATTGAAATAAAAAAGCAAACACAAAACAAAATGGACAGTACAACAAAGTAAGTACATGAGAATGTTAGGGTGAAATGAATATTGGCAGATGAAACTTGAGCCAGTTGGAGGAATTTTCCATGAACTTCATTATAACTATGTTTTGTACACTTGTTAGATGTCTAATACACTTAACTTTTTCAGTATTTACTGATGGATTACTATGTGCCAAGAATTCTCAAACACATCATTTTTTTTGTGTATATATATGTGTGTGTTACATACATATATAATTTTGTATGTACATAAATATTTTACATATATGCATACATATATACATGTAATATGTGTGTGTGTAAAATCAAATCTGAGGAGTGATTATGCTCCTTTCTTTATTTATCAGCTAAGAAGACCAAAGCTCAGAAAAGTGTTGTTACATTTTTATTTACATGAGAGTTGTAAATAATACTAAAACTCAGGCTTTCTCATATCCATATACACATTTTTAGAAGTTTCATTTCTTATTCCTCTGCTTTGTAGCTATGGACATTATTCCAATTAACTGACCCTCTGAATTTTTTTTGCATTTATAAGAAGAAAAAAAGCACATTTACTATGTTTAGTCAGAAAAGTTTTAGCTATTTAGAGAAAGCGAAACATTGAATAAGACAATACACCACCGTCACCATGACAAGGAGGAAAATCCCTCTGTAGGGAACAATGTTGAACCAGAGAGAAGAAGAGAAGGCAGATGATGAGAAGGTTTTGATACTTTTTAAGTACCTACATCCAGCCATTCCTGAAGTCAGGCCTAATTCTTCCTTTTCTACCATTGTGAATATAAATAGTAAATTTCCCTGTTTGATTTAAACTAAATAGATTGTTGCCACTGGCCATGGAAAGTTGCCTGTGTAACACAGGCAACTCTTAGGTCTCTAGATCCTTGCTGATGCAGTTCTTACCACATGGGGAGACCTTTCTGCTTATGTATTCATATGCGTTTATCAAGAGTATACCTCACACTATGGCCCAAGTGTGTAATGTTGAAAAAGACTCTGCTTCCAAGTAAGTCTACAGGTCTAGCATTAATCAGAAAGCTGGCTCTGTGTGTGTGTGTGTGTGTATGTGTGTGGTTGTGTGTGTGTGTGGTTGTGTGTGTGTGTAGTGTATGGTGTTCTAGAAATTGCATTTGAAATGAGACCTGAAGTATAAGTAGAGTCCATACCACCCTCGATTTGTACATAGACTTCTTTAAAATCAGTGAATTTAATACCTTTTTGAAATCTAGTCAAAGCATATGCTTTGACTAGATTTTAAAAAGGTATTAAATATATATATATATATAGGTATTAAATATAAATATATATATATATAGGTATATATAAATATATATATATAGGTATATATATATATATATATATCCTTCAGGTGGGAGAATTGCATCTCAGATCAAATAATTATTTTAGACACATAATATGTTGAAAACATAATGAATCTCTCAGTGTCACCTGTCCATGTGCATTTTTCTCACTTTAGTAGCTCTTAGATCCTGGCAACTCATGGACATGCTCCAGAAGCTGGTATAGCTCTTTTCTGTGGAACAGTGTACGCTTAAAGAATTTTTATGCCACTTCAATACCATGACTTCTAAATTAAAATTTCCTGCCAATCAAAATGAATCACAGACAACTTTAATAGGCTCTTCTTGGGGGCTAGGACTCCCTGAATTCTACCATCAAGCAGGCAATGACATGTTTTTTGGTAAAATCAAAAACAAAGCAAAATATTGAAAAAAATGAACAAGAATCTGTTAAACAGCTTTGCAAATATGACTTGCTATCTATTCCCTCCGCATCCCAAAGTTCTGAATCACTAGATGAAGCTTATGAGGAAAGTAAGCCCTTCAGCCAGACACTAGCTTGCAGGAGTAAGCTATTATCCAGCATCTGGCTCAGGAGTCTCTCTTCAGCAATGTGTGCTATGTAGCCTCTACCTGTAGGGCTTTGTGCATTTCCTCTCTGCTGTGGCACAAGATATGCTTCCTTGCTATTGAGTTAATCAATCAAATTTTATTTTTATTGCACCATTCTGGAAAATCAACTCATGCCCCTTTCCCGTAATACTGAAAAGAAAACTAATCCATACCACCCAATTAAGAGCAGAGCATATGTCTTCTTGATGGTGTCTGGGCTGTGGCAGTTCCAATGCTGGTTGGCTCTTGAAGTTATTCAACATTAAAGCTGAGATAGACTACCAAAGCACAACTACAAGCAGCTAAGTTCCATTACAGCTACACACACACACACACACACACACACACACACACAAATAAATAAACAGATAAGACACCAAAAAAAGAAAGGGTCTCAGATACCCTAGTGTCTACAGCCAGAAACAATAATAACAACATGTATTAATTGAGCACTTTACTTTTAAGGGTTCAAGGAGCTGCTCCGTGTTAATTCCCCTCTATCATAGCCATCTGATTTATTACTTCCCCAGGGCCCAGGACTCAAGTTAGGAAGACTTCTCAAGCTTCCAGCAATGGTCCTGGCTGTGTAAATTGCTGAGAGTATACATTCTGTAGCATTATGGGAGATAGGACTGAAATCTCAAATTAATGGCAGGGGTAGATATTGGGTGCTGGCATGGAATCAGGATGCAATGCCAAGATGTGCCATCCCCAGAAGAGACTCCACCAAGAAGATTCCTGGGCAGCCTCACCCCGTGAATAGGCCTGGCTTCTGGGTGGTACTCTCAACCTTGCTGCTCCATAAACTACAATCTCATTAGTGGTCCAGAGTTGGCATGACTGGGGACTTGCCTGATTGTAACCTCCCTCAATCTTCCTTAACCTACAATGCAAATTTGAACAAAACAAGAATATCTTATCAATTGTACTTTCAAAGAAGGAATATTTGTTTCAGTGAATGAATGGTACTATTTGCTCAACAGACATCTGTCTCATTTCCCAGTCTCCATAAAACCAAACACCGAAAAATGTAGGAACTGAAGAAGTAATGAATATGGAATCAGATTGAAGGCTTTTTAAAAATAGGCAATTATAGGCTCTTTCTCTCTTCCTCGCTACTTCCTTGGTATCCTGATTTCTCTCTCTCATATTTAATGGTCTTTCTTTGTTTCATTTGTTTATTTTAGATATACATGACAGTAATGTATTTTGACATACTATATGTACATAGAATATAATTTATTCTACTTAGGACCTTATTCTTGTGGTTATACATGTTGTAATGGTTCAATGGTCTGTATTCATATATGAACATAGAAAAGTTATGTCAGAGTCATTCCACTGCCTTTCCTATTTTTATCCCTCCTCCCTTCCCTTCATTCCCCTTTGTCTAATCCACTAAACTTCTATTCTTCCCTCCCCATCCCCTGTTGTGAGTTAGTATCTGCGTGTCAGAGAGAACATTCGGCTTTTTAACGGTCTTTCAACATGCACTTTGCTCCTTCTATGGTACAGTTGTTGCATACATACACACAGAGGCACGCACACACACATGCTCATACACAGGCACTTTGGCTAATTCCTATCATATTTTAAATATCAGCTTCCTATGCAGTACTCTCTGAAGCCCCAAATGAGGCTAAGTTCTGTGGTGTGCTCGCACAGTACACACATCTCTCTCCTTTATCCCACACTGTATGGCATGATAGTAAACTTACTTTTCCATGAGTCTATAAATACTACATGTGCAGAGGTAGACAGTATGCTATTTACCATTGAATCCACAGCACCTAACAAAGAATCTGGACTATTTAGCACCTATTAGTCTCTTACCAACAGGAACACAACTTACAGCTAGTATGTTTCAAACATTCATATGGACTAGGCATTGTGCTAAGCACTTTGCACATATTATCTCATATAAAATGCCAATTGTGTGCTATTGTCAGCATTTTGAGAAAAGGAATATGACCACACAGATTCAGTAAGTATTTTTTTTTTTTTAAGTTTGGATTCCTGAGAAACAGGCCTTGAGGATAGAATTCAGCTGTAAGTAGTTTATTTGGAATATAATCTCAGGAAACATCCATGGAGGGATGGGGAAGTAAGACAGGAACGGAAGGCAGCTGGCAAAGAATGCATTATCTAGCCAGAGACCGACCGCTGTGGGCAAATGAAACTTAATCGCACTGGGAAGACTCTGACTCCCCAGACATCAGCACAGAACATTTACCTGAGAGTCATCCCATCAGAGACACAAGGGAGTTGTAGTCATTATTCAAACCTTCCATCAGCCATTAGTTTGAGCCTCTGAGGGTGGGTTTCAGAGTTAATATTCTCTAGCTCTTCTGACCTAGTTGAGTGTGGGCAGAGCAAGCTCCAGCCTTGGAAGAAAGCCCCGAGGCTGCAGAAAGGCAGGTGTTGTATGCTCCGAAAGGAAGGCCTAAGGCAATGTGAGGAGGCAGCAGCTGCCACTTACACACTCAAGACTCTATTTTTCGTCAGGGACATACTTGGATATGAACTTGAGTCTGTCTGATGCGAATGCATATGTTTTTAATGACTATTTTCACATATATGTTTCACAAGGGAATTTAAAAAGAAAGGAAATGAAACTAAATGAAGAAATGAAGATTATCATAAAGATTTTTTTTTTTTCATTTAATCTAAGATTAGGCCCAATGAAGCGTCTGTCTCCCTGAAGAGGAAATGCTTTCCTAATGCCTGGAATGGCCATGCTTTCTGGTTTCAGTGGCTTTCCCCTTGGGGATTGCTGCACCACTCTGTCAAGTTTTTCTTTATATTTCCCATGATAAAGAAACCCCTCCACTTTGGTTCTCTGTTTTCTTTCTTGAAATAGGATAATATTCTGGTTTGGCAACACTTAAGTCTTCACCCAATCTGAGAACCCTGCTCTTCTGTGGTGATAGCCCATCTATCTGCTCTCAGCTCTTATGCATTGATTTTCTTGGTCAAAAGCTCATATTACTGATGGCACAATTTACAGAGGCCAGAGAGCCCTGTGTTCCACACTTATATTCCTTCTCTTCTTTTTCTTACTCCCCTCATACACATCATCTCATTTCATTCAGCTTCCAAAATTAGTTTGGAACCTGAAATTGAGTCAATCCATTTTATTGGTAGAGTGATGGTGTACTTCTCATAATGTAATTGCCGTGTCTTGAAAAAAAGCCATTTGTTAATTTAGTTCTTGTCAGTCAAAGCTTTTTCAAAAGCAAATACTCTCATCCTACAGGTTATGGCCTTTGCCATACATTTAGTCAGTGTTTGTGTGCTATTTGCAAGTTTATTTGTGAAATAAATCCTCACATTCAGTTACACAAATATTTATTGAGTCCCTACTGTGTAACAACAGTTGTGATAATGGTCAAGAGATGAATAAGACATGCAGTCTGCTCTTAAAGTCTAATGGAGAGGCAGACATTAAAATGTGATTTCAGTACCTTGTGATACGTGGTATTATGGAGTTAAGCATAAAGTAGTCCACAAAACTTGTACAAGATAAAAGAGATAGCTTAACAGAAGGGCAGGTAGTCAGAAAGATTACACAGGGACATAATATTTGTGATACTGTGTTGAAAAAGCAATCCAACTTGTGCAAAGGTGTGAGACGTGTACATGCATATTTTATTCAGGTAACTACAAAAGGTTCCATATGACCAAAAGGTAAGTTAAAAGTAGGTATGTTGGTCATTCTCCACTCAACCTCCCTTTACCTCTGCATGCATACCCCATTGCATGCTCCAATGCAACAGGTCATCTCTGTGCTACCAGAGGCCAACTTTTCCAGGTTGCCTTTGTAACTTGGGCTATTTCCTCTCTGAGGAGGCTGGTGGCTTAAATGTGGACTCTTTTCTCAGAGAAGGATATTGAACTTTATTCTATAGGCCATTGACATTTTAAACTGTGTTCCTTAGACTACTTGGATGAGGAAAGAGGGAACAAAATAGGGAGCCAGGGACAAATAGGAGTGTGGTTTGTGTCCTCCCTGCCTCCACTAAAGTGGCTGTGCCTACTACTGCCTGAACATGAGACTCAGAAGACAGAATTTGCCCAACAACACTGCGAAGAAGAAAGGGAAAGGGGCATGGAAGGAGGGCAGACAATGTTAACTTAGAGGCATAGAATTTGAGAGGTTTTATACAGAGGAATGAAGTGATCATGTGTGTGAGTTAGAAAGAGCCCTGTGGCATAGGATAGAAGATGAATGCATTGCATGACCCTGAGCTAAGACCAGTGAGAAGGATGGTTTGGAAACATTTTAGTTAAGAGGTAATGGGCCCTGATCTAGGATCGTATTTGTGTAGAGGAATTGGAATCTAGATGTAATTAAGGCATACGGTCATCAAGATAGTGAGGCATGGGATTCTGTGAAAATAATAGCACATGCCCATAGGGTTGTTGTAAAGGTCATTATTATGAAAAATGTTTTAAAATACACTGAATAGTACAAATATTAATTGTGAGTGTTATTTGAACTAGATCATAGCTTTCTTTACTCCTAGTCAGTGTCCTTTTCAGGAACCCCTCCCATGATTCATTGCAAATTGAGCTTTCTCCTAATTGAATTTGCTGAGAGCAATAGAGAAAGCATTTGGCTACTGCTTCTCTAGGGAATGTTGATATTCAAATCTCCAGGTCATTATTTAGAATCTCTACTTCCAATATGGGAAATTTGAAATTGGATCTCATGTTAATCTCTAAAGCAAGCTTTCCTTTTGCCTCTAGGATAAGCAAATATTTAAACTTGGCAAGGAGAATCTGTTCTGCAACCCACAGGTCTTGGACCAATTATCCACGAGTGGTAGATTCTGATATTCGGAAGGGGCACATAGGAGTACTGGTTTATAATGTATATTATTAATTGTGAGGATGATGAAAATAAATATGATGGTTGATTTAATCAGCTTTTTGTTTCTATGACCAAAATACCTGCATAGAACAAGGTAGATGAGGAAAAGTTTATTTTGGCTTATGGTTTCTGAAGTTTGGTCCACAGTTGACCAACTCCATAGCTCTGGGCCCAAGGTAAGGCAGAAGATCTTAAAGGACGGATGTGGCAGGGGAAAGCCACTCAATTCATAACAGCCAGGAAGCACAGAGAGCTTGAGTACAAGGAATAAGACTAATATAATCCCCAAGGGCACACCCTCGGTGACTGACTTCCATTAGTCATACCCTACTGCCTGCAGTTACTACCCAGTTAATCCATATCAGTGTATTAATCCGCTGACTAAGTAACATAATCATTTGAACTCTGAAAATTCTTGTTTTATCTCACACATGAGCTTTTGGGGGACACCTCATATCTAAAACCATAACAATGATTATGACTCTGATAACTGCTACATCCACCATATTTTAGTGCCTATTCTGTACTTTCTATATATTATTTGTCTAACTGAAGACTTATAATAAAATTATAATTTTAGAGTTCAAAAAACCAAATTTCAAAAATTGTAAGTCATTTGTCTAAGGGCACTTGATTAATAAAATACAGAACAGAGATTTGACCCCAACTCCATCTACCCAGCTCCAAATCTCACACTCACTGTTTATACCAGAAGGACCAAATACTCCAAAGTTTTCTCCCTCCTCACCCACAAGATGCACCAATGGAGACTTTAACCTTATTTCCAGACAGAAACTATTTTTCTCAAATACTCTGGCCTTGTCCAAACTAGAGTGAATTTTCCTGATTAGGGCTGCCAATACATTGAACAGGGCTTTCTAAGCAGAAAAGTAATGGGGCTTTATACAAGACAAACAGAATGACATTGTCAGTCTCAGTCGTGTGTGCTTCATGTGTCAAACAAGGCCAATTATGCTGGTGGGAGGCTGGGATGTCCTTCTAGCTTCACATGAATTTGAACCTAAGAAAGTGATATCTGGTAAGAGATTCAATGCAGGGATTACATTATTTAAGAGCAAACTGAAACCCACACCCTGCCATTATATCTTGAGCTTGAAGGGATTAATGGTAGAACAAAGTCAAGTTTTGTCATGAAGTTTTCATTTCCCCACTTATACTGCTGCAAAGGTACATTCCTGATTACAATGCCCAACTTCCATTTATAACTTTCAACTACTTTGGAGTGAAGACTGAATTCCCCCTTCTCAGATATCTGGCTACTATATGACCTTTAGTAAAATTTCTAACTTCTCTGAACCTCAGTTTTCTCATCAGTACAATAAGAATAATGATAGCAATTTAGTAATGGGGTTTTCGAATTGATAACGTTTTATCAAAAATGTGAAGTCCTTTACTTCCTCATGCATAATAAAAGCTCAAACCATGTTAAGTATTAATATGGTCATTTGGATGTGTGTAAATATATGTATGTATATATACATATGTACATATATATGTGTGCTAAGATATATAATGTTAATATACATATATACATTATATATATTAGATAATGTAATGGAAGCACGATGTAACACAGAATATCTCAATTTGAAGTCCTATTTTGAAATTCCTCCTATGTAAGATCTTTGATTCTCCATTTTCTCATTTACAAAATGTGGGAGAACAATCACAACCATTTCTTTATGTTCTGATTATCACTAAGTAATATGTAAAAAGAGTTTTGTAGAGAGCTGAATTTTAATAAATGGAAGTTATTATTCTACAGAATGATACAGATGGAGTCTAGGGAAACAAAGAAGAGATGAGTCATGGGAACAATTTTACTGTCATTTCCCCCCCTTTTCTAAGAATACCTTTTAGATGTACTACTTAACTTCTTTGGCCGCCTATTTTCTCATTTGAAAGACGGAGACAAAAATGACTTGCTGATGCATATGCATTTTATGATATAGAGGTTTTATATATATGCGTCTCTATATATATTGTATATATATGTTTAATTTATACATAGATAGTCCTATGTATAAGTTAGGCATAGACATAAGTATAGGCATAGTTAAGTGGCTACAATAGTGCCTTGTATATAGTGATTACTAAATATATCAGTTTTCCCTTTTATCTCCTTCTTTCTCATCTTCTCATCAATCTTATCATGTCCAAATTTCTAAGTCCTGGATTATTCTTTACTCTGTATTATAAAGATCCAGGGTCATCTTAACCCCTATTTCCACATTAGACTAATTGAATTCTAATCCTTGAAATTAGGGCCAATGTTTGGTTCTTCCTGTGTCCTTCACAGTCCTTACTAAGAACCTGGCAAGTAGAAGATGTTCCAGTGATATGGGTGTGTTATGGTTTCAATGCTTGTCATTTCCAAAACTCATGTTGATATTTAATTGCCATTCTGCTCATATTGGTAGAGAGGCCCTTTAGGATGTGGTAAAGTTATGAAGTCTCTGTCCTCATAAATGGATTAATGCAGCTGTCACAGGAGAGGGTTCTCCATAAAAGGGTGAATTCACTCACTTCTTCACTCATCTTCACTGTGCCCTTCCACCTTGTGATGCCTTCACATTCAGCAAGAAGACCCTTTTCCATGTATAGACACCATGAGTCTGGACTTGGCATCAGTCATAAGTGTGAGAAATAAGGTTCTCTTCATGGTCAATCACACAGTCTGTGGTAAACTGTTAGGGCAGCACAGAATGGACTCAGGGTTGCCTGTGCTTTGTTTGTCAGCATAGCAGGGAGAAAATTTCATTCCTAGAAACTAAAGGGAAGGAAAATGAAGGTTATAAAGAAAGTTGTGAGACTAATTTCTGGAATTGAGTATAGCAATCAAGGTTATTCTGAGTGTTGACAGCAGTTCTAAGATACAGGATCAAAGGAAATGAGGAGCATACCACCGTCTAAGGCTTTTCAGAATCTGCTAGCCATTGTGACAATAGCCTAAGTCAACTGATCAGCTCTGTGACCTAAGTCATGATCTTTTCCTTTCCTTGTGGTGTTAGTCATTCTGGTGCATGAATGCACCCTTTCTGTATAGCTCCCTTCCTGTGCCCCATATATCTGTCATGTATGCCACCTCATATACATGGAAAAAATAAAACAAGGGGAAAAAGTGCCACATTTTCCTGTGTCTTTGATGATTTTCTTCTTCAGCGTCTTTTAAAAATCTGAACCAGGTACAGTGGCGCACGCCTATAATCCCAGCATTTAGGGAGGCTGAGACAGGAGAATCATGAGTTCAAAGCCAGCCTCAGCAACAGCGAGGCGCTAAACAATTCAGTGAGACCCTGTCTCTATATAAAACACAAAACAGGGCTGGGGATGTGGCCCAGTGGTTGAGAACCCCTAAGTTTAATCCCTGGTACCAAAAAAAAAAAAAATGTGGACAAAAGGTTTAAGAAAACGATCATTTAAATAAGAACATTGGCATCATTTAGGTGATGGTCCAGCTTGGGTCTAAGACTAAGCTAAGGAATCCTTTAATGTCTCTTACCTTGCACTTGGTGATGAGAGGCTATTCACAGATCTCTAGGGCTTATGAATGAAGAGCTTTGGGAAATATGTGGAGATAGATGATCAGGAAGCTCTGGGTTTTTGACCCTATTTCTCTGCCTCCCACCTCCCCTAACATTTCATATACTCCCAAAGGATAAGAATATGTTTTGCTTTTCCTCCTCAAAATGGCCTTGATTTTCTAAGAAGTACTATGAAAATGTAAAATGGCCTTGGATCCAGCATAGTATGTAATAAATATATTTTCATAGTCCAGCACTAATGATTATGATAATAACTATTATATACTGAGTACTTGGTATGTGCCGGGCACTCAACTGTGGACTCCCATCTCAATCAGTCCTTCTAGCCACTGGTAATTTAGGTACCATTATTATCCTCATCTTAAAGATGAGGACATTGTGGCTTAGTAAGGTGAAGCAGCCCACCCAAGCGTAACACTTAGCAAACAATGGGAGGCATTAACAGAAGTGTATTATCCCTTCTTTGTACCCCTTTTGCTTTATAATCCATGCATTCACTGAACATTCATCCTACTGTTACTGAGAACTGTAGCACAACATCAAGTGTTGTTCTGGGCCTAGGAAATGCAGGCCCCAAAACAGAGACCCCATGTCTTCAAGATGCATAAAGCATTACAGCTACATGACTGCATTCTTTCATTTCTTCACTGGATACCATTATTTTTAAGGCTCCGAGCTAGATGGCAGGAGTATAAAGGTCGAAGTACAGAATCCTCACTTCAATGAATTCCCAATGTGGTACAAGGAAGGAGATTATAATTCATACAAGGAACTATCATAATTCCATCTGCCATCTCACTCCTCTCCTCAGAGACTACATGGAGCTGGACTTTCTGAGGCCAAATATGGCTTTAGACATCCCTTAACCTAGAGTTTTAATCATATACTACTAATTAATTGTAGTGTTTGAAGGGAAACCTATCTGTTACCTTTATCTTGTGCAAAAGCAGACCTGGAGGTAGATGTGAGCTGCAGTAGGCACTCAGGGTACCATAGAGTTACAAGGTCAAAATCACCCAATTCAATGTCTTGACTTTTCAACTTGAGAAAACACAGCCTAAAAATGGGTACTGAAAGAGATAGAATTAGGTCAAGCATTCAGTTTATTTCCATCACAGGCAGTGTGTTCTCTCTAACTGAATTGGACTATACAGAGAAGTGGAGGCAGCCAACCCTGGGTGGAGTCGAGGAAAATAGAACCTGTGCTGGCTGATACTTGAAAGTATCTGCAAAACCCTCTGAGGTGAGGAGGCCAATTGATTTGGAGGTGAGGAAGCCCCAGGGGCTCCTTCCTAGAGCCTAGTGCTGGTCTGGTGGGGTTTGCCGCCATTTCTTTTAACTTATCCTCTTAATTAACATGTAAAAAGTTGACAACTCTGTCAGCTCATGCCAAATCTCTTGCACCTTCATGTTGGCACACTGGGGCATGAACTTGAGATATCTTCTAGCAAAAGTTCAACCTGTTAAAATGGGAAGCATTAATGGGTGGAACCACCATGCATGCACTTACTGGGATCAATTTTCCACTTAGACAGCTTTTGCCCTGTTGTGCTAACTACTAACCAATCTATACTCCCTAATGGATTAAAGCGGAAAGGTCAAGAGTCATAAAATCATCCACTTCCCACTCATTAATATTCGAGTGTGGGTTCCTGAACCTGCCCCAGGCTCAATCACACTGAAGATTTATTTATAACTAGGTCACAAGGAGACCATCAGCCCATGGAAACATGGATCTGTGTAGTTTCCAAATCATGAAGAAACAAATGAAACCATACGTGAAGACATGATATTTGGCAATTAGCAAAAGAAATGGGACAAGGGGTCAAGACCAGGGTCATACACTAAACATAAGGAGGTACAAAACATCCAGTAATCAAAACAAATACTATTTTAAAGTAATATTTTTAAAATCACATGAATAACAAAGTTTATGATAAAATATCAAAATTCTAAATGAAAACAGAACTGGTTAAGGTATGTTCACAGTGAAGAGACATAGGTGTTAGAATTATCAAGGGATTTTAAATGAGACACAGGAAGTCCAAAGCTAAAGCCTCACCTCTGGAAATCATCAGCTGTGTCACTGTGGGCTTCTCAACAACTAGCCATGGATTCAGTTTCTTCATTATTGAAATGGAGATAAAAGCCCTTATGTCACAGAATTCTTGTAAGTATTAAATACAGATAGACCACAGTTCCTAGATTTATTTATTTCAATTATTTAGTCAGATTTTATGAAACACTGTATCCCAGGCATCATGTATGGAATACGATAATCAGAGGGAAAAAGGAAGAGAGAGGGAAAAAAGAGGAACTAACATGAATTGAGTGCCAGCCATTGAGTGAAGCACTTGACAAAATCATTTGTATTTGGAGCAGAAGCAACTGAATGATAAGAGGCATCTCTGCTATGAAACTGATGTCCCGTGGACCCAAACTGAATGCTCAAGGATGCCCTGTAGGGCAAGATGTAGCAGTTATCCAACAAGTGCTACATGGTAGGCACCTTCACTCTGTAATCTAATCTGACCATCTGAGGAGTATGAGTGGGTTGGAATGGAATGATCATGTGCATCCATGTTTCAAGTGAAAAAATGAAAATTCAGAACATTTAGGTGATTTTTCTGACATCACATGAATAAGAATAAGACGTGAGATTCCCATTCTCAACAGCTTGTACTATTCCACTTATGATATAAGATATCTTATATACTATATCTCAAAGGGGGAAGGGATTCTCAAACAAAAAATGGATATTTGGGATATCCCAAGTAGGAAAAGATTCAAAGAATAAATACCATGAAGAGTTTTAATCCTTTTAACCTCTCTGTGTAAACCCAAGCAATATATTACATGCATTACATGCATCATTAAATTAAGAAATGTATAGTGACACCAACAAAACCCATATTTTAGTAGAGGGAAATTAAGAAAGAATTATGACAATTGAGCAAAACTCATGCAGACTAAGAAGGAACTAAAATCCAAAATAGGTGAATAATAACTAGCTCAACCACAAAATGGCGAAAATAATGCACAAATCACAGGTTGTTCCAAGGGTTAAGTGAAATAGCACGTAAGAAAGTAACATGTAACTACTATCGTTAATATTTTTATTTGGAATCAGACAAAATTGCATTTGAAATCTACATGTGCCACTCACATATGAGCTTTGATACAGGTTGTATTTTTTAATGTACAAATGGGAACAAATGATCAACATCTTTTTCATTTGTTCTTTTAAGAGATCCATGACAGTTAAAGTGTATTTTGACATAGTATACATACATGGAGTATAACTTACTCTAATTAGGACCCCATTCTTATGGCTGTACATGATGTGGAGTTTCACTGTGGCGTATTCATATATGAACATAGGAAAGTCTTGTCCAGTTCATTGTATTGTCTTTCCTAGTCCCATCTTCCTTCATTCCCCTTTGTCTAATCAACTAAACTTCTATTCTTCTTTCCCACTCCCCTGTGTGTTAGCATCCTCATTATCTGAGAGAACACTTGGGCTTTGTTCTATTGTGTGTGTGTGGGGGGTTGACTTATTTAACTTAGCATAATAGTCTCCAGATCCATCAATTTACTGGCAAAAGTCATAAATTCATTCTTCTTTATGGTTGAGTAATATTCCATTGTGTATATATGCCACATTTTTACCCATTCATCTGTGGAAAGGCATCTACATCGGTTCTGTAGCTTAACTATTGTGAATTGAGCTGCTATAAATATTGATGTGGCTGTGTCACTGTAGTGTGCAGATTTTAAGTCCTTTGGGTATAGACCAAGGAGTGAGATTACTGGGTCAAATGGTGGTTCCATTCCAAGTTTTCTGAGGAGTCTCCATACTGCTTTCCAGAGGGGTTGCACTAATTTGCAACAGACATGAAGACCATGAATAAAACAGAATAGAAGACATAGAACAGAATAGAAGACATAGAGACATACCCACACAAATATAGTTATCTCATACTAGACAAAGGCACCATAAACATACATTGGAGGAAAGAGAGCCTGTTCCACAAATGGTGCTGAAAAAAATGGGAAATCTATATGTAGTAGACACTATTTCTCACCCTGCACAAAACTCAACTCAAAAGGATTAAGGACCTAGGCATTAGACCAGAGACCCTGTGCTTACTAGAAGTAAACATAAGCCCAGCTCTACATCATGTTGGCTTAGGAACCAACTTTGTCAGCAAGATTCCTAAAGCACAAGAAGTAAAATCAAGAATCAATAAATGGGATGGTATCATACTCAAAAGCTTCTTCACAGCAAAGGAAATAACCAAGAGCATGAAGAGAGAGCCTACAGAATGAGAGAAAACCTTTGCCACCTGAACTTCTGACAAAGCATTCACCTCTAGTATATATAAAAAACTCAAAACACTTAACACCAAAAAAAAATATTATCAATAAATGTGCAAAGAAACTGAACAAGTACTTAACAGAAGACAAAATACAAATGGTGAGCAAATATATGAAAAAAAGTTCATATCTCTAACAATTAGAGAAATGAAAATGAAAACTGCACTGAGATTCCATCTCACTCCAGTCAGAATAGCAATTATCAAGAATACATTGCTGGTGGGACTGCAAGCTGCAAGGTCAGCATGTTAATATATATATTTTTTTAAAGATTAGATATCTATAGCCACTGACTCTGTGCTTAAAACATCCTAGACAGTCAGAAATCAGTGCTGGTAGTAATAGTAGGGAAAGAAAATTACTGTTAATAGGGAAAGAAAATTATTGTTTCCAATAAAATTGACAGTTGTTTTTACCTTCTAAAAGGAGTGGTCGCATGGTTCATATTAGTGGGAAAATAAAGATCAAAACTATTTCAGGGCTCTTTCAAGAAATTATTGGGAAAAAGAAAAAAGCCTGGACTTTTAAACCTGCTATGTTTTTACTAAGTGGCTAAAGCATGTCTCAGGTGAAGAAGGACTTGTCAGTGTAGACATTAATTAGGAATGCATGATGTAAGGCAGGTGGTAGAAATTTCTATTATGCTACAGTATAACCTCAAAGCTGATAGAACCACGGCCAGACATACTCCACATCTGGATGCTTCCAAATATCTAGATGACCCCATGTTTGGTTGGTTGGCTTTTGTTTTGTTTTGTTTTGGTTTGTTTTTTACCCAAATATTTGGGATTAATATCAGAAAATAGGGGATAGAGTAATAACTTCAGGGAAGCTGTCAGACTGAATGTCTGTAATTGAAGTCTGGAAAAGTAACACCCAGATTTTCTGTGTGAACGAAAAGCTGAGAGAAGTAAATTGCCTGTGAGCCAATAAGGAAGGCAGGTGCGATTGTGATTATGAGTGATTGTAGTTCCCCTAATTGCCGTCAGGAAATCTGTGAGACATCAGGTTAGGGGGACGAAATGACTGACATCTTAATAATGAGTTCCTGGAGGCATGTGTCACGGAGACCCCACCAGAGCTAATTCATTTCTGGATCCAGTGATATCTCATGTCTGGGACATAAGTGTATGAGCAACAGTTGAACCATTTGACCTGAGGTTCAGGATTGGACATTAATGGTATTATCTAAAATTTAAACTCAGTTACTGGGGAGACAGGTATCCTTAATAAATAAGGCAAGAAAGTCACCTATAATTACTTGTGAACATTTTGAAGCAACTCATAAAAAATAAATAAATTAGGCTTTAATGCTGGCAGCAGCCAAGCTGTGGATAGGCATCAATACTCCAAAAGCACTTGGGCTTAGAAAACCACAGAATGTTTGCACAGGAAAAGACTTAAGTTGTCATTGTCATGGGTCACACACAAGCTGCCTGCAGGATGGTTTGGCTTAATTCTTTAGGTGATGGATAGTCTTTGCTATACATAATGTTGAATTAAGAAAAAAACATTGTATATAAATCCCTTGGGGTACCTCTCAAATTAATCAGTTTCTATCACTCCCTCCTGAATGATACCAGCTGCCTTTACATGCTTTTTCTAATCTTACTAGGCCACTCAAAGAATTTCAGTTTTCACATCCTGAAACTGACTCTTCTGCTTGATAGATGAGGAATCCAAAGCTCAGAAAATTTAGTATTACCCACCGATTTCAGTCCCTATTTCAATCACGTACCCAGCATAGAACTGGATGACTCAATAAGGCATTTTTTTCAAATACTTATTATGTACCTGTTACATACTTTCTTACTTTTAATTCCTGACTATACAACATGGATATGATATTTCCTTTTCTGGGATTTGCAGTCTACCAGCGGGAAAGTCTAAAATGTATATGGAATATAGTATATGCTAATTGACAGTTACCTCTCTGAGCTTGTGGATGGGACTTAAGAAACAAAACAAAAATATGATCTACAATTTTTTTGTTTTGTTATTTTGAGTTGCTCATCATTGTAGCAGGAGCTGGAAATACCTTTTAATGGAATGAAATTGGGGCAATAACAAATATCTATGCTGAGTCATCAGGGCAACCACATATGCCCTCCATAGAAGACATAAAGTGTGATTTTACAGGAAAAGTTCTAGTTTTTACCCAAAGTCTGTATATGAATAGGCCACATATCTGGAAATCTATTCTCTGGCTGTTTGTGAACTGTAGCAATACTGCTGATTATTCTAGCCAGCCACATTCTATATATTTTGCGTGTTTTGTTTTATCACAACAACTTCACTGTGTGGGTCTGTTGCTACTTGCACTTGAGAAGATGAAGAAACAGTCACTAGAAGTTAACTTTTCCAAGTTCACACAGCTAGTGGGTGGTAGAATTTTCATTTAAATGCAAGTTTTTTTGTACCTATATCCTTCTACTAACTCCATTTCAAAAGACTCTTCAGTTTTGTTGGCTAGAAGAAATTGTTCCTATGAGAATGGTCAGAAACCACAAGGCCACAGCTTTGTCTTTATACCATACATTCTAGGCCATGACAAAGAGATTGAGAGTCCAGGGGATGCTACTAGTTCAGAGAAAGACTGAAGCCAAAAGAATTAAAGATTTTTACCTCACTCAGCATAATAGCCTTTGCCCCACTCTTTCCTAGTAGTGATTGCAGCTTCTAATTATATATTGAACAATTGGGAACGTGGGAGTGAAGAGTACCCTAGACACTTCACCAAGAGGTGCTCTTGAGATAGATAGATGGTCACTGAATTTTAACTTGCTATAGTCCCTACAGATAGGAGTCAAAGGAAACACAGTTTTAGGATAATGGAGAAATCTCACATGACTTTCTGCAGATGAGATTACTCAGTTTCATGAACCTTAGACTGAAAAACACCCAGTTTGCTTTTTATCCTCCCAAGATGTACAGAACTCCAATTAGAGTTCTGAAAGTCAATGAGGATTGGCAATTGTTTATTACGGCAGCATAACCTAGCCTACCTGACTACTAAAATTGAACAATTAGGAGAAGCTGAGTGAGGAAATACCAGCGAGAAGCCATTGACACTAGAAATTCCTAAAATGATCTTAAAAATAATATGTTATTTAAAAAAATTAAATAAAAACTCTAAACTCTGAGGTAACATTTTTATTATACTCAGTTATTGAATATTACTAACTCTAAGAGAGTTAACTCACAAGTGATCATGAAAATTAAGCTCAAGTTTCTTAAGAAATATATAAATGCATTTAATGAATCTTCTCAAAAAAGCACTTTACTTAAAGGCAAAATTTATGGCAGGTGGCAAACATGAACTTAGAATTACAATTATGATGACATCACATCTATTTTTAAAAGTTTGTAATGTCTTTTCTTCACATTCATGCCAAACCTTAACTACTTAGCCTGGGAAAGTAAGCTTCACCATGACAGGTTTCCATACCCCTCACTCTAATCAATTCTCACAAATGAATTGCTTGTTTATGAGGAGCACAAAGTGTGCTCTCTTCTAGTCTTTACATAGCCCCTTGCTTTACTCTGGAGAACATTTCCATTCCCTTGTCTTGCTGCTTACCTTAGTCCTTGTGGAATGGTATAACAAAATACCATGAATTTGGTACACCGCTGTAGGTGGGGCTCAGACCCAGTAAGCATATTCGAGATCCCAGCAGGTAGAAGAAGATGCAAAGCACAGTTGGGATAGTAGACATGCTTTATTAAGAGGTGGCAGCAGCCTCCAGCCTCCTGATCCTAGCCTCCTACATAGGCCTTTGTTATTTGCAGACTAGATAAAGAAGGCTCAGTGTCAACAGGTTACTTAAGTGAGTGTATTCTCATAAACAAATGTTTATGACCTTGACTACACACATTGAATCAGGGTGTTCATTGGATACATACTAAAAACAGAGCCTATTGGAAGCCTTGGTGAGGGAACCTACCTGTTTCCAACTTGGGCCTGCCCTACAATCCAACCCTTTAAGATTCCTTGCTGGACAATCTACATGTTTGAAGTCTTTCACAATGATCTCTTAATGAGGAAGGTAGAGATGAATCCATAGATCACAACAATAATACAAGCTGCAACAACATACAGCCAAAAGATAAATCCCATCATCTAGGATTACTAAACTCCATGGCCAGTTTCATCCCATATTGAAGTGGCAATGAAAATTCTTTCCAGCCATGTCCAATTTTCAGGGGACATATGATGGATTTGCTAAGGTAGTCTGGCAGCAGAACTCATAGTCACTTTGATGCTTACCTAGCAGGCAGAGGTGTTTGCTATTCTGGTGCAGGTTTTAGTAGGACACACCTACAGTGGAAAGGATAATGTAGTTATAGGTACTAGTACAGGTAAATCATGTCCATCTGGGAAGATGCATGTCAGCTTTGAGTTCCAGGAAACACAGTGGCCACCTGTAGCATCTCACTGTGTGGCAATACCACACTCAAGAGTTTGGTCCTGAACTTCAGCTGGTTCAGCGTATATCAGCACCAGAGAACTCATAATTGGCCAAAGGGAAAGAATAAACATTCCCTTTAAAATCCATGCTCATCTGTGGGACCTGGCCAAGTCACATGTACCTGGGGGCAGTGGAGAGGGCATTCACTAATCTCCCATGGTGTCACAAGGAGATCAAACTCCAAACTTTTTTTCTGTATAGATAACAGGGCTATCCAATGAAGGTGGGGACCTTTATTGTCCAGGGCCACATCCAATCCACAGATTGCCCCCAATTCAATCCAGTGGGAATAGGCAAAAAAAAAAAAAAAAAAAAAAAAAAAAATTCCCTTGTTTGCAAATCAAAACCACCCTCAGATTTCATTCCAAACCCAGTCTTAAGTGCAGCATACTTTGTTGTTGTCTGGACCTGTATTAGGTCTGCTGCGTGGTATAGCAAAGCCTGCACAGGAGCTGGTCTCCTTCTTCAGGGATGCTCGTTCAGAGCTCACTCAACTGTCCACAGATGCTGTGCCTACCCTTTCACAGAAGGTGGGTTGACTGCAGTTCTAAATCCTTGCTTAAGCAGGCCATTCTATCTTTCTGTCCTGCTTGCAGCCTGTGGATGTGCAGCTTCCATTGAATCTGTAACTAAGTCAGTTGCCCATTGCTTCATTCTGACCCATGAAATGGGTGCCTTGATCACTTTCTATTGTGAGGAGCCAGCTGCACAAGGCTGTTAATACTGTCAAGGTACAGATTGTATTATGCCAAATTCACTTGATCACTGGGCCAGACAAACTACAAGCCTGAAGCTGTATCAACTGCTGTCAAGGCAAACATGGCCACCTCTGACCTTGGTAAAGGGCCAATGTAGTCAACCTGCCATCAGTTAAAGGGGAAATATCCACACATTGCTTCAGCATCTGTGACTATAAGACATTGAGTGTGGATGCTCCTGAGCACAAACCACGTGCTTGGCAGGACGCTACCATGGCGCTCTATGTTAAAGGCAAGCCCAGTCCTTTGACTATATTCCACATAGTTTTCACATCTCCATACTGTAGGTGGTGGTGCAACCAAGGTGCGAGGCATGTGGAAGGTGCTCATTCCAACCACTGCACCCTAGCCTAAGCATCTGCTTCCTAATTCCCTGGGCTAGTCAGGAGTGCATGGCCAATAATATGCCCAAGAGTTAACTGTTATTGATGGACTAGCTCCCAGACCTCTCGCTACTAAATTTGTCCCTGATATACAGCACAACTGTCAGTACATATCACTGTGAGGGATACTTCATTTGCTAACTCCATCTAGTTCAGCTCACTGGCTATTTTGTCTTATACCTATATCAAATCAGAAAGTGTCTGTCTCTGGCTTCACAGCCACCACCATTCATATAGGTGGTTGTTCATGGCTGGAGTCGTCAGTGTAGCTACCACTGGATAGTATGGGTGCTTTACCTCCAAGGTATGGACTTGTTTTTCTTTCACCTACATATGTAACAGACCCTAGAACCTCCTGAAGTCTCTTATTCCTGCTGGCTCCTGCCACATCTGGGCTCTCTTGTCCCTGTCAGCTCTTGAAACTTCTGGGCTGTCTTGGACCCTCTAAATGCCTCCCTGTCATTGACTGTTTTGCAACCTCAAAGTGCTAACCTCTCCATTTTTAGAGCACTACATATAATAGTATTCACCCCAAAACTCACAGGCATAACAACAAAGTAGCCAGGAGCTTCTTGCTTCTGTCTAAATTGTTTTCCCAAGTCCACCAACTCTGCTTGACAAGAGAAGTGTGGTGAACTTGCTTATTTGAGACAGCCCTGCCAGCTATTTGCTGGAGCCACTGGCTGCTGCTGTCTCATTTTCTGCATTACTGCTGGTGAGGCTTGCAGGTGTTAATCCACATCTGTTATGGTCTGGATGTGAGGTGTCCCCCAAAAGACATGTATGAGACAATTCAAGAAGTTTCAAAGAAAAAATGATTGGGTTACAAGAGCCTTAACCCAATCAGTGAATTAATCACCTGATGGAATTAATTGAATGGTAACTGGAGGCAGATGTGGTATGGCTGGAGGAGGTTGCATAATAGGGATATGGCTTTGGGGTATTTATTTGTACCTGGCAAGTGGAGTCTCTCTCTCTCTCTCTCTCTCTCTCTCTCTCCTTCCTGATCATTATGTGAGCTCTGCTTCCCACCCCACCCTCTTCCACCATGATATTGTGCCTCACCTCAAGCCCTGAGGAATACAGCCAGTCTTCTATGGACTAAGATCTCTGAAACTATGAGCCCTCAAATAAACTCTTCCTCCTCTACAATTGTGTCAGTTGGGTCTTTTAGTCACAGAACTAAAAAACCTGACTAAAACACCTTCCTTCTTTTCTTTTGACTTCATTAGCACTCTGGTGGAGACTGAGGGGTATTTTCAAGACACAAAGATTCTCCTCCACTGATGGTACTCTGGTTTCCAAGGCCTCTTCTTTATTTTGTAACTCCCTCATCTTGGCAGTCTCTCATAAAGCTGCCTCAGTTTCTTCTCTCAGATCTGTAGAAACACCCATTCCATAGTCCTAGCAACCATGTGTGTAGATCCTCAGACCACTTCTCCATCCATTCTACACTGTTGCCGCCATCTTTCTCCTTGGCCACATGTAGCCCAGCAACTGGGCTCCACTGCTCCATTCACAGTCCACTTCATGGGGTCCATGTTCACCACAGCACAATCAGAAAAATTCAATCCACTTGTCTTATTGCCTTCCAAGTGGCACCATCTCATAGGTGGAAGCTAACTAGTTTTAACATCTTCTTTATGCTCACAGGGCACCCATCTACCATATCCCAACTGTCCACAGGAGTCCATGGACCTTGGCAACCAAGTGTTGCTGCTTAGTGGTTATAGACCCCCTAACTGCCATGGTTGAGGGAACTCTCACCTGTATAAAATCCTGCTGACTGCACAAGTTTTCAGGGTGTGGCTTGAAACCAGGAAACAGATTCGGGATCCTGGCAGGTACAAGAAGATGTGATGCACAATCAGAATAGTAGACATACTTTACTGAGAGGTGGCAGCAGGCCCCAGCCTCCTGACCCTGGCTCTTTACATAGGCCTTTTTTCAATATGCAGGCCAGACAAAGAAGGCTCATTGCCAATAGGGTATAAGTGAGCATGTGCTCACAAGCAACTGTTTATAACCTTGAGCACACACATTGAATCACAGTGTATGTGACAGCACCAACAAATTTGGTGTCCATAAGGTAGGTTTTGGTTCCAGGGGTTGAACTCAGGGGCACTCGACCACTGAGCCACACTGCCAGCCCTATTTTGTGTTTTATGTAGAAACAGGGTCTCACTGAGTTGCTTAGTGCCTCACTGTTGCTGAGGCTGGCTTTGAACTCACAATTCTTCTGTCTCAGCCCTGCAAAGTGCTGGGATTACAGGCGTGCACTACCGTGCCCGGCTTCAACATATGAATTTGAAGGAACAAAAACATTTAACTCTAGCACTACTATTTACTCTTTCAAACTTCATATTGGATAGAAAACTTCAGGAAAGATTCCCTTTTCCCTTTACAGTAGATCAAGTCTCAAAACATCCCATGCTCTCCTGTACTTGAGTATGTGCCACATTGTGTTGAAGTTACGAATTTGCCATCATTACAAACCCATGAGCCCCTTGAACATGAGCCCTTTGAACTATTTGTTCATCACATTCTTCCACTGCCTAACACTATGCCTGGCACACAACAAAAGGGCAAATTTATTTCCTAATCTGAGGAGTAGATTTAGACACAAAGAATCTTCCAACTTGTCCGCTATCAGCCCAGTCACCAAATCATTCTTTAGTCAACATGTACATGAGTCTCTGAATTCTCAAAACAAATATTTAATTGTATCATTCTTTGACTTATATCAGGCATTTCCTCTTAATTGGGGAATGGAAAGAAGTTAATCCCACTTTCGCCAAATGTACTAAACTATTAAAAAGAAAACAAAAAGAAATCAGTGAGTTTTAGAAGCATGAATCTTGAAAACAAATTAATGATCATTATTGTATAAAAGCATAAAATATAGGTAGATGTCAAGGAGTAAAGATAACTTTCTAGGAAGGCACTTTAGTGTACACCTGCTATTTTAGTCAGTTATTTTTTTTTTAATTTCTGTGACCAAAATAACAGCCAAGAACAGCTTAGAGGAGGAAAAGTTCATTTGGGCTCGGGGTTTCAGAGGTTCAGTCCATGGTCAGCTAACTTCATTGCTCTGGCCAGAGTGAGGTAGAACATCATGGCAGAGGGGCACTGAAAATGAGTGCCGCTCACCTCATGGAAGCCAGGAAGCAGAAAGGCATGCCAAAGCCTCTAGCCACACACTAGCTGCTGCAGTTACCACTCAGCACAGTAATCCTTTCAAATTACTAATTGATAAAATTGATTAATCTATCCATTATGTTACAACTCTCATAATCTAATTGCTTCACCTTGGAAAATTCCTGCATTGTCTTACACATGAGCTTTCAGGGAATACTACAGCTCCAAACCATGACACGTTCTATGTGCAAGTTTTGAGGATAAAGAAATAAAATTAGCCCAAACCTCTTAGCTTCAAAAGAACATATTCCAACAGGAAAGAAAAAGGATACCAAGGAATTTGAATAAAAGGAAGAAAAGATAAGTGATGAATCAGAGGCACAAAATGAAGGGCTAATTGGAATATTAAAAGAGAAAGGGAGAAAGAAAACCTAAAATTAAGCATCAATTAAATATTAAATATTTGACATACAAAATTTCATTTTGTCTTACAAAAATGTTTTAAAGACTTATTTTTCTGAGATGGATAATGTGCAGCTCATATGGTTTTTAGAAAAACTCCCCAAGGTCACACTGCTTGCCACTGATAGTGTTGGAACTGGCATTCTGATCAGCTACACATCATAGCCCTTGTGTCTAATGCACCAAGTTTCTTAAAGTTTCTCTGATAAACCATGTATTTAAGAATTTCTGTGCTTGTAAAAATGAAAGTTTGCCAATTTTATACCTCAGACCTAATGAATAAAAAATTTCATAACTTGAGCCTGGAGACTCAAGAGGAGTCTCCACGCAGGGTCACAGGTATGGTCAGAATAATCACCTGTGTTACATTGTACTTCCTCTTGGCTGAAGAAAACTAAAGTCAAGATAATTTAGTCGCTCAATACATGTCCTTCACCTGGAGATGAAAGAGACCAAGATTTCTTGCATCAAAACCAAAAACAGGGCTAGGGATATAGCTCAGTTGGTAGAGTACCTGCCTCACATGCACAAGGCCCTGGGTTCATTCCCCAGCACCACACACACACATCCACAAAAATAATAGTCATTATTTTTATTAATTAATGACAATCATGATAGTTACAGCAATTAAAATGAACAAAGACAATAATTGTGTTTCTGGAGAGCCAGGAATATGTCTTATTTGGCGCTACATCTTATCTATAATTTCCCAAATTAAAAAAATAATTTTAAATAATAGATATTCAGTGAAAGTTGGTTGAATGAGTCAGTGAACATACATATAAATTTTTTTATCTGAAAATCTAGACTAAAAAGACAACTGCTGATGTTTTTCCTGCAAAATACAGTTCTCCCAAAGAAAATGAAAGCCAATCATGACAAATGCTGGCGCTTGAATCAGACTCACTATTAGAAGCGGTGTGGGTTTCTGTTTGATAATAAATTCACTTTACCTCTTGCCTGCTTCCAGTGATCCCTAACTTGGTAGTGATCTTTAATTAGGAGATGTCAGCCACTGAGTTCTCAGCAGTTACTCCAGATACTCTACAGGTCTCTGCTGAAGATAAGAAAAGCCAGGCATTCCAGCAGTGAAGCTGCAAAGTCCTTTAGCCTCTAGTTTGTACGTTGTAGAAGACACAAGCTGTGATTGTGATAAAAAAATATATGGGACATTAAAAAATGTTAACCTTTTACTGTCTCATGATTCACACTCTCCCAATAGTCTTCTATAAGATAGAGCAACAGAAGCTGTTGCTACAGCACACCCTCACTTGGGTATCTCACAGGATCTCAAAAGCATTAGTCCAATGCAGAACTTGTGTGACTAGCTTCTTTTTTCTATCTTTTGAATATCTCCATCACCACCAACCAGCCCATCCAGAAATCAGGCCTTCACTATTTGCCTCACCATCCCCACACCAAACTAGTCAACAGACTCTCTCCATTTGTACCTCCTGAATGCCTCACGTATCTTTCTCATCTGCTACCCACATTGCCATTAACTTTGTCCCTTTCACCATTTTTTTCCTCTGTCAAGATTTCTGGTTTTCCTGTCAATTCTTGTCACCTTATAATCTGTCTTCCACAGTGCTGTCCAGGTTTTTTGTCTACTGCTGTCATTAGATTCCTTAGGTTTCAATGTAGAGCTAGAATTCTTTGGGGGGATGATATACAATGCCTTTCATGATAAATGTATATATAACATGTCAAGTTCTACCTGCCTTTGTATGTAGCATTTCCTATCTGTGAAATTCCCCTCCTTTAGGAACGTTTTGCAATCATATCTTAAAACTCACTCCAAGCATCATTCAATAGAATACTATATAGCCATGAACAATAAAGCTACAGGCTAATAAAAAACAATCTGAGGTGTTGCTAATGAGAATTTTAATAAAACCCAATATAACTTGATTTTTAATTTTAAAAATATGTACATAATACATAATAATAGAAAGATGAATATTGAAATAATGTATCTGGCACAAATGAGTGATAGTGTGACAGGTAATTCTCATTTTCTTCTTTTCCATACCTGCATCTTTAATATTTTCTATAATGAGCATCTATTGCTTTTTCTTACTAAGTTTTGGTCATAATACAGTTGTATTTCAATTTTTTAACCTCCATCTTTCTTTGCTTGTATGTCCTTGCTTCTAAATAAGCCTATATTTTTTGAAAAATAATATTATTCAGCCAAGAGATTGCTTGATTCAAAAATTATCATGTTTGCAGAATGCCTTGCAGTTTGGAGGATCCACCTGTGCTGGCATTTTTCAGTAGCTATTCTTCAAATAGGTTTTTGGAGGACCCTTCAGAGACTCCTATTTTCTGCAGAAAGGAATCATAACTCCTGATAAAACACTGAAGATTTGTACCAATCTGGCTCCAGCCGGTTCAGCTTCCAGAACTTCAGCCTCAGCACTGTGTGATCTTGCACATGTTAACACACCAGGAATTCTCAGCTTTCTTAGATTTGGATACCATATTCCTTCTCCATAGAACACTCTTCTTCCCTGTTCTCTGGCCCACAGGTTTGTTCATCCTCAGAGCTTACCTCAAATTCCCTCTCTTTCAGTCCTTTCCCAACCTCGTTCCAGGCAGAATTCTCTATGGCATTCACTTATCCTTCTACTACAGTTCCAGCAGTGTCACAGCTGGCTAATACCCACTTGTAACAGCCTATTGTTAGATATTCAGGAACTTTGCAAGTTGAGTTTGTTGTGAGATTTTAAATTAGGAGATGAAATTAACTATGCTGCATATATATATACCATAGATATTCACACCATGGAAATGAACAAATCAGGCCTTTATTCCCCCAAAGATCCAGTTTCCCAGCACATCATTATATTTTTTTATTTTGTTTTGTTGTAGATGAACACAATATCTTTATTTATTTTATGTGGTGCTGAGGATCGAACCCAGTGCCTCACGTATGCGAGGCAAGAGCTCAACCGCTGAGCCACAGCCTCAGCCCCCCAGCACACCATTATATTACACATACCTCTATTGTAGCACATGTCCAAGTTCACTTGCTTTACAAGTAAAGAATTAATCTCCTCTATGAAGTTGAGAACTTACTGAGGGCAGGGTCAAAGGCTGCATTTTTCTACCTCTTAGAATCTAGGAAGATTATTTGGTATCTGGTAGGTGATCAGTATCTAACTATCGAAATAAAGTAAGTTGCTTTGACTCACATTTGCTAAATTGTATTAGGAATTAAGCTGTGATTTCTTTCCTACCCTGTTATTCTTCTTTCTCATTTCCAGAGCTAACAAGATTTGGCTAAATAACATTCATTTTTATTAGCATTCTTAAATATTACAAAATAATTGACTTTTCAGTGTGGCAGTAATGTTGATTAGAGTAGAAAACTCATAAGTGTATCTTTCTGCATTATGTATAGATACGATTACCCTCATATCTTTACTTCCAATAGCTTTGCTTAATAAAAAATCTAAGGAGAGCTTCAGAAAGGCATAATGTGATTTTAATATACTTTGCTTCAGAGAACCTCCGATGGTTAATTAAGAAACTTTCATCTTTGAAGTAAAATTAGGAAAAAAAAAAAAAAAAAAAACCTTATTAGCTAAAGGATGCAGGGTCAGTAATAAGACAACTTTCCTTTTGAACATTTCATCTAATCAATCCTGAAGGACTTAGGACAATTATATTTTATCAAAACAGGGAAATAAGCACCAACAGGGGATGCCAACTGGCTTTGGGCATTTCTTACAAAACAGTCTTAGGAAGTGATCAGTGTCTTTCTAATCAGTCATTTTATGAAATGACCAAAAAAAAAAAAAAAAACCCTCAAAACATTATTTACAAAGCCACAAGAGTGAAAACTTACAGTCTGAAGATTAGAGAGCTTTTTCTCTGAATTTCAGAAGCTGTCCTATTTGTGCCCATTCTCTCAACTGAATGACAGTAAAATAAATGTAGTGTTCGTCTTTTTATACCTTCATCAGTTTGGCCACATGTCTGTATTTTTGTATAGGGCCTAATAAAAATTGAATAGGCACTAAATTTATACCAACTTGAATATTAATGCCAGATCCACAACTTACCTAAACAAGTAACTTTATCTCAGTGAACTTCAGATTTTTCACCTGTGAACAAGTATAATCCCCAACCTAATAAAGTTGCTGCAAATATTAAATAAGAAAACATATTTCATGTGAATAGTAAATGCTCAAACTGTTACTTTATTAGTCCCTGTCTCCTTTCATTCATTAGCAGATTTTTTTTTAATAGATTCTCACTATGATGATCAATTTTATATGCCAACTTGACTGGGCAAAGGGATTCCCAGAGAGCTGGTAAATCTTTATTTCTAGATGTGTCTGTGAGGGTCCTTTTGGAAACGGCTAACATTTGGTTCAGTAGAATGAATAAAGAAGATGTGGGTGGGCATCATCCCTTCTGTTTAAGACTGGAATAGAACAAGGAAGGTGAAGGATGAATTTTCCCCTTTGTTTTAGCTAGAACAGTGATCCTCTGGCCTTTTACCTGAGACTTATACTACTGTCCCCTCTCCTACTCCCAACTCCAGTTCTTAGACCTTCAGATTCAAGTGGAATTATGCCACCTGCTTTCCTGTTCTCCAGTGTGCAGGCAGCTGATCCTAGAACTTCTCAGTTTCTGTACTTGGGCAAACCCATTCCTATCAGCCTCTCTCTATATATACATACGATGCTTATCATATATAAGTGTGTGTATGTTATATGTGTATACACACACACATACACACATGACCTATTAGTTCTGTTTCTCTGGAGAATCCTAACACCCTTCCGATCACCTCAGTACACAGTCCTCTCTTCAAGCTCTTCAAGGTAATTTTAATCTGCTTTATAAGATCAGCCACAGAAACATGAAATTAAGAGGAGACAACTTGTAATAGAGCACTGGATTGAGAGAAAGGAAAACTTATTATAACCTTGTCTACTATTGATTAATCATGTGGATTTGAGCACATCTCTCAAACTCTCCAACCCTGATTCATGCAGTAAATATTTGTTAAGTGCACAGCCATTAATAGTCATGCATTTAGTTGAGTGCTGGATATATAAAGAAACCATGGTCCCCAAGCTCAAATGGCACCATACAGCTGGGAAAGACAAACACATTATGAAATAAATAAAATCAGCTATGGTCTATATTGAATTTGCTGATCAAGTGACCAGGGAGTGAAGAGCAAGACCCAAAGAGCTTAGAGCCATCTATGATGGCAAATAGGCTACAAACTCTTGGCCTGCCATCCCACAGGGCTGTTGTGAACATCTCATGAAATTGTATGTTTTAAACTTTTTGTAATCTGGGAAGTATAAATGAAAATATGGAACAAAGAGGTATTTACCACCTATGAGTAAAAACCTATGAGGACAAAACAATGTTTTCCTTTGTAATTAGCAAAAGATATCTGATCAGTGAATGTATACAAAAACACCGAGTCCCAGAAATTGAGAAAAATGAGAGGCAATGGAGAAGAGTTTAAGAAGACTTCAAGAATTTGGCTAATATAGGTCTGAATTTAAAGTATAAATAGGATTTGGAGAGGTGAAAAGAGTATTTGGAAAATGAAGAGCATCCTGAACAAATATTTGTATAGTTATAATAGCAATTGTGCTTTAAGTATTAAAGACCAAGCAATGTGATCCATGCTTTAAATTTCATTTATGAAATCCTTACCAAAACTTTGTGAATCAATATTATTGTTTTTATTTCCCAGATTAAATGGAAGAAAACTAATTGACTTGCTAGTAGTCACACACACACACACACACACACACACACAAACACACACAGAGTTAAATTTTTAACTTGTCCGTTACACTCAAGATTAAAAGAGTGAACCAAGGACTGGGGATTTAGCTCAGTTGGTAGAGAGCTTACATCGCATGTAGAAGGTCCTGAGTTCAATCCCCAACACCACACACACACACACACACACACACACACACAAAGTTATCCAAGAATCATGTATAGTCTAAACTGGTTGAATAGGTGCTTTAGAATGGGTTTTTTATCTTGATAACACAATACCCTTCTGGTTTGCCTAGTCATGATTGAACTCCTTCCCAGTCTCCTTTCAGGTACATCTTACTGAACAATTTAAATCTTGACTTGGTCTCAGAATGGCTCCAGCACTTGTTGTCATATATAAAGCAAGAGCTATGAATCACTCTTGACACCTATCTACTCTCCCACCTCCATCACACGTGCCCCCATAGCAAACCCTAAAACTCAGTGACTTAAGATAACCATTTGTTTTTTCACCTGCATCAGAAGATGGGTAATTTAAGGATATGTTTGACTGTGTGGTTCATCATATGTCAGCTAAAATCACTCACATGTCTTGAATTTATCTGATTTAGCCTTGGCTCATATGGCCAAGGTGATTTGGCCCCACATGGACCATCCTCTGAAGCCCAAGCCCAGAGATAAAGGCCCAGCATCTGTTCCTGGCCTCCTTCCTCATGTCACTCCCCGATTTCTTTATTTCCTTGTTTCCAGCCACCCTTGCCATGTCCACATTCGCACCCAAACAGAGCCTTGGCACACTATCAATCTGTCCAAAACACTCTTCTCTGTTCACAGCTCTTAGCTCATTGTCTCTGTTTCTGCAAATCTCAGATCATCTATCACTTGACCAGGGTGATAAACATCTCAACCAGGCTCTTATGACATCATCTGCCTTCATCCAAATCTCTTGTCACAGTTGCAGTGTTATTTTTATGATTATTCAAATAAGTTTTGGTTTTTCAACTGGACTTAATGTTGTATGTAGTCAAGAATCATGTCTGTTGTGCTCACCTGTTGCCTAAATCCACTTGAGTATCTGACCATTAGTATTTAATAAATAAAGGATAAAATAAAGAAATATGTGAAATGCCACTTAGAATTTTATTAAAAGTCTAGACTAATTTTTCATTCTTTTTTTTTTTTTTGGTACTGGAGATTGAACTCAGGGGCATTTGACCACTGAGCCACATCCCCAGCCCTATTTTGTGTTTTATGTAGAGACAGGGTCTCACTGAGTTGCTTAGCGCCTCACCATTGCTGAGACTGGCTGATTTTTCATTCTTGAGTTTCTCATCTCACACTATATTGGTAAGAATTTCAAAAAATGCAAATTTAATCAGGTCATATTCTTTTTTTTTTTTTTGGTACAGAACATTGAACTCAGTGGTACTCAACCACTGAGCCACATCCTCAGCCATATTTTATGTTTTATTTATTTTGTGTTTTATTTAGATACAGGGTCTCATTGAGTTGCTTAGTGCCTTGCCGTTGCTGAGGCTGGCTTTGCCCTTTTGATTCTCCTGTCTCAGCCTCTCAGCCTCCCAAAGTGCTGGGATTACAGGCATGAGCCAGCCACCACACCTGGCTAATGAGGTCATATTCTAATCAAGATTCCTCAGTGGACCCTTATTGGCAATAGAATAGTTCAGTTTCCTTACCTAGACCAGGGGCTTCCCTGACATACCCACCCTGACCTCTCCTGTTTTTTCATATTGATGCTGAACCCTGATGCCCACCCCACCATCCACTCATAGTTCTCATAACAGCCTACATCATTTTTGTCTTTGCTTCTGTCTACGCTAATTTCACTGGGCTGTTTTTCTGCCTGGACAATCCATGCCATTGTTTTGGCTTTAATCCAATGTCAGTCCAGGGAAGCTTCCCAGTGTCCCGTCACAACACCTAGGTATATGAGTCACTTCATCCTTTGATTCAAATAACTCTTTTGTAATTTTCCATTATATAGCTCATTACTCTACTCTCCTTCACCCTCTAAGATGCCCCTTTATCCCTTCTACTTTACAGGGAGTTTCCCCAAGAGAAGGAAGGGGCATCTGCCTACTACTTAGGATGAAGGCAGTCATATAGTAAGTACTCAATATTTCTCAGATAGAGGGCTGAATGGATAAACAAGCGGACAGGGAAGACCCATCATCTTCAGGTTTGCGTCAAGGGAGAAATACAAAGATTGTTGGCTCCAAAAACAGTCATTTTCAAAACCTAAGGAGCTTACTTGCTGGCAGGTGTCCATTTTAGAACTATTTATTCTTCAAATTTCTTCTTTATGATTAAGGAGAAAAACTAAGCAGATTGACTCCTAAGGGCCACCTACTACCTGATCATTCATCTGACAGCAGTGACCTGTGAGCGGGAGGGGGAAGGGCATCCTCCTGCTGGTGAGACACAGTGACAGAAACTTGAACTCTGCAGCTGGACTACCCTGGTTCTGCACCCCAGGTCTGGTACCTATTAACTGGGTGACCCTGGACAACCTCTCTTCACTTGACACTGCTTCTCTGTGACATGGGCACAATGCCCAGCGCATAGCATGGCTTTTATAGGGATTTAATGACATAATGTGGTTTACAACCAAGTGCCTGGCTGACCAGTGGTTAGTGCTCAGTGAATATTAATGTTTCTCCCTTTCCCCACCCCTTCTTCATTTTACAGGAGGAACCAAGACATGTTAGGTTCAGACTTGGCACAGGAGATGGGAGGTGTCCACTCTTTCCTAGTGGAATGAGAACACTTTTCATCTCTCTAGACCTAGTTTAGTATCAGTGGCCATCCCTTCCCACAACCTCCCAGCTCTTGTCAAAGGAGTTTGTGCCAGGTTTTCTTGGCTTGCATTTATACTCCATTGTGCTTTGAAAGAAAACCTTTTAGATGAATAAGAAAAGAAGAAGAAGAAAGAAAGCCCCAACATCCATTTTTTCAGAAAGAGAAAGAAATCCCTTTCATTCTATTTTCTGCCAGAGAGCTGATTCAGCAACTCAACACCTCTCCATCCCAACACTATTTTTTTCTTTTCTAGGCACTGTTCTCATTATCCACAACATATCTCAGTCAGCAAATTTATCCTCTCCTTTTACATAAAGTATAACCCTTTTAGTCTCCTTTGCTACTAATGACTTGCTGCCAATTTGAATAAGGTCTGTTATCACAATGAACCCTGGGATGTGAGAGCAGGCCCTGTAGAGGTTCTGCTGCATCCTCACAAGGAAGAGGGGCTGCCTGGTTATCCAAGGGCCTACCATTTCTTCAGCCGGTGACATCCTGCTTGACCTCTTCTGAAGGTCCTACCACTGTGCTGAAAGCAGGGTCCTGAGTTAGTCTTGCTGCTCAACTTATTTGTGGCATATGCTTTTCAAACTATTGATTTGTGTACCCCTGCCTCAAGCAATGGTATCTTCCCCATCACAGTTCTATGCTCTGTGACCTGCTGCCCTAAACCCAGCCTGCTTAGCTGAGACCTTGATCCAGATAGACAGACAACTGCATAGAGCACACCTGAGTGAATCCAAGTCCACACCCCACCCACTTGCAAGAGTGTGGCCTTGGGTGAGGTAAAGTGATTTTATGGGACTTAGCTTTTCTTTTGAAAAAAAAAATAAAGACAAGACAGACTTCATAATTCATGATGATGAATAAATTGAAAGAGAGAGAGAGGTGCCAAGCAAATTTCCTCAAACATTGTGGCTGTCAAATGAAAGCCTTTGGTCTTCATTCCCCCTTCCCACACTCTGCCCCACGAGGAAGTTAGATGACCCTTTCTGTTTCTTTCTGTTTCCTCACCTACTGCTGTTCAGTTGAGGCCTTATTTCAACAAAACTTTCTCAAACATATATAATTTGATGTCTTATATAAAGAATACTTAATCATTATCTTTGGTTTTAATGTGACTACTTCATCCACCCAGATAGCCCCAGAGGAACCAGTGGCATAGTTCAGTGTCTTAGACCAGAGAAGTGTTAGTGGATGCTCAGCCTGGATGTTCCCTCCTCCAGGAAGTCTTTGTAAGAAGACCAAGTTAGAGCTGCCCTGGGCTGTACAGTGACTGGTCTTTACCCTTCAGACCTCTCAGTGAATTCTATGCAATCCCATTTTCTCGTCCTTCACCAAGGTTCCAGATTTCTAGAGGGAGGTGGGATGCTGGGTTTCTTGTACTATGCTTGGCACAGATGCCACATGATTAAGTGTTTAAGAAGATTAAATGAATAGCATGGGACTTATCTCGAGTAACTTGGAAAATGACTGAGGATCTTTAAGGTATAATAGGAACAAATGAAATCTTCTCAGGGAATCAAAATGGCATTCATTTAACCTCCATTATGGTCCAGGAACATTGCAGGTATTTCACTCATGTTACTACACTTAATTCTATTTATGCCATATTTCCACACCCATTTTGTAGATGGATAACTGAGGCAGTGAGAATTTAAGTCATATACTTAAAGGTGCACAGGTAGTCATCAGGGGATCAGGAAATCAAATTAGAGTCTTCCTGAATTCCACACCACATGTGACCTACTATTCATGATTCTTGTTTGCAAAGGAGCTGGCCTTCCCTCTGCTCTTAGAACGCAGGATGAAAAGGAATGAATCTTTTCCTGTGCTAAATGACAAGTTTTTAAAGAAAGCTTTTACCTAATGTGAAATGAAAATATTTTTACGAGAAATATGCAATCCACATGTGCATTTATATTTCAAAGCCTCCAATTCACTAGGATTTCTCTAGGCTGTTTTTGTCAGTATTTGAAAAATAGCTCCCTATGATTTTTTTGATGTGAGTTAATATAGTGATAAGCACCATAAAGTCTCTGGGAATAACACATCATTAATTTACCTCAGAAAATAAGACTTCAGTGACAAATAAATCTCATAAGGGCTCTGGTTAAAGCAGTTTGGCGAGCAGTGGCTATTTGAATTGACTGAAATTAAAGGTAAAAAGAGTGCAACAAATATAATGAATAATTATTTTATTCTGCTGAACAACACATAGTCTGTTTTATGAAGGGCTCTTGACTAATTTGAAGAGAAAAGTAAGTTATTAGAAACACTCCATTTTAATAGGAGGAGACATTGTTCTGAGAAGAGCATTTGGTTCATAGGAGACCTCATTTTAAATCTTTGTTCAGCCAAGGTCAGTTGCTTGACCTTGGAGGAGTAACTTTCCCTCTCAAGACATTGGCACCCTAATAATGTGAAATGCAAGAATTGAATTCTGAGAATCCTATGGCCTCATCCCAACCTAACTTTCTAGAATTCCAAATATTTTATGTCACATTATGATTAAAAACAAGAATGCATTCCCAAAGGGGTGTGAAGTTCATTTGTCTGAAAGTCAAGAGGTCAGTGTGTTTAATGATTATGTGTGAGCTTAAAAACTGCCTGGACTTATGTCCTTGTCCCTCCACTTACTGGTCATTCCATGTGAGGTAAATTCATGCACCCTTTTAGGGTTTGCTTTTCTCATTTGTATGTTTGTGTATAATACTTTCCTCAAACCATTGCATGACGGTTAAATGAAATAAAATATACAGAACTCCAAGAACAGCACCTGTCACATGCTAGGCATGTCATATAAGAGAGTCTCTCCTGTAGACAAATAGCCCATCTGAATATCCCTCTATTGAGTCAAGGGTGAACTTGGGGCATGTGAGTGGCAACGAGAAGCTGCCCCAGCTCATCAACGGTTACCTATGGGGTCCACAAAGACTAAAGGTGTGTGGGGTGAACCAGGGACAGAGATCAGAGTTTGGAATTCTAAATTTCATAAAAATTCTCATAAATTTGGGAATCAACAGCATATGGGGGGTGTTTAAAGTTATGGAATTACTAAGATCACCCTGGCAGTGGATCTCAGTTTTGGATGCACATGGGAACCACCTGGGGAGCTTTTAAAACATCATGTTTCTGTCCTGTCCTTGGAGATTTATATGTAATTGGCCTCAGGTGCAGCCTGACCATCTATATTATTAAAAGATTCTTGCATCTTTGTAATATCCCACCAGGGTTGTGAGCCACTGATTTAGGAAGAAAGTGCAGATATCAAAGTTCAAGGACTGAGCCATGGGCCACTCCCAGTATTCTAAACCTATCAGAGAAGTACTAGCCAGCAAAGGGGACTGAGAAAGAGCCATCTTTGAAACAGGATAAAAACACAGAATTCAAGAGAAAAACATTGGCTTCACTAAATAAAAGCTATTCAACAAGTAACACCAGACAGAAAAGTGGCTAATAGATGTGGAGACTTGGAAGTCCCTGGTGGGATGCACAAAAGAAGTTTCTATGAGGTAGAGAATGTGAACCATCTTTCCCACTTCTTTTGATGCCTTGAGAAGGACTGAACATATATTTGATTGTAGATTTGTTGAACTGGCTCTTAATTAAATTTGTTTTATTTAAAATCTGTTTCTGGAATAGGCCAAATGTTAAAGTAAAATAGATGCATCTTATTCAATTCATAGTTAATTCATTGAATGAGAAATGGTTCACTTGAAAACTAATCACCATGGTCTCATTGTGCTATAGTTACTGTGCTGGATTCAGAACTGCCACATAAAGTCATCCATGGTATTCCCTGAAAAACTCCAACGGTCAGTATTTACAGAAACTACCCTATAAATGGTGTCTGCTGGAGTCATATGTGTGCAACTGACACACTTGCATGTGGCTGTCTGGCCCATGGCTAGGTGCTGCTAAAAAAGAGTTTGTAAAAGAATGAAAGTAAGCTTCAAGGGTAAATGGCATCCTATTACACTTATACACTTCTATTTCACACCCCTCTGAATAGTAGGACTTATTATTTCTACCTTACAGAATTTTAAAAATGCAAAATTCTAGAGTGCTGTTAAACCAGGTGTTAGAGTCAGGTCTTATGGCAAGTATTTAAGTGACATAATTTCATCATGGACACCTACCATAGTTACCAAATGCAGCAATGGCGATCATGATTTAGCTCTAATACAATATTATGGAACATAATTCAAATTCAGTTAACATTCACTGAGTAACTAATAGGGTCTACTTTTGTGGAATAGCATAATTAATCATAGGCATCTTATAATGTTGCACTTATTACCATTACACATACTGGCTCATCCTCAGTGCTACTAGTTGGAGCAACAGACCTAAGTTTATGTTTTGGCTCCACTGCATACTGTGACACTAGGCAAGTCACTTCAGTTCCCTTGGCTGTCCACTATGAACACTCTAATCTGGTGCAGTTTCCTGGTGTGATATGGTTGAGCATTCCTGAGAGTGAATATGAGAATCAGATAGGACCAGAAAGATATTTTTAATGATGAAGTATTGCTGGAGCACAGGGTAGGAGAATCCAGGCTGGCCTGAAATATGCTGGGCTCTGGTCACAAGATTCAGCTGGTACCCAGGGCTGGGCTTGCAACTCATGCTGCTGCTGCCACTGCCTCATGACCCTGCTGTGTCACAGGCCAGTCTACCTCCAACTTCTTTAACATGTATATGACTTTTTTAAAAAACAACAAGAATGGAGGAGTTAAAGGAAATACACTGGTGCAAGGTCGTTATGTTTCAGCTGGATATTAAATATTAATTAATTAGATTGGTTTAAGATTCATATATAATCCCTAGAGTAAGCAGTAAAAATATGAAAGAGATAAAGATAGAGGAACATAGAACAACTACAGGAATACTAAAATATTCACTTAATATTAAAAGAAGGCGGAACAGAGAGACAAAGAAATAAAACACAAATTAGAAAAAGGAAAGAGCAAAGGGCTAGCCAAATACAACATATTACCATGGCATGAGGATGTGGGGGAAAGGCACACCCCTACATTGCTGATGGGATTACAAATTGGTGCAACCACTCTGGAAAGCACTATGGAAACTCCTTTGAAAACTTGGAATGGAACCATACCATTTGACCCAGCTATCCCACTCTTCAGTCTATATCCAAAGTTCTTAAAATCAGTATACTATAGTGACACAGCCACATTAATGTTTATAAAAGCTCAATTCACAATAGCTAAACTAAGGAACCAAACTAGATGCCTTTCAACAGATGAATGGATGAAGAAAATGTTGTATGGGCTGGGATTATAGCTCAGTGGTAGAGCACTTGCCTCGCATGCGTGAGGCACTGGGTTCGATCCTCAGCACCACATAAAAATAAATAAAGATATCATGTCCATCTACAACTAAAAAAGTAAAAAAAAGAAAATGTGGTGTATGTGTACACACACACACACAATGGAATATTACTCAGCCTTAAAGAAGGATGAAATTATGGCATTTGCAGGTAAATGAAAGGAGATGGAGAATATCATGCTAAGGGAAATAAACCAATCTCAAAACACCAAAAGCCAAATGTTTTCTCTGACATATGGATGCTGATCCATATTGCATTGTGTGGGGGGGGGAGCCTAGGGAGAATGGAGGAAATTTGGATTGAGCAAAGGGGAGAGAGGAGAGTGGAGGAGGAGTGGGAGTGAGAAGGATGGTGGAATGAGATGGACATTATTGCCCTGTGTACACGTATGATTGCAGAAACCGTGTGACTCTGAGTTGTGTACAGCCAGAGAAATGAGAAGTTGTGCTCCATTTGTGTACAATGAGTTAAAATGCATCCTCCTGTTATGTGTTTCTAATTAGAACGAATTAAAAAAGAAAATAGACTAAATACACCACTGAAAAGAGGAAAAGTCTAATAGAATTAAAAAGCAAGGATGTGGGGTGGGACTGAAAATTGGTGAAAGCATTCTGTAAAGCAGTATGGAGATTCATTAGAAAACTGTTATCCCACTCCTTACTATATATCCAAAGGACTTAAAATCAGAGTACTAAAGTGATGCAGACACATCACTGTTTACAGCAGCTCAGCTCACAATAGCTTAACTATGGAACCAACCTAGGTACCCTTCAACAGAAGGATGGATAAGGAAAACATTGTATATGTACACAATGGAGTGCTATTATGCCATAAAAAGGATGACTTTATGACATTTGTTAGCAAATGGATGGATCTGGAGACTAGCATGCTAAATTAAATAGGCCTACCCCCCAAAAAACAAAGGTCAAATGAATATTTTCTCTGATATGTGGAAGCTTACCCACAACAAGGGAGAGAGGTGAGGGGAAGAATAAAAGTTCAGTAAATTAAATAATGGGGAATGGAGGGAAGGGAGGGAGAATAGGAAAAGGAAAGAGTGGAATGAATTGGACATAACTTTCCTATGTACATATATGAAAACAACACAGTGAATCCCACCATCATGTGCATCCACAAGAATGGGTTATCCACTAGAATAAGATATATTCCATGCTTACATAATTATACAAAAATAAATTCTTCCGTCATGTATAACTAAAAAGAACCAATAATTTTTTTAAAATACGAATTAACTATTCTGTGTCTGCATTAGACATGCTTTAAATAGGAAGTCACAAATAGATTGGAAGTGAAAGAGCAGAAAAGATGTATCATCCCAACAGTAAGCATAGGGTAGCCACAGTGCCCATATCACTATCAGAGAGAACAGATTTCAAGTCAAAGAGTTTCATTAGAGATAAGAAACACTTCCTAATGTTAAAGTTAAAAGGGTCAATATAACAGGAAAATATAATTGATAAAATATATATTTTAAAATACTAAACATAAATGAACATGATAACAGAACTTTAAAATACACGACATCAAAACTAAAGGGAGGGCTGGGGTTGTGGCTCAGCGGTAGAGTGCTTGCCTCGTACGTGTGAGGCACTGGGTTCAATCCTCAGCACCACATAAAATAAATAAAGGTATTGTGTTCATCTATAACTAAATAAAATATTAAAAAAAAAAAACTAAAGGGGGACATGAACAAATCAATCACCATTATGGAAGTTTTTAAACACCCCTCTCTTACTAATTGACAGAACAATTAGACAATGTGTAGATTAGCTCCTTTAACCGCATTGGCATTTATGAAGCACCATGCCAACAACTTTGCTATATGGTTGGACCCACCAGGATATAACCCTGCAGAAGATTCACTTATTACTTCACCTCATGATACCTCTGCTGTTAGGAGGAGCCATGAGAGCTCTTTGAGTCCCCAAATGTCAGCTGTGACTTGGACCCTGCATTTAGCATTCTTTAAAAGATTTGTGAAGTCATCTTTCTCAGGTTAAAGGTATCTAATAAACGGCTTACAGACCTTGGAGAAATGATTCATTTGCTTCTGGAAGTACAAAGCTGCCACCTGGCTTTTGCTATTCTGTGATTTCCTTTTTCCATTCTCAGTAGGCAGTCCAGTTGGATAACAGCCTCTATTCCCCTGAGCCCCAGTCTCCAGAGAGCAGCAGTGCTGGCTTCCCCCTGCCCAGAGCATTTCCTTTCACTCTAATACGCAGGAACGCCCAGGCCCCCCATGGGGAATGTAACTAGATGGCAGGTATTCCAACCATATGTAGAAAACACCTATTATATCCACTTCTCCTTTGATCCTTTCAGTTTACCATGGAAATTGCAGCATGTTCATTTTTGATAAAGTGATGCTTCATTCTGGAAAGGAAGTCACAGAGTCCATTTCTGGTGAGCCAGCCCTGCCTTAATAAAAAATCCCAAACCCTATCATCATGCTAACAAATTTTCCATTTTATTTTCTTACAGGTTGATTTGTTTTATTTACAAGTTTATTTACATGCTTGGTTGCCTACTGAATTTGAATTGACTAGCCAAAGTTCATAATCTGAAAAGTTTTGTTTTGTTTTTCAATTTGTTTGTTCTTTAGTTATACTTGACATTAGAGTCTATTTTGATATATTTATACAAACATGGAATATATCTTATTTTAATTAGGATCCCATTCTTGTGGATGTACATGATGGTGTTATTTACTCTGATGTATCCATCCATATATATACATAGGAAAGTTATACCATATTCATTCTACTGTCTTTTCTATTCCTATCCTCCTCCTTTGCCTTTATACCCCTTGTCAAATCCACTGAACTTCTATCCCCACCCCACTCCATTTTGTTTGTCAGAATCCATATACCAGAGAAAACATTAAACTTTTGTTTTGGGGGGAATCAGCTTATTTTACTTAGTATAATAGTCTCCAGATCCATCCATGTACTGGCAAAAGTCATAAAGTCATTCTTTTTTATGGCTCAGTAATATTCTATTGTGTATATAAACTATAATTTCTTTTTCCATTCATCTGTTGATGGGCACCTAGGTTGGTTCCATAGCTTAGCTTTTGTAAATTGTGATGCTATAAATGTTGATATGACTGCGTTATTATAGTATGCTGATTTTAATTCCCTTGATTATATAGCCTGTAGTATAATTTAAGGTCTAGTATTGATGCTTCCTGCTTCACTTTTCTTGCTAAGTATTGCTTTGGCTTCTTATTTGTCCCAATTAATTTCATGACTCTTTCTATTTCTATGAAGAATGTCATTGTAATTTTAATAGGAATTGCATTAAATCTGTATAGCACTTTTAGTAGTGTACTTTTTGAGTACATTAATTCTGCCTATCCAAGATCTTTCCATCTTCAATTTCTTTCTTTAGTCATCTTTAGCTTTCATTGTAGATGTCTTTCACTTCTTTTGTTAATTTGATTCCCAAGTTTTTTTATTTTATTTTATTTTTGAGTCTATTGTGAATGGGATAGTTTTCCTAATTTCTCTTTCAGCAGATTCATCATTGGTGTATAAGAACGCAATTATCAATGGGTGTTAATTTTGAAGTATGGCCATTTTAACAATATTAAGATCAGTTCAATTTATGGAAATCAGTAAATATAATTCACCACATAAATAGACTTCAAGACAAGAATCATATAATTATCTTAATATATGCATAAAAAGCATTTGAAAATATACATCATCCATTCATGTTTAAAACATTAGAACAAGTAAGAATAGTAGGAATACACCTCAACATTGTAAAAGCTATCTCTGCTAAGCCCAAGGCCAACATCTTTCTAAACAGAGAAAAACTGAAAGCATTTACTCTAAAAACTGCAACACGACAGAGATACTCTCTTTCACCATTTCCATTCAGCACCATCCTTGAGACTCTAGCCAGAACAATCAGGCAAAAGAAATAAATTAATGGAATATGAACAGGAAAAGAAGAGCCCAGACTATATTTGCTGATGACATGATCCTATATTTAGAAGACTCAAGAAACTCAACCAGAAAATTTCTAGAACTCATAAATGAATTCAGCAAAGTAGCAGGATACACAATCCTTAGAATATGGAAAGACCTCCCATGTCCTTGAATAGGAAGAATTAATATTGTCAAATGGACATACTATCAAAATTTTGGTTTTGATCTCCATAAATTTTCCAACCAAGTGACAGTTTCCAAAGGGATAGTGATAATTTAGAAATCTCCATAGAATCAAGAGAAAACTGAGAATGGGGACGCACAGGGTGTTATGTGTAGTGTGTTATGCTTGGAAAAATAATCAGAAGCTCCTGTTGTTCATTTGTGCAAGGCTTGAAACATGCTTTGAGATCCACACTCTAATCCATATAGATTTTCATTTTCTCAGAAAATAACAATCTCCCTGGCTTTGTTTGAAGAGTTCTGAGTTTCATGATGGAGTGTGACTCTACTGGTTCTAGGAAGACTAGTTCACCAATGAATGGCATTATCTGGGACTCCTCTTCAATTGAAATTCAAGAAAAACACTGGTCCAAGGCTCATTTATATCCCTAGAAGTTAGAAAAGTAGTTGAACTACGTGAAGACACAGAGGTGCTGCTGTCATTCACAGTCTCTTAAGGACACAATAACATCTATGGAGCCGTATTCTCACATTAAATAATTTTGCGTTACTAACTGAGCACACTTGGCCATATCCCTTGGTCTATGTGCCTTCATCTGGAAGCTAGGAATAATAATGCCTAATTTGTAGGATTACTGAAGGGTTTTCAGCCTTGGCACTATTGATATTTTGGGTCAGATAATTCTTTACTGGGGGGATTATTCTGTGAATTGAGGGATACATGGCAGCATCCCTTGCTCCTATCACTGGATGCCATTAGCTTTCCTCTTTCTCCAGTAGTGACAATGAAAAATGTCTAGACATTACCAGATGTCCTCTGGGAAACAAAATCATAGTCCCTTCTGCCCTAATTCCCTTTGAGAACCACAGGGCTATTTTAAGGACAACTACAATAGAAAATAATTACAGGTTTGATTGATTGTGTGTGTGCAGTGTGTCAGGTACCTTTCTGAGGGCTTTACATATACCCTAACATTCCATCCTCATGACAGCCCTAGGACAAGCGATGATGAGGTAGGCACTCTTGCCATCTCAGTTCTATAGGAGTTATAAATAGGTTATTTGCAAATGCTATACCATTTTCTATATGGGACGTGAGCATCTGCAGTTTTGGTGTCCATAGGGAGGTTCAGAATCAATTCACCCAAGATACTGAATATATATACAGATGGAAAAAGAGAGAGAGATAGAGTTTGAAGAAATAACTCCCATGAATGTATAGATTATGGAAGGGCAAACCCTAAATCTACAGGGTTCTTGGCTATCCTGAAGACCCATGGTGATGTGAGGTCTAGGTCCAAAGGCAGTCTGCTGGCAGAACTGCTTGCTTGGTAAACATTAGTCTTTGTTTTAGGCCTTCAAGTGCCTGGGGGGGCCCCACCCATGTTATGGAGGGTCATCTACTTTTCTTGAATTCCACTCATTTAAATGTCAATCTCATCTAAGGAACGCCTCCACAGAGCCAGGTGCAGTGGCACAAGCCTGTAATCCCAGCACTTAGGGAGGCTGAGACAGAAGAATCGTGAGTTCAAACCCAGCCTCAGCAACGGCGAGGCACTAAGCACCTCAGTGAGACCCTGTCTCTACATAAAACACAAAATAGGGCTGGGGATGTGGCTCAGTGGTCGAGTGCCCCTGAGTTTAATCTCCAGTACCAAAAAAAAAAGAAAAGAAAAGAAATACCTCCACAGAAAATTGTAATGATGTTTGACCAAATATCTGGGTATCATGCCCCCACCAAGTTGACATATAAACTCAGCCATGGCAGTGTGCAGGTATTACTAGCTTTTATTATTGCCACTGTTACACAGATAAAGAAGGAAGTGGGGCCTATTCTATCTGATCCTGTGGTTTCACCCCTAATCATTCAAGCGAGGTGTTAATGGCCCTATGAGAGAGTGATTTTGTTGGTTTTGGGGTTTCACAAGAATAGTTCTGCTCCAGCAGGGATGGGAGGTAAGACCCAGGAAGGGAGACAGCACCCTGAGAGCTGGGTGTAGGGAACTAGATAACTCCTGGTCCCAGACAGATGTGCATCCCTGTTCCAACTCTGAAGTTTGGAATGACAGCCAAGGACAAAATGCTGCACTTTCATGAGCATCCATCTCTTCACGTGAGATGGGAAATATTAACGAACCCCTAGCAAGAATATTGTAAGCCTTGGAGAAGAGCACCTGTAATCTCCTAGCAGACTCCTGACACACAGCCCCTGGGGCCTCTCAAGGAAAAACTGATTCTCACTCACTGCTTGTCTACCTCCCTTCCAGCCTCCCTTCTTCCTTCCTTTCTTGTTTCCTCCTTCTCTTATACCCATCTTAGAGAGTTACTTGATGTGTTTCCTAGATACACGGGCTGCTGGGGATGTGGCTCCATGGTAGAGCATCTGCCTAGCATGTGCAAGGCCCAGGTTTGGTTCCTAGCACCATAAAAACAAAACAACAACAAGGGAAGTGCTGAGAAGACTCTAATGCTGCATGTGATATGCAGATAAATAGAAATGCGGTCCCTCTTTCTGTAGTTCACAGCCTAGGAGGGGAAACAGGAGGTGACATCACAGGAAGGTTTTTGCCAGAATGATGAAGCGTATGGTACAATGATTTGGTACAGGAAGAAGGCTAAAATCTGAAACAGAGGACTCTGATGTGGCAGTGTTTGATCTGAGGCCTGAAGGACACTTCAGAGCTCACCAGGTGGCTGAGGGTGCTTAGTCCTGGCCTCCTCCCTGGGAAAGGAGCCTTTCAGTTGGCGTGGTGAGGAGAAGGGCCAGAGGTGCGGCAGGAGGGGTAAACACTGGAGGTGTCAGGTTTGCAAAGCCCCTACTTGTCATGAACAGAAATTTGAGCTTTTACCAGCAGGCAGTGGAGACCTGCAAAGGTAGGAGGCAATATAACTAATCACCTTTGCACTTTAGAGAAGACCACTCAAAAGCTTAGTGCAGGAGCACTCAGAAGTATGAGGCCCTGAGAGGCTCTCAGAGCCCTGCCCCTCTGCCCCTCCTCTTTACTCCCTCCACCTCCCCTCCTTTCTTCTTTGTGTCCCACTCCCCCTCACACACTCTTAGGTAGGGCCGACTCACCTGTAAAAGTGAATCTAAATTACCTCTGATGAAGTAATCCCTGAGGTAGCCAAAACTTAAATGACAACAGTGTCCAGGTAGCTCTAAACTCAGGAAAGAAAAAGATAATAAATATACTTAGAAAAGATTAATTCAAGGAAGCCATTGTTCTCAGATCTGCCTCCTTCTTTCTTAATCATGTCGTGTTTTTGATTCAGTAGGAAAGAAAAACTGTGTTTGTATAAAAGTCAGGTGCTCTAATAGTAAAGCTCACTTACAAGCCCACATCATAGCAAGGATGAAGTTATGCAGTGGTAAATGAATGCCAAATTAGTGGAGTCATAATTAATCAATTACTGTAGCAATGCTCAGGGTTGGAAATGACTCAAAACTGAGCCTAGAAGTTTCTCACAGGGCTCCACATAGATAAAACTGACAGAGGCAAAAGTCACACAAGTGTGTGCCTGGCCCCGTCATCCTGTACAATCTGTGCTGCATCTTGTTCTTCCGAGCATGACTTCACTTGAACCAGTCTGCATGGGTCCTGTCAGCCCGGGTCCTGTCAGCCCTGGTGGCCAGGCGGGCCAGAGACCGCTGATCATCTCTGCATAGTAGACAAGATACAGGCCCCGTGGAGGGGGTAGATGGGCTATCATGGAGTCAAACCAGTTTTGACACCTCATAACAGTGTAATCATATCAATTCTTTCTCTGGACCCACTGCCTAACTTGTAAAATGTGAGAAAAGAATCCATTCCACAGTGCTGGCTCAAGCTCAAAGAGCTGACACACCAAAAACATTTTGTAAAAAATTGATATATTTATTGAATAAATTAATGCAGGAAAAAAATGAATAGACACCAAAATTATTTTATTCCAATGTCCCAAGACCAAAAAGAAAAACAGGCTAAGGACAGAGCATGTACTTTGGCAAAGGCCTTTCATCTGACTAGGACCAAATCTCCAGAATGTGTGCTGGGCCCTCTGGAAAGCTCTCCCTTGGATCACATAATGCACCAGACAAGAGGCCGAGCTCCTGAGGTGCCTGCATCTCTGGCACTTAGAACTAAGGGAGATGGCCCACGACTCTGCTTTTCATCCACCCAACTGAGAGTGAGCCCTGGAAGCACAACCAGGATATCCTGCATCTTATGTCAGTTCCCTCTCCGATTTCCCCCACCAACTATTCTAAATTCCAACTCTTCTTTTCCATCTCCATTCCTGACCAGCCATCCCTTATCTGCACACTCTGTTTGGAACTTCTGGCTGTCTCTCACTTCCTGTGAGGAAGGGGGACCTCTACAGCATGTACCTTCAGTTTCTCTCATCTCCATCTTCCTACCTGCGCTTCATTCTCCTCATTTCCTTCTGCCTCAAAGGACCATGCGTAAAGTGCATGATGACTTAGACATGAAGATAATAGATAAAATTCCTATTCCAGCTTCTGGCCATGTAAGAGTGAGCCTCAGTATTTTTTTCTGTAAAATGGGGAAATTAAATAGGTAACCTTACTTTTCTTAAAGACTGCATCATATATGGGAGCCCACTGGACAATAGTTATATAATAAGCAAGTATTCATGAGCTCACATGCACACACACAAAAACACCCATCCACATGTTTTTCATCTATGTGTGATATGCCCAGGTTCTCCAGAATTATCTTTGTTGGGCCTTGCTCTAAACAAAGTAACTTGTTTTACATTGCTTTATTTGGGGGAAAGGACAATAAATTAACAAACAAAATACCGATCTCTCATCGTGTGCCTGATATAGTAACAAGTATTTTTCATATGTTGCCTTAAGTAAATCCTCATTTGGCCCTATAAAGTCAGCATTATCATTGGCATCTGCTTTTTAGAAGTGAGTGAACAATCTCAGTGGTGCTTTCAACTTGCTCTGGTTCATATAACCAAGAGCAAACTAAACTAGGAATTGAGGCAGTTCAACTGGAGACCTGAACCTCCACCCTTAACTTCCAGCCACACTGCCTCAGACTAAAAGTATATCTACGACCCTATCTCACTTCCAATATCTATCAACTTTCCTCTCCTGTTCTACTATTTTTTTCACTTCAAGTTCATGCACATTGCAAATATTGCCACATATATCATCCACTGATTGATTGATTGATTCCACAAATATTCACTGGGCATTGCTATGTTTCTGGGATTAGAAAATAAAACAAGCAAAAAGAAAAAAAACTACACAGAAAAAAAATGACTGCACTTCTAATCTGGAGAAGAATAAGAATAATAATAGCATATCTTTTTAGTAAAGGGGCAATGTGTGTCATTCAATCTATTAGAAAGAGGAACTTACTGTTGTTTCTAAATAATTCAGCTGATAAGGAACTATGTATGTATTTGTTTCTGAAAACTGTAATGCTAAAAAAAATGAAGAATAATTTTCTAAAGAAACTACTATGACTTGTTTATAGGATCTTCTACTTTCTCGAATCAGTCTTTATTTTGGGGTATGTGAGAAATGACCACAGAACTCAGCTTTACCACAAGATTCAATTCTCTGATTTAAGCCAGAGAAAAGGGAGTGAATTTTGATGGACACTGCAGAGAGCAGAGAAAGTGGAGGGAAGCCACACTTCCTAGAATCCAGGGTAAGATATAGTCTTGCTAAAGGAGCACCAGAGAGGTTTTTATTCCAGCCCTGACCATTAACTTGCTATTTAACCAGGGACCAGACTCTGACCTAGGATTGGCCTCAGTTTTCCCATGTTTCATAGGAGATGAATTAGATTTAGCCATGACATTATGGGACTCTCAAATATAGATTAAACCCACAGATCAAGAGAGAAAGACTTAAAAGAATGATGCAGAAAATTATTCCAAGCCCCTATTTTAACAACGACCCAAAATTCAAAAGAAAGAAATTGCCCAGTTCTTCAGTTGGATAACCAGTTCAGCAGCCCACCCTCACCTCTGGCACATCGTTGAATTACCTACAGCCCAACTGACAGTCTCTGCTAAAGCAAGATTAAAAGGCTGACGTGGAGATGCCATTCTAACTCTGAGAAGGAGACACATTAGATAGGGGTCAGATTATATTCCTCTTCAGAAAAGCAATGTTTCACCTCATCTGTGTCTGGCCCACATCTCTGCTCCTGGAACCCCCAAGTTCAGAATGACACCCTGGGTAGGATTCCTATCTTTTTGAAAAGATTCTTGCTCAAATAAGCTGTTTTAAATATTTGCTATCAGGATAATAAATGATAAGACACTCTCATGCCAATTAACATCCTCTTGATAGCATTTATTTATCTGAAAACTGGAAAGTAGTTGTTATTCCATCCAAATAGGAGAAAACAATGTTTACAAAGTTATTATTGAACCTGAGTGCTCTGCCTTACTAACTCTACGTGCCCTCAAGCCTTTTTACAAACCAGAGTGGGCAATTATCATATTCACACTTATTTAGTGAGTATTTTGCAATAGCACTCAGAATTCAGGAGAAAGGAAACACTTGTGGGGTGATGGACTTTAGTAAATGCTTCAGTGCATTAACAAGAATACCTCTGGGCTACCAGATGAGGATCTAAATGGGGAAAGATGGCTGAGGAAGGGTAGGGTGCAAGGAAGAAATCCGGTTGGTTATTCTTCCCCTTTTCACAAAGCTCAAGTGCCTTGGAGAATGGCAAGGGTGTTTGTAGACCTGGAGGTCTCCTTGGGAGATGGAGAGGAGCTTCGTCTTCGACTTAAGCCACAAACGAGTTGAATCTTATTTCTTCCTCCATGAGATTGGCACATCCCATCCCTTTGTCTCAGTCTCCCTTGGACATGTGGTTCTTCCAAGTAATAGTTCATTACAGGCAAGGCTCCACAGCTAAAAGCATTTGTAAAGCAAAGGAACAGATCATGTCTAAGAGTACTCCAGGCACTTAACGTCCACCACTAGCTTAGAAATGTTGACCGTTCATAAACACTCTGTCTGTTTATCAAACAGAACACTCTCTTTGCCAGCTGGGCTCCCTCTCCTGAGCAAGGCCCCTTCTGGAGAGTCAAGTGAATTCTTAGAATGGAATTAAGGTCATCAGAATTCAGCACATAGTTTCCTGTGCTCTGTAACATTTCTTTTGGCTCCTGCCCTGGCATATGAAACACTTTTATACTAATCTTAACAGGAGCTAAAGCAGCTAATGAAGCTAGAAAAGATACCAACAGCACTGGTATATTGATTATTTCATCTTATTAAAGTCCAGAATATTTGAGTCCTCATCAGCATTGCCATTCTCCTGACTAGAACGCTGAGACCTGGGGAGAAAGGGACTCCCACAGACCACTAGAGAGTCAGCTGCAGTGTCAGCATGGGAACCCAGGGCTTTCTGATCTAAATCCAGGATCTGAACTCTAACTCCATGCTTGTGCATGCATCTGTTTATGTGGATATTATCTGTTTGGGATTTAAGCTCCATGAGGGCCAGGACTAGGCCTGTCTGACCAGTCTATCTATAATGTATGGCAGGCCACAGTAAGGAGGGAAGAAAATGAGTAAGTATGTGTTGACAACAAGTGAGTGAGTGAGAAAACACGTATGAGAGATGAAACAAGTGACCTCCCTCTGATAACGCAGAAACCACAGTTCTCACCCTTTACTCCAAAGAAGGCTTTGGACTTGGAGAACCTGTCCTGGCTACAGGCCATGAAGCACCACTGAATTCCATTCAGTCTGGAATTCTTTATGTTCTGAAATTTTCTGGGCAATTTCCCAGATCCAAATAGCTTCAGAGTGGTTTTTCTAACTAACCATTTAACTGCTGCCTAGGATTCCCATCATTCATATGTTTCAGGACGGAACACATTATCTACAGATGCTTCTCATATCCATGAGCTGCAAACGTCAGAGTCAAGTTCTTTGAGGGATCAAGGTCTCTCTAGAATAAAGTCAAAATAATTAGACACCTAAGGCTCAAGAGATTTCAGCCTCAAATAGGAGGATGGAAAAGGGTCACAGGTCTTTTGGCAGGATGTCAGTGGGGGCAGGCACCCAGGGAAAGTATGAGTCTAAGGTGATGCGAGTTGCTGAGGCTTGTTTTGTCTTTAAAGTCTGAAACCCAAGTTGAATCAGAAAAAAAAGAGCATGTGAACAGACTGGGCCACTGAGGGGTTGCAGACACCAGAGAGAAACCAAGGTCAGGAGAAACATGGCTCCAGGAACGGGTTTTAAATCAGGTTGTGTATATAAGATACTTCAAGTATGGCAATGAATCAGGGCCTAGGGGACTGGAGAGGAAACAGCAAGTTTCTAAACACAGTGCCGAATGGGTGGAAGAATATGACTGGAGAAGGAAGACTGAAGCAGAGATCATATACAGCGTAATGTAGAGTGTGTTAGGTCTTTTACACAAGCTCAAGGAGTAGAATCACACTCATTCCCCTGTAAAGGAAAGAGAAGCTTTGGAGAGATCACTGGCTTACTTGTAGTCTGCTAGACTGTGAATTCCATGAGAACAGGCGCCAGACCACAGGGCTTTGTTCACTGCCATATTCACAGTATGTGGAACATGGAGCTGCCCACAGTAGGAGCATGGGAAGTTCTCCTTAGCTGACCTGCACAAGATGGCCTCTCTTTTATGTGCTGAATGGTAGGGAGGTAATATTCTAAATTCCATCAGCAAGGTACAGTTCCTTCCTGCACCAGACTGTTTTCCTTGCCAAAACGAAGTCATAAATCAGAGGGAACTTAGCAGGAACAAAGATGTTTAGGCACCAGTTCCTTTTCAAAATAGAGATGTTACTTCCATTTGTCTCTAAGCTGAAAGAACCAGCACTGGCTTTTTCCACTTCCTAAGAGATCCAGTGATTTCATCATTTCTCTGCTTTATAAGGAGGAAGGCATTATTTTATTTTATGGATTGGTTTTTAGCCAATTTAATAAAAGACTGAAAGCTGAACATCAATTTCAAACTGCTCATACATTGCAAGTTGACTTGAGCCATTTCCAAACTGCAAAAGGTTATTTTGGAAGCAAATTATAAATAATGTTCCATAACAGCTTTTCAAGAGATCAAATAAGGGTCCCGTAGAATCTGATGGCCAGTTGTTATGAGCATTTCATAGTTATAAACTTGGATTTTTTTTTTTTTTTTTTTTTTATATAATTCAGTTCAAAATTCATTTCATGGCTGGATGTAGTGGTGCATGCCTGTAATCCCAGTGGCTGGGAAGGCTGAGGCAGGAGGATTGCAAGTTCAAAGCCAGCCTCAGCAATGTGATGAGACCCTAAGCAACTCAGCGAGACCTTGTCTCTAAAGAAAATATAAAAATAGGGCTGGGGATATGGTTCAGAACCCCTGGATTCAAACCCCAGTACCCCCCAAAAAATTATTTCATGAAAAGCATTTACAATTAGGGCTGAATATAGTCAGACATGAGTTTGCTAATGGAAGGATCTACTCAGGGTGCATCTTTCAGAGAATCCACCAGGAGAGAATGACCGACAAGTCAAGAGGGTGTCCTTATACTATGGACACCCTCTTGACTTGTCGGTCATTCTCAAAAAAGCTCAAGCATTAAATGTGAGTTCCCAGTTTGGTGCTACTAGAAGGCGATAGAAACAGAGTTCCTAGTGGAAGATCTTAGGTCACTGGGGATGTGCCCTTGAAGTGGGAACCTGGTCTGTTCCTCTTCCTTTCTTTTTTACTTTCCTGTAATGATGTAGTAACTTTGTTCCACATGCAGTGCTACCACACTGTGCTACCTCACCACAGGTCCAGAAGCAATGGGGCCAATCAGTTATGGACAGAAACCTCCAAAACTGTGAGCCAAAATAAACTTCTCCTCTTTATAAACTGATTATCTCAGGTATATTGCTGCAATAACAGAAAGCTGACAAGCACAACTGTCTTATATTATTTAGCAGTTGTGATCTAGCTAACCACAGCTGTATTTCTATATTTTTTATTTGTTCTTTTTAGATATACATGACAGTAGAGTGTATTTTGACATATTATATATACATGAAGTATAACTTATTCCAATTAGGATCTCATTCTTGTGGTTGTACATGATGTGAAGTTATGAAGATAGGAAAGTTGTGTCCAATTCATTCCACTGTCTTTCCCATTCCAATCCCCCCCCACCTTCCCTTCATTTCCCCTTTTCTCCTACGATTAACTTCTATTTTTCCACTTCCCGCCTTCTCTTGTTGTGGGCTACATTTACATATCAGAGAGAACATTCAGCCTTTAGGTTTTGGGGACTGGCTTATTTCACTTAGCATGAAATTCTCTAGTTCCATCCATTTACTGGCAAATGCCATAATTTCATTTTTCTTTATGGCTGAGTAATGTTCCATTGTGTATACATACCACATTTTCTTTATCCATTCATCTATTGAAAGACACCTAGATTGACTCCATAGCTTGGCTATTGTGAATTGATCTGCTATAAACGTTCATGTGGCTGCATCACTGCAGTATGCTGATTTTAAGTCCTTTGGGTGTAAGCCAAGGAGTGGGATAACTGGATCAAATGGTGATTCCTTTCCAAGTTTTCTGAGGAATCTCCATATTGCTTTCCAGAGTGGTTGCATCAATTTACAGTCCCATCAACAATATGAGTGAACTTTTTTCCCCACATGCTTACCACTATTTATTGTTTCTTGTATTTTGGATAATTGTCATTCTGACGAGTGAGATGGAATCTTGCTATAGTTTTAATTTGCATTTATCTAAATCTAGATATATTATCTAGATATATTGAACATTTATCTAGATATCTAGATATATCTAGATTACCTAGATATATTGAACATTTATCTAGATATCTAGATATATCTAGATTACCTAGATATATTGAACATTTTTTCATGTATTTTTGACCATTCACATTTCTTCTTCTGATCAGTTCCTTTGTACATTTATTGGTGGGGTTAATTTTTTTTCTGGTGTAAAGCTTTTTGAGTTCTGGAGATTAATGCTCTATCTGAGATGCAGGTGGTAAACATTTTCTCCCGTTCTGTAGACTCTGTTCAAATTCTTGATTGTTTCCTTTGCTGTGAAGAATCTTTTTAGCTTGATACTATCTCATTTATTGATTCTTGATTTTATTTCTTGTGCTTTAGGAATCGTGCTGAAGAAATCAGTTCCTAAGCCAACATGATGGAAATTTGGGCCTACATTTTCTTCTAGTAGGTGCAGGGTTTCTGGTCCAATGCTTAGGTCATTGATCCTTTATGAGTTGAGTTTGGTTCAGGGTGAAATATAGGGGTTCAATTTTATTCTGCTACATAAGGATTTCCAGTTTTCCAAGCACCATTTGTTGAAGAGGCTATCTTTACTCCAACATATGCTTATGGTGCCTTTGTCTTATATGAGATAACTGTATTTATGTGGGTTTGTCTCTGTGTATTCTGTTCTGTTCCATGTTTATTTTTGTGCCAATACCATGCCATATTTGTTACTATAGCTCTGTAGTATAATTTAAAGTCTGGTGTTTTGATGCCCCCTGCATCACTTTTCTAGGTCTCTTGTTTTTCCAAATGGATTTCATGACTGTTTTTTCAGTTTCTATGAAGAACATCATTGGAATTTTCATAGGAATTGCAATAAATCTGTGTAGTGCTTTTGGTAGTATAACCATTTTAACAATACTAATTTATTGCGTATTTCCACTGATATTTAAAACTATGCAGGGGTGCTTGGCAGAGTGATTTCCCAGCATCCCCCCAAGCACTCCTATTTCCTCTGTGTCCCTTCTATAAGCAACAGGCTGAAACAGAGCTGTGTCTATGTCTTCCTAAACTACTTACAAAGGTTTTAGTGAGATACTTCTTTTCTTATTTTGCATTTTATACTTTAGAGTATAATGGTATAGATACTGGATTTTAACTCTCTCAGATCATATTCTGGCTTACCTCTCATTACTTGTATGATGTATAAAATAACTTACTCATCTGTAAGACTGTAGATAACAGTAAGGCAAATTTCATAGTGTTCTAGAGAGGACTAAGTAAATGAACTGTATAAATTTTTCAGAATGGTGTCTGACACATAGTAAGCACTTTATTTTATTGGCTATAATTAGCATGGTTGTAAATGATAATAGTTAGTAGAGGGCTTGTGCTGTGCCAACTAGCACACTGGGCATTTTTCAATTCACCCTGCCATAGTGCTTGAGGCAGGAAGTATTTTTATAACATCTTTACAGCTAGGAAGCTAGACTTGGAGAAGTAAATAATTGTGCAAATGCACATAAGTAGCGCATGACTTCTATTCCCCGCTGGCAGTCTAAGGACTGAATCTGTGCATGTCAATGGGACAGGACAGGATAGTTTGACATGTAGCCATCTGCTGCATTCACAGTCTCTACTTCCCTTCAAAGACTTCAATCTTGCTCCTGAGTCAAGTTTATTACATTTTGAGTCCAGCTCACTATGCAAGAAAAACTTTTTTGTGCATCAGCTCAGGGGCATCTCAGTGCCTTCTCATCAGAAAGAACTCTCTCCTTTCCTGAGCTAGGTGAATTAAGCCCTCCCTAATACACTTCTCTTTATCACAGCACTCAGATCAAGATGTCCTGTTGGGGCCGTTGGTTGTGTTTCTCCTTTTCTATATTTTTAGATCTTGTAAGACTGGGTCATGATCTCATTTATCCTTGTGTTTTTAATAAACTCAGAGTCAGACACAGGGAAGTGGGGTGATAAGTTTACTATATGAATTAATGACTTATTAATTCTCACCATAATACCAGGAGGTATTGGGAGGCTGAGATAGGAGAATCTCAAATTCAAAGGCAGCTTCAGCAACAGTGAGACGCTAAGCAACTCAGTAAGACCCTGTCTCTAAATAAAACACAAAATAGGGCTGGGGATGTGGCTCAGTGATTGAATGCCCCTGAGTTCAATCCCCAGTGCCAAATATATATACCAGGAGGTAGATTTCATTTTCCCCCATTGTAGGTCTAAATAAACAGAATCCCAGGAGGATTAAGAAACTCAACTAAGTTCACATAGTTAATGGTCACATTCAGTAGAATAAAGATCATTTCTAACCAAACAACATTAAATATATCTTTAAGCTAAGGAAGAATGAATAGCTTCTAGGGTATCTCAAATACCTACCTAGAAGTTTCCCACTACTTCAAATCCATCTCTCCCATGATATTGCATTAAACCATAAGGTTTTTCAGCTTTGAACAGTTAGAGAATGCAAAGACAGAAAATGTGAATATTACTGATAGAGGCATCAAGTAAATTCAGAAGGTGTTTTTGCTTGCAACAGTAATTCAAATATAAACCAGTTTCTGAATTCAACCATCACGAAGTATCCATTTTAGTTATATCCCCTCACCTCCAAGGAATAGTCTAGCTAAGAAAAAGAAACAGTAAACAAAATTATCATGGACAATGGGGTTTCAAACCCACTGACAATGGGGACATGTTTGTGTCCCTAAAGAAGCTAGAGGCAGGAAGAGTCAAGACCTCACTCAGTCTCAGAGAGCTCTGTGAGTCCCATCCGGGGTAAAAAAAAGTGCCAAGGACAAAAGTTAGTCAGCTTTTCATCACTGTGACCAAAATATCTGACAAAAACAACTTAAGGGAGGAAAGATTTATTTTGGTTCGCAATTTCAGAAATCTCAAATCCACGGCCAGCTAGTCCAGTCCTTGGGCCAAATGAGACAGAATACCCTGGGGGCCAGAGCACGTAGTTGCTCAGTTCATTATACACAAGAAACACAAAGTGAGTGAAGGGATGGGGGCGTCCACGTGAAGACAAGCCATTACAGTGTGCACGCTCGTGACCTACTTCCTCCAATTAGCAATCAATGGATTAATTCACTGATAAAGCCAGAGCTCTCATGATCCAATCAGTTCCCCAAACCCCTGCCTCTGAGCAAGCACATGAGATTTTGGGGGATATTCCCAATCTAAACTAGAACAGATATCTTCTAAATGCAAGGGAACGTTCATCAATAAAAGACAAGGTTAAGTGCCAAGAACTATGCAGAGCCTGGGGTAGAAAAGGTGCAAAGGGGATCCGAAATTTTTTCAGGTAATGTTAGAAAGTTCCCAACTCAACCAGCTTTATGGAACATAGTATGCAATTTGTAAAATGTTAATATATGAGACTTTGGGGGATATTTAAATTATAAGCTGGAGCACACACAGGTAAAGCACTAAACACTCAAATGTTATTTTAGCCCTCACAACATTTCTATGACAGGAACATTATAATTTTCATTTCATAGATAATGGAGTTGAGTCTCAGTAAAGTCACCCTGCTTATACACAATGAAGCAAGAACTTGGTCCCATCTCTGCCCTTTATCTATAGCATCACAGTTCTAAAACCACAAATAAATAAACCAGTATTGCATTAAACTTAGAGCCCTGGCTTTGGGAGTACTAGGCACCCAAAAGAATCCTGAAGATTTCTAGATGTGGACTAGATACTTCCCAAGGAGAAGAGTTTCAATGGCAGAGTGACCTGGTTTGTATTACAGGCTGGACTTGACTTTGCTCAGTCTCTGTATTTCTGTCTCCATATCTCTTTTCCATTTGAAGCTTCCTCATGAGGAAGCATTTCTCCAGTATACCAAAGATAACTTCTTACTTTCCATAACTGGAAAAAGAAAAGATTAAATTTGAGTGGGTAAAGCTTGTTAAATGCAATACTATTAAATACAAGCTTTTTAAAATGAAGTATTGAGAGTATGTTACTATGTTGTTTCTCATGATGGCTCTGTGATGACACCCATTCAAACTACCTTCCTGTGAAGGTAAGTTTATCAGTCAACCAATGGGCCACCATTTCTAAAGCTTGTCAATGTAGTTAAGCAGAATGTGATGTTTAGAGCCAAGTTTGGAAAAGCAACCTTGATGCTAAAAAGATTATTCTAGAAATATAGGCCTGAATCTAGAGTCCTATTTCTGTCTTGAAGAACTCAATCATTAAAACTGACAACAAATAGGAGAAAAGATATAAAGCATACTTTGTAAATTAAAAAGTGAAGAGGATTTATAGAGTGAATATGTTACAGCTACTGTTTTCTTCCAAGTTGTGGCCCTTGATAAGACAAACCTTAACCTATAAATCAACTGGCCTTCTGAAAGTTTCTGTTTGAATTAGACTTTTCATAAAAACTTAAGGGCCTTTGTTTTGCAGATGATGCAGTTTCATTTACATTTTGAAGTTCACACTGCCTCCACCAATCCCTGATATCCAACTATTTCTTTGTTCCTTCAAACCTAAATCCAATTCATAAGGTACAGAGTTATATTATTACAAGGTAATGGTAAGGCCAGGGTAAGGCTGCTTCAGAGGATGGAAGTGAATTGTTAACCGTATAATATTTAGCGTTCTTCTGGTTAGGCCCTGATCTCAGTATGCAGGATGGAGGAAGGGGGGAACAATAGGGAAAGACTGGAGGGGACGAGGTGGGGGAGGGTTGGAGAATTGCTATAAGCTGTTCACAGACTGGAGGGGACAACATACCTGCCAGAAATATAATAACATAAGTAACTCCAAAGATAAATAAAATAAGACCTGCCATCCATCTTAGATTCTGGAATTGGCATAATAACTCATCTTTGGCCTTCTCACTTGTAGCCACATCTCTTCCAATGCATATCGTCCTTTGGCCACCAGGTCGGATCATTTTATTTTATCAGTGACCATCCCAACAGGACAAAAGTGGCATGTTAAAATTAGATGATTCAAAGTGGATTTAATGAGGAGACTATTTAAGATGATTTGGAGGAAAGATGTTACCATCCTTAAGCCTGAAATAGAAATATTCTAAAACCAGGAAGGAGAAAGTAGTTTAGAGCTTTCATAGAAAATCAGTGGTTTTTGCCCCTCTGAAGTGAAATAAAGCCCCTCTGAAGTGACCCTGCAGGAAGGGAGCCTGAGAATGCATAGCACACTTCCTCTCTTCTCTTCCTCCCTCCCTTCTTCTGCATCCATGGGCCACACTAGCCAGAAACCAGTTTATAAGGGAAACTGCGAATGTTGTTGGTAAAGGTTCATCACCTGGGACAGAAGCAGAATGGAAAGGGATAGAGTAGATCTGCAGGGGCAAGCAGACATGTTCAGCACAGACCCTTGATGCTGGAGACACGAATGGAATTGTTCCCATCTTAGCAAGAACCACAGTAAAGAAGAATGTGAAGAAAAGTAAACTATAAGCTTCTTCCCAACCATTAATAGTATTATAAGGAATATATTTTCATTTACCCTCTTTTCCCTGATCAGACCTTCCTTTAGGCCATTATATTCGACAAACAGACTTGGATCCTAAGGATCCTGGTTAGTGGGGGCCTGAAATAAGGCAATCTTTGCTGTCTAGGAAATCATTATCTGCTTGCAGCAAAAGACAAATGAGTAATGAGAAACAATTCACAAAGCCCCATGGTCTTCCTTTCTATTGAAAGTTCTTTCCAAGTATCCAAAACACCCAGTTCCTAAAGCACAATTAGATCTGTCCATGTTCGCATGTATTTGGATGATAACTGGCTTGGACAGCAGCCTATGTTCATTAGGCTTAAAAACTTCCCATGTCAGTTAATTTGATTAATATCAGAGCAAACTCAATTAGGCTTGTCAACTTTTTGCATATGACATTTAATATCTATTAAAATGATGTCACCTCTATCAGCTAGGGGCCTTATTTTCAGTTTCTCCCAACAATTAACTTGAGAATGCTCAACAACCAAAGGGGAAGAAAAATGTATTCCTATCATCCTCTCCGCACCTTCTTAAAGCCAGTTTAATATAATGACTTGAAAACAGTTTTCATATTAATTTTTCCATTGCCCTAATTTTCCTAGAGAACCACACTTAAAAGAAGAATATACAAGTGCAAAGGTTAATTGTCCAAACAGTAAAGGGGACATGAGGAAAGAAGAATTTCAACCATAGAAAAAATACTGAATTGGTTTGTAGATTAACCATATATTTACATGCAGCTGTTTACTATACCATTGTCAGGTTACAATGAGCCTATGAATTAAACATACACACACACACACACTCAGAGAGACTATATATATATAGTGTATAGTATATGTATACATATATGTGTGTGTGTGTGTGCGCGCGCCCCATCTGCTGTTTTCACATACTTTTAATATTTCTATGTCACACTGTCATTTGAGTGGTATTTTTCTTTCTAGGAAACTGGTCTATGAATTTATTGAATGCAAATATTGAGTCATCCTTCCTTCCTTTGTATTCCAAGCGACAGTGTCTAGTGGTGTTAGTCAACTTTCTGCCGCTATGACAATTTCGGCTCACAGTTTTAGAGGTTCAGTCATGGTCATTTGGCTCCTATCCTATGGGCCTAAGGTGAGGCCGAACATTGCAGAGGGTAGAGTATGGTGGAGCCAAGCAGCTCATTTCATGGTGGCTAGGAAGCAAGGGCCCCCAGGGACCTATTCCTCCAATGAGGCCCACCTCTTCAAATTTCCACAGCCTCCCAATATCCATTCAAACTATGAATCTATCAATAGATTAATCCATTGATGAGGTTAGAGCCTTCATAATCCAATCACCTTCCCAAAGTCCCACCTGGGAACCCTGCTGCCCTAGGGACCAAAGACTAAACAAATGAGCTTTGGGAGAATATTTCAGATCCAAACCACTAGCATATATTACAGGTTCAATAAATGCTTATGGAATAGCAATTAACTGAATGGATGTTGGGTACATTTAGGTTATCTGTTACTTCTTTGGCTTAGCTGCTCATAATTAATCTCCATCAAGAATTATTTATATACTTATAACTGTAATAGTAAGTACCACAGTGGTTCAGATTAATTTTGGCAACTTATTATTGAAAGGAATGGAAAACCAGAAGTCCACCAACAAAAAGGAAAAATCAAATTTAATTAGCATCTGCAAGAGATAGAAAATGAGATTCAATTTAACCAATGTCAGCCATGATTTGCCCATCTTTCCCTTCCCACTATCTCATAATTTGCAGCCACCCCAAAGTTTTTCTCCCCAAAGTTTTCCACCCCAAAGTTTTTCTCTGCCCACATGGTTTCTTCTCTTTTCCTTTCTCTCTCTTCAAATTTAAGTAGCAAAGTGTTATGCCTGCCCTTGCTATGGTTCTCTCACAATTCACCCATTATCTCTGAGGTCTCCATTCTGTAACTTTCTTTGTACTTAATTAATTAATTATCCCTGGACTGTGTCTTCTCCAGTAGATAGCCTCTGAGATTTTAAATTTTAAGGCTTGCTTGTAATTAAGTAATTTGAAAATGTCAACATAGCATGATAAAATTTGTGATGTATTTTAAATATCTACATTGTATCAATGAACCTATTTAAGACAAAAATAAAAGTGTGTTTCAAGGATTATTTCCAGATTTATAAAAACCCTTAGCCATGGTGCACCACAGACAGTGCATTCAGGTAGTGGAGCCCTGTTGAATGTCATTTGCCTTCCATACATACAGCATGTTGCTGTGTCTGGGTGTCTAACTTCATTTTGAGAATACATCAACAGGTGCACCTGTAATCCCAGGGACTGAGGAGACTGAGAGGGGTTGCAGCTTCATGGCCGGTCTGGGTTAATTTAGTAATACCCTTAGCAACTTTAGCAAGACTTGTCTCAAAATTAAAAAAATAAAAAGGGCTGGGAATGTAGCTTAGTGTTAGAGCATCCCTGGGTTCAATCCCTAGTACTGCAAATAATAATAATAATAATAATAATAATAATAATAATAATAATTTTTTTAAAGGCTTCATTTGGTCATTTAGGGATCCTTTGTAAAGAAAAGCTCATACTAGATTTTTCTCCTGACCCAAACTCCCACTACTGCTAATAAAAATCAGAAAGGAAAATACACTTGAAAATATTTTGTGTCAAATCTGACTTTAAACCATGGTTCTTTTAGTTCTTTGTTTGTGATCTGAGGCGAGCATTGAGCTTTCATTTCCAAAGAAGTCTATATGGCCTTTGAAAAGACGGAGTTGTGTTTCCATTCCCTGAAGCATTTCTGTTTCCCAAGAAAGGCTCTGGATGGAATGCTGGCAGGACTGCCTGAGCAGAACTAGAGAATAAACAGCAGAAGGTCATAGGAGAGGGCTCCAGAGTCTGATGACTTATTTCCACTTGTAGAAGTGTTATTCACTGGCTATATGACTTCAGAAAAGTTACTTAGCCTCTCTGAGACTCATCTCTCTCATCTGTTACATGAGCATTAAAAAGAACTGCATTTCACAGGGTAATTAAAAGGATTAAATGAATGCACACATTTACCCAGTACCTGCGTAGATTGGTAGATTGAGCATTAAAAGTGTGTGTGTGTGTGTGTGTGTGTGTGTGTGTGTAAGAGAGCAAAAGAGAGATATACCATCTTTGAGACCCAGAAGACTTTGAAGAGATGACAGAACAATAAAGTGGAGATTGGAGAAAGGATTTGACAGTGACAATCAACCACCTTTGGCAGGGATTGGCCAGGCAAGTGTCCAATATCAGTATATGACTTACTCAGCAAGGTGCTCAGAAAGAACTTCATCTCCAATCGTGTAGTTCATTAACATAGCCCAAGCATCTAAAATAGTTCCTAGCATACAGTAGGTGCTCAATAAATACTTGATGACTCTCCCATGCTAGAATGTCCTCTTGTGTGCAATAGGTCTTCAATGAATGTTCACTGAACCAAAGAATAAAAATAGCAACTGTACCTGACATTTATCAAGCCTTTATTATGAGCAGTTAACTCTCATAAGCTCTTTATTTGTACGCTCTTATTTAGTTTTCACATTCACACTGTGAGGTGGGCAGTTTTATTATTCCCGATTTGCGAATAAAGGAAATGAGATACAGGTGAGTCACTTACATGTTTATGTAGCTAAAATATGGTGAGTCCAGGATAGGAGCTGAGCTGCTGAAACCCAGAAAATATGGACCATAGGACCTGTGCTTTCTACTGCTGGTCTAAAGCTTAATGATACACATTGAAGAGAAAAAAAGCACTGATTTTGGCATAGGAATAAGACTCGGTTTGCTCATCTGTAATTAGAGATTATAATATGTATCCTCCCTATCAAAAAGAATTATTTTGCACATCAATTACACTAATGTGAACAACCATAAAGGACATTGCGTTTTACGTGCTCTGTGCTGTGATATAGCCAAAAGAACATTGACTTGGGAGTTCACAGGCTTGCATTCAAATGTTGGCCCCTTTGTATTCGTTTTATGGCCTTGGGCAAGTTGTTCTGCCTTGCCTTTCTCATCCATAATATAAGAAAAATTATACTGACTTTTGGGGTTATGATAATCATAAATGAAATTAAAGTATGCAATAAGGCAAAAAATTATTGCTGAGCACATGTAGGCGAGGACTAAATGCTGTCTTTTTATATAGATTGGTTTGTGTGGTCATTTCCAATAATTAATCCATGAATGCCTAAGTTTCTTAAAATGTAGCCAGACTGATTAATATTTCTTGATTACCTACAATAGGCATATCCCATATAGAAATCTCAATAAATGCATCTCCTTTATCCCCTGCACTCTCCACTCCTTTTTAAACAAATGACTTTATTAACCTGTGATTGACTTACAGAAAACTATATATGTGTAGTGTGTACATCTCAAGGAATTTGGGAATAAGTCTACATCTATAAAATCATCACTACTATCAAGGCCATAAACATACTCGTTACAAAGTTTTCTCTTGCCTGCTTTATCTTTTTAAATTGATGTGTGTCTGTTTTTGTTGTAACAACATTTAATGTAAAGTCTATTCCTTTCAGCAAATTGTAAGTATGCAATCCAGTATTGTTAGACATAGGCACTGTAATTTGTCTATTTTTCAGGGGTTGTAGCCAAATATCTCAAGCACATTAACTTTATAAAGAAAAGAGATTTATTTAGCTCACAGATTTGAAGGCTGAATACTCAAGTAGCCTAACCCCATGGTGAATGGTAGGAGCACATGGGCAAGGAAAAGATCCCATCAAAAAAGAGGAAGCAAGAAAGCCACTGAGATCCCTTCCAAGGGACCCCTCCCCAGTAGGCCGCACCTCCTAGAGGTCTACCACCTCTACTCCAGCACACCGAGGACCAAGCCTGCAACACATGAAACAGGGAGGCCCCTCAAAGCATGGCAGGCAGCATGCTATACAGCAGGCCTCCAGAACTTACTGATCTTACATAAAGGCAACATTTACACTTTGATCTTGAACTCCTGACTCCTCCTCTCCCCAACCACTGTCAACTGCTATTCTAATCTCTGTTTCCATAAGTCTATTTTAGATTCCACATATAAGTGAGAACATGCAATAGTTTTCTTTCTCTGTTTGGCTTATTTCACTTAATGTATGCCCTACAGATTCTCCCATACTGTAGAAAATGTCAGGATTTCTTTCATTTCTAAAACTAAAGAATAGTCTATCTTTATGACATAGCTTCTTTCTCTTCTCATCTATCCTTTGATATGTGGGTCGTTTCCATATCTTGGCTATTGTGAACAATGTTGCAATGAACATGAGAGTACAGATATGCCTTGGAAATCAGTTCCACTGTATATATTATCAGAAATGAGACTGTTAGATCATATGGTTGTTCTGTTTATTTATTTATTTATTTATTTATTTATTTATTTATTTACTTGGTACTGGGGATTTAACCCAAGGGTGCATTACCATTGAGCTACATCCTCAGCCCTTGTATTTACCTATTTTTATTTTGAGACAGGGCCTTATTAAGTTGCTGAGGCTGGCTTCAAATTTGCAATCCTTTGGCTTCAACCTCCTGAGTTGCTGGGATTACAGACGTGCCACCATGCCTGGCTATGTTTAACTTTTTAAGGAATAGCCATACTATTCTCTTTGGTAGCTGAACCAGTTTGCTTTTCCATCAAAAGTGTCAAAGGTCCCCTTTTTATCCACATCTTCTCTGACAATATCTTTGTTGTTGTTGTTGTTAATAGTAGCCATTCTAAGAGGCAAAAGGTAGTTTTGATTGGTACTTCCCTGATGTTTAGTGATGTCGAGCATTTCCATTGGCACCTATGCATACCATACCTTCCTTTAATAAGTGTCTACTCAGGTTCCTGAACTACCTTTTATTTTAGTTTGATTTTTTTCTTTCTTGTTTTTTTTTTTTTCTTTTTCTCTTTTTTCTATTCAGCTGAATCAGTTCCTTGTATAGTTTGGATTTGAAAGAATTTATAAAAGAAACTAAACTAGACAAAAATAGAAAGATAACATATTCATGAACTAGACAAATTTTGTCAAAATGACCACACTAATGAAAGCTATCTACAGATTTGTGGCAATTCCTATCAAAATTTCAATGATACTTTTTTCACCAAAGTAGAAAAAAATATTAAAATGCATAGGATCAGAAATGATTCCAAGTAGCCAAAGAAGTATTGAGCAAGAAGCACAAATCCAGAGGCACCTTACCACCTGATTTAATAACATACTCCAAAGGCATAGGAGTCAGAAAAGTACATGCTGGCATAGTAACAGACATGTAGACAGTGGAACTGAATTCAGAGCCCAGATATAAACCCAGGAACAGGTGATTGCTGATTTTCAATGAAGATTTCAAGAATGCACAATGGAAAAAGTGCAGTTTATGTTGCTGGGGATAGGGGATATTCACATGCAGAAGAATGAAATTGATCTTTTCTTTTACCACATGCAAAAATGAACTCAAAGTGGATTATAGACTAAAAAGTAAGACCTGAAATCATTAAATCCTGGAGGAAAACATAAAAGGGGAAAACTCTTTCCATCAGTCCCAGAAATAGCTTTTTGCATGGGACACCAAAAGCCCAGGGAACAAAAGCAAAACTGAGCAAGTGGGATTACATAGAACTAAAAAGTTACACATAGCAAAATAAACAATCCTAAAGATAAAGCAGCCCACAGAGTGGGAGGAAACATTTGCGCAACATACATCTGATAGAGCCAATACTCATTCCCCTAAGACATTTCAGAAGATCCATCTCCACTCCTTCCTCAATATGGTACACTCCCTATAATCTAACCTAAGTAGCTCTGTACTTGCTTTATGCCTCATCATCTGTAAAAGAAGCATGTGGTCCCAAACCTATGTTTTAATGAATATTTATGGTATAATTTACGCTGAAGTGAGGCATACAATGGCTCCTTTCTGCATTGTTAAAAGATCTTGAATTTTGTGTACAAGGGGACAGTATTAGTGTCTAGTTTCCCTGGTTGCCATTAAGAAAATGTACACTGTAAAGTTTAGTGGAGTGGGACTCCAGGGCCTGATTCACACAGCACAGAAAGCCCTCTGCAAAGACTTTGTTTTTGTCTTTCCTTTTCACATTTTGTTCCAAGAAAGTGCTTATCTCATTTGACTTAAATATTAACTTTACAGCATTTAAGCAACTCATTAAATCTCTTTTTCTCACTTCACTTGCTGGGAGAGTTCATTATAATCAAACTGGAGAGAATCCTGTAATACATACACACACACACACACACACACACACACACACACAAACACACATACTTATACTCCTCTTGCAAGAGATGTGAGACAACTTTGTATTTTATGTATAGACCAATGGTTCTCAAGGCAGCATGATTCCCCTGCCCCAGGGATATTTAGCACTGTCTGGAGTGGTTTCAGACGGTTGCAATTGAGGAAGTTCTGCTGGCATACAATGGGTAAGGCCAGTGATATAACCAAATACCCATAAAGCACAAAAATGCTATTTTTAAAAAACAACTATCCAGCCCCATAAGTCAATAATGCTAAAGCTGAGAAACTTGGGGTAAAAAGAAAGTGTTTTCTCAATAATTCTGCTCCTAAGGCTTTAATGGATCACACCTTAAGGAAAATAGTGTCAAGACTTGTCCCCAGTTTATTATCTGGCCCCAAGGAGCTCAAGAACAATGTTAAATGGTTTTGAACACATACAGACCTAAAGGTGAATGTTAGTGCCACCATGCTTTAGCTTTGTGACCTTGGATAATTTACTTCACCTGAAAATGATTTAAAACATTTTTAAAATCCAGTAATCCTTACCTTGGAGATGTGTTATGCAGATTGAAAATAGTAATATATTTATAGTCCTGTATATATCTGATATATAGCCAGCTCATGAAAAATAATATTGTTATAGCATTGTAATAATTATATAAGCCACACGGATCACCAGACAACCTTATATAATGGTCCTAATCGTTCCACATATTAAATCCCCATGGAGAGTCAGAGAAACACCCCTAATTTTCTTGCAACTTCTCTCTAGAAGGGGAGAACATAAATAGAGAGGAATGGACAGAGCATTTTGTGGCTACACCAAAGGGTCTCATAGATTTACCTAGGAGTTGGGAAACGGCATGCTCAAGAGCAGATGACTTGCTTAAGTTTGGATTTTTATGACTCTAAAATAGCTTCCATAATATATCTATTCATGCTGCTTTCTTATTGACCTCAGTCATTAAGTCCTTCAACAAACTGTTGATATTCATATCATTAGCAATTGCATTGATGGTTTTAATTAAAATTTGAACATCGCATCCAATTTCAGCCACCTGCTGTCTTTTATATACTCTCATATTTCAAAGGCACAAAATGTTCCTTTTTAAAATATATTATCCATATTTGTCATGGTCAGAAAAAGAGCCCAGAAAGGCTATGATGATGGACTTTGGCAAATGTCCATTGACATGGTTTCACAAGATGTATGCAGCTTTTGCACACTCAAAAAATATAAGTCCAGAAAGGTATCCTTAATTGCATTGATCATAAGGAAATCTCTAGTTGAACGTACTTACTGTCTGTGGCATAAGGTCAATCATCTCATTACTCATGAATCATTTTGTGTTCCTTTTAGCGACTGAGTAGATATTTAGATCAATGATTTTTGTTCTTGAGTTTCATATTCCTTCCAAAGATTATTAGACTAACACTGGAGTGGTGAATTATTTTTACATGGGAAATTTCATGCCACTTATATGGTCACTAAATAATGATATTCTTGTTATGCAGCTATTATAGAAAATTAAAAGAGGAGATGAAATTTCAAAGTGCCATAGGACACAAAACTATTTGGTGAAAGAACATTTGGAAATGAGGCTAAGGTTTCCTTCTATCTAAGGTTGGAGCTATTACTACTGTGCCTTCCTTGGATGTGTTGAAGACATGCATTGTGTGTATCTCTCTCTCTTATGTTTCACTCTAAACAACCCTGGGTCAGGAACAGAATTCAAATGATTGTAGTGTACTCAATGCCCAATAGTAAGCTTGGAATATAACAGGAATGCAATAAGCATTTGTTGAATGGAAAATCTGTTTATGGACACCTATTAGACAGTGTGGGCTTTGTGGTTCCTTATCCAGACCCCTCCTATTCCTCACTTGTTGGATGTTTGCCTGGCAGGGGTCCCCAACATTCAGCCTCCTACAGGAGTTTCCTGGGATGAAGAGAGATACCTCTTCTGAGACACTGATACCTCCCCATGGGAACCATACCAGAGATTGATCCACTGAGGGGTACAATGACCTGTCCTCCTGGCCTTAACAGAGACATCCATGGGGCCATCACAGTTCAGGCTTCTTGCTGAGAAACTGAGACCTTTGTGGTGAAGTGTTGCAGCCTTCCTTCTCCCTGCCAGCACTTCCTTCTTTCCTTTACATGGTTATTGATCCCCTGGGTATTCCTTAAAACATCCCCTGCCAGCTGATATCCATATCAGAGTCTCCATTGTAAGAATTCAACAGGCAACAGGCCAAGAGCCAATTCAACAATGCAAATGGACACACACTGATTGATCAACTCATGTGCAGTCACTTTCCACTCCCATCTCACTAAATCCAGCAACCCCCTATGGTGTTAGACATTATTGTTTCTATTTCACAGAGAAGAAATCTGTGCTAAGAAAACCTTAAGGGGCTTTGTCATAGGTCACATAGTTAAAGAGGTGGTTAATCTGGGACTTAAATTATAATTTTCTGACTCTATAACAACAAGCCCTTGTACTTTGGGCGTTGCAAATTTGTTAAATTTGTTGAGAGATATTTTTTCCACTAAAAGAACAAAATAGAAATCTGTAAATTACTCAGTTTCATAAGCTTAGAGTATTGTACAGCACTAGTCCCAACAAATAAACATATTATAACAGATTGCATAAAGTAAGTTGCTTGTAGTGCACACAAGACTGACCAGAATTTCAGAGAATGTTTTCCACAAGTAAATATGTATTTCATTACTTAAAAATTTCATCACTCAGAACTTTGGCAATGATATTTTTTCACTTATCAAAAAATGAATATCTTCAATTGTGATCATCTCCAATTTATCTGGCACAATTCTAACCAGTGGGGACAAAATATATCATAAAATAAATAAAGTACTCTAACCTTACAGAGCTTCAAACCTAATAATATGACAGAATAGACCAGTTCAAGATTATTCAAAATAACTACAGAACATGATACACACTATAAAAGGAGATCAGAAAATGGGGTACTGTGAGAAAGAGTAACTGAGTGTGACAGGTAAACACTCTAGGGGGATGGCTAGGGAGGACCTCTTTCGGGAGATTACATTAAGAAAAGTCCCGACAAATAAACAATCTAATGTTACATCTCAAAGTCCTAGAAAATCAGGAACAAACTAATTCCCAAATCAGTAGCAGACAGGAAATAATTAAGATCATAGTCAAAATTAATGGAATAGAGAATAACAAAATTACAAAGTATCAATGAAAAAATGAATTGATTTTTTGAAAAGATAAACAAGGCAAACCCCTCGCCAAACTAAACATAAGAGAGAAGACACAATTCAACAAAATTTGAGATGAAAAAGGAAATAGCATCACAGGCATTTTTGAAATCTAGAGGATAATTAGGTAAAATATTGAAAATGTATATTTTAATAAATTGGAAAATCTGTAAGATACTGACAAATTTCTAGAAACATATGACCTACCCAGATTGACCCAGAAGGATATAGAAAAAAAAAACATACCAATATCAAGCAGAGTTTGAAGCAGAAATTAAAATGTTTTCCAACAAAGAAAAGTCTAGAACCAGATTAATTCTCATTTGAGTTTTACTAGACCTTTAAAGAAGAACTAATGCCAATGCTTCTCAAATTATTCTATGAAATTGAAAGAGAAGAAATGCTCCCAAATTAATTCTATAAAGCCAGTATCACCCAAATACCAAAATCAGATATAAAGACATCAAGGAAAGAAAACTACAGAGCAATATCCCTGATGAAAATAAATGCAAAAATCCTGAATAAAATATTAGCAAGCTGTATTCAAAAACACTTTAAGGATATTGTATGCCATAATTAAGTTGGATTAATCCCAGTGATGCAAAGTTGACTTAATATGTGTAAATTAATAATGTAATTCATAATATAGATAGAATCAAGGACAAAAATCATATGATCATCTCAATAGATGTAGAAAAGACTTAAAACAATATTCAACTTCTGTTCATGTTAAAAATACTGAAGAGGGCTTGGGTTGTGGCTCAGTGCTAGAGCACTCGCCTAGCATGTGTGAGGCACTGGGTTTGCTCCTCAGCACCACATAAAAATAAATAAATAAAAGAAAAGAATTGTGTTCATCTACAATGAAAAATACTTTTTAAAAATACTGAAGAAACTAAGAATAGAAAGAAATTTATTTATTATAAAAACTATGTACAACAAACCCAAAGTTAACACCATTATGAATACAGAAAACCCAAAATCATCTGCTCTAAATTCAGGAACTAAAAAGATATTCACCTTCACCACTCCTATTGAATATAGTTCTTGAAATTCTAGCTAGAAAAATCAGGTAAGAGAAGAAAATTGAAGGGAGGCAAACAGGAAAAAAAGAAAGAAAGAAACTATTTCTGTTTGCTAATGACATAATCTATACCTAGGAGACACTCCCCCCAAGAAAAAAAAAACTCCACCAGAAGGCATCAAGTGTGGATAAACAAATGCATCAAAGTAACAAGATATAAGATCAACATAGAAAAATCAATAGCATTATTATAGTCCAAAAATAAATGTGCTGAAAAATAAATTAAGAAAACAACTCCATATAAATTAGCCTCCAAAGTACTTAGGAAAAACTAAGAAATTAACTAAGAAATTGAAAGACCTCTACAATGAAAATTATAAAACTCTGAAGAAAAAAATATTAAAGAACATCTTAGAAAATGGAAAGACCTCCTATGTTCATGGATAGGCAGAACACCTTCCAAATGGACACATTACCAAAAGCAATCTGTAGATTCAATGGAGTCCCCACCAAAATACCAATGGCATTTTTCACAAAACTAGGGAAAAAATAGTCCTAACGTTTTTATTGAAGAATAAAAGATCCAATAGCCAAAGCTATTCTGAGCATCGAGTGTGAATTTGGTGGCATCACACTGAGAGATCTCAAATTATACTACAGAAATATAGTAACAAAACACTATGATATTGGTATAAAAGCAGATTTGAAGACCAATGAAATAGACTAGAAGACACAGAGACAAATAAACATAAATACAGCCATCTGATTCTTATCAAAGGTGTGTCAAAAGCATACATTGGACGAAAGATACCATTTTTTAACAAATGAGGCCGGGGAAACTGGATATCCATATGTAGAAGAATAAAACTAGATCCCTTTCTTTCATGGTGCACAAAAGTTAACTGAAAGTGGAAAAAACACTTAGGAATTAAACCAGAAACTCTGAAAACATTAGAAGAAACAGGTGCAACACTCCAACATATTGGTGTAGGCATTCACTTCCTTAATTAGACTTATAGGGTCAAGAAAGAAAACCAAGAATCAATAAATCAGATGAGATTACATTAAAACCTCTGCACATGGTTTTGGGGTACTCAGGAAATTATGTTGCCCCATAGAATCAAAAGAACAGGCAAACATGATACCCACAAAGGCTGCTCTTTAGAATGTGAGGAAAAACACAGGCTGTGGAGCCAACAGGCTGAGCTCAAAATCCAGCTCAGCATATTCGTCTCTTTTTTAGTCTCCTTGACTTCCTTTGAGAGTCCTGTAGTGTCCTTTCCTCGTGGGGTTGTTCAGAAAATGAAATGAGCTGGGCACTGTGGCGCACACTTGTAATCCCAGCACTTAGGGAGGCTGGAGACAGGAGAATCACGAGTTCAAAGCCAGCCTCAGCAACAGCGAGGCGCTAAGCAACTCAGCGAGACCCTGTCTCTACATAAAACATGAAATAGGGCTGAGGATGTGGCTCAGTGGTCGAGTGCCCCTGAGTTCAATCCTCGGTACCAAAGAAAAAAAGAAAAGAAAAGAAAAAAGAAATGAGCTCGTATGTGTCAAATGCCTAGGACCTTTAACCAAGAGTCTCATCATCTGGAACAAGGGACTTATTTTCATTTGAGTTGTGTCCTCCCAAAACAAGATATGTTCAAGTCCCAATCTCAAGGTCCTCGAATTGGGACCTTTGCTGGAAATCAGGTTGTTGCTGATCTAATGAGTTACGAGGAGGTCAGACTGGAGGAGGCTGGGCCCCTACTCAGATGGGACCAGTGCTCTTAAAAGAAAAAGCCAAACCACACCCAAGTTTGCCAGCAAATCCCCAGAAACTAGGAAGAGGCCAGGGAGTTGAGTCTCTTTCGAGCCTCATGGCACCTTGATACCATCCTCTGGAACTTTGAGCCTCCACAACTGGCCAACAATGGATTTCTGTTACTTTAAGCCATCCTGTGTGTGGTACTTTGTTACAGTAGCTCTAGAATGCCAAAAAAGTGTATGGTTTTAATAAATATATTAACTACTTCGAAATTAAAAAAAAAAAAAAACCTTCTGCACAGCAAACAAGAGCATGAATAGCAAGCCTACATAATGGGAGAAGATCTTTCCCAGCTACTGTTCTGACAGAGGATTAATAACCAGAATATATAAGAACTAAAAAAAAAACCCCAAAAACACCACTCAATAAATGATCAAAATATCTAAATAGACATTTATAAAACAAAACTAAAATATAAATGGTCAACAAATATATGAAAAAAGAATTTTTAACAACCTTAACCATCAGGGAAATGCATCAGAACTATATTGAGATTTCATCTCACCCCAGTTTGAATGAAAATCAAGAATGTAAACAATGATAATTGCTGGTGAGAATGTGAGGAAAGAGCAGAAAGACTGCAATTTAGCACAACCATTTTGGAAGGCATTATGAAAATTTCTCAAAAGACTAGAAATGGAACTACCATATGACTCAGCTCTCCCACACCTTGGTACTTATCCAAAAGAATTAAAATCAGCATGCTATAGTGATACAGACAAGTTAATGTTTATAGCAATACAACTCACAATAGCCAAGTTATGGAACTAGTCTAGGTGTTCACCAACAGATGAATCAATAAAGTGTAATTATATACATATATATATTACACACACATATATGTACACATATGTTTATAATATACACACAGTGGAGTTCAACTTAGACATAAAGAAGAATGAAATCATGTCATTTGTTGGTAAATGGGGGGAACTAGAAAATATCATGCTAAGTGAAATAAGCCAGACTCAGAAAGTCAAGGCCCAAATATCTTCCCTGATATGCAGAAATTAGAAAAAAGAAATAAAAACTATTTTGTTAAAATAGAAGGGGAAGCATTAGAGCAGAAGTGGGGACCAAGGATATGAAAGGAAGGAGGGAAAGGGGAACAACTAGGAGTGAAATAGACTAAATTATGCTACATTCATGTATGAATATGTCACAATGCATTCCAATTTTATGTACCAATTTTATGTGCAATTATATTGTACCAATTAAAAATAAAAAGAAGGGAAAACAAAAGAGTAGAGGGAGGGGATCAGGGAGAGGAAAGTTGGAAGGAAAAAGGAAAGTATTGGGAGCCGAAAGGAGCAAATTGTTATATGTGTTTATGAATATGTCAAAATGAACCACCTATTACGTATAACTATAATGCATTAATAAAAAGAATTTAAACAAGAAATATTGTTCACTAAATAAGTAGAAATTTTTTAAAATGAAGAAAGATCCAGAGAGCTAAAGAGGAACTGGCTCTGGTCTACTCTGATACCATATATACACCTTCTAAAACCAGTCCCTGATTTTCCTTTTTTGAAAAAACCTACCACCACACATGTAGCTGTCCCATTCAGAAAGGCTGAAATCACTCTGCTCCCTCTCCTCCCCCACCCGCCATATCCAATCCACCACTCGACTATGTTTGTACTCCTTTCAAAGCACATTGCCAAATGGATTGTTTCTCTCTACATCCACTGTTTTCTCTTTTGTTCAAGGAAGCACTGCTGTTCACCTAAACTTGCTGAGTGTTGTAGTAGGTCTATCACTTCTCTCATCATCTACCCCCAGGGACTAGAATGAGTCAGTTGTTCCTCTCCCCAAAATCTCCCAGCAGTTTCAACCTCATTCCATGTGAGACCTATAGTTGTTATAGAGGCCAACAAGGCTGGCGTACAGACACTTCTGATATTAACTCTGGTCCAGCTACACTGGCCTTATTGTTCTGCAAAATGCAGGCAGATCCCATCTCAGAAGGTGTGTTCTTCCTGCTCCCTCTTCCTTGAATAGTCATCCAGAAGGATTTGCTTGGCTCATCCTTCTCATCATTCAGATCTTTGATCAAAGGTCATCTCTTCCAAGAGACCTATACCACACCACACTATCTAAACAATAGTTGCTCAATTAATCTATTTTCTCTTCTCTTGCATTACTGTTAACCCATAATGGTTATTTCATCTGGCATATTATAATTTATTTATTTTTTTATTATCTATTTCCCTTACTAACATGTAACCTCCTGTATCAGGGACATTTTTGTCCACTTCTGGAGAAAAGTGCCTGGCACTTAGGGTGGCTCATTCATATGCTGAATGAATTGATAGGCAGAAAGGAGACTAGTGCAGTTTGGCCATAACTGAGCAAGGGGAAGAAAGGACTACAGTAGGTGGTACAGTCAGGGCACATTATGTTGATGCATAAATCATGCTGTGAAGTTTGGATTTTATTCTAAAGGTCAGTAGAAAAGCCCTTGAAGCATTTTATATAGCACAGTGATAAGATATAAATTACATTTTCGAAATATTAGGTAGTTCATAATAAAATAAAATAAATCAGCTACTCTGTACATACTAGATGAAAGCACAGCAAGAATGGAAATGGGGAAACAAAAATTACAAAGTTCTTAAAGAAACGAAGGCAAGAGATGAGGACAACTTGGGCTTGCACAGTGACCAGGCAAGATTGGATGGGTGGGTCCATTTCAGAAAGAACAGGGCCTGAAGTTGGGCTGTGTTGTAGAAAGGGAGGAAAAAAAGAATAAAATTTCCCTGTATTTATTTATTTTTTGTTGTTTGAACAGTTTAGTAGGTTTAGTAAGTCACAGTGTTTAGCTGACAAGATTCTTTTAACCTCTTGAGTTTTAGGTGACCACTAGATATTTCAATGAAGATAGGCCAGAGGCCTTGGACATGCAAGCCTGGAAGAGTAAGAGATCTGGGATACAGTTACACATGTGTGTCCCATAAGACTTCAGATATAACTATGGATAGTAAAGTCCACAGATACGGAAGACAACCCCAGGATCCAAACCACAGAGGCCCACAATAAAAAGCAGAGAAGCTCAGTGCTGCACTAACAAAAGAAAGAATCAGAGCTGTTTATGATGTAAACTCTTCATGAAAACGGCTCTGGATAGTTTAGAGAAATTATAGGTCCAAAAGATTAGATTTCTCAATGAGGTCCACAGATTGCTGGAGTGATAATATAAGGATATTAACTAAAAGTGCAGGTGGTAGGGACTGTGATGCCTGTGCTTCTTATGTTATGTGTTGCCTGGGGCTCCAGCAGTGTGTTCTTACTCTCTGTAGAAAAGATTATGTGAGTTTACTTCAATAACAAGTCTTTATTAATCCGTGTCTCTGAGGGTCTATCCCTTTAGGATTCTCTGAGTGACACTGGTTCTCACAGCTATCAAAAGGCTCTTAATTTGTCTAGCATGGAAACCCTCTCACTACTCTGTCTTGCTCTAAAAGTCCTGCACCCTGTTAGCACATCTGCCAGGTTCTTCTGACCGAGTATCTGTGCTTTCCCAAGGCCATGAGCATGGCACACTCCTCACTGTGGAAAGAACTTTCATTGAGAGCCTGTGTGAAAAAATTCCCCTATCATGTAATATCATGTTACCTGCTATGTAATGCCACTTACTGCTCGTTGTGTATTAGCACCTCCAGGAAAGTCCTGTTAAATCACTCTAGTCTGCATTAGTACTTGGCACAGAATCAAATGAGTGGGTACTAAATAAATATTAGTTGAGTCACTAATGGATTGACACTTCTAATGTGCATCTTCCAAATCCACATCTCACATTAGCCAAAAGAGAGCCAAAATGGATGTTTCAGAAAACTGAAAGAAAGTAATTGTGGAAGTCAGATATTTAAAAACATTTAAATGTTTTAAATGTTTAAATCAGATATTTAAAAACATTGTAATTGTGGAAGTAGATATTTAAAAACATTTATGCTTTGAACAATGGAGAATTCTTGAGTAGAAATCCTGTTGATCTCTGATTTTGTTTTCCATTTTTTCTTTATATTTTTCAAAATATGTAATTGTTTATAATGCATGAATCATCTATATATTAATACTATTTGCCCTTGCAAAATAGTTCATTCTTTAAATATATGTCTTAGGCTTACTACTGCTTGGTCACTCTGTGTATTTATTTAGGAATATTTAATAAATATAATTTTTAATGGGCACTATAAAAATGCTTGCACCTTTAAGGAATTACTATAATTCACTCATTCATTTTAGCAGAAAATTAAGAATGTGGATATGTGGTATAGAAAGTAGGCTGGATCAGGCATTTATATTTCTAAGGGAGTGCTATGATTAGGCCAAGTGTTAGCAGCTTGGTTCCCAGCTTGTGGTGCTGTTGGTAGGAGGTGGACCCTTTAAGAGGTGGGTCTAGTGGAATAAAATTAGGTCATTGAGGGTGTGTCCTTGAAGGAAATATGAGGACCTTGAATCTCCTGTTTCTTTTTGTTTCTCAGCTGCCATGAGATGAGCAGCTTCCTGTGCTATGCACTATTGCCATGATATATGCCATCAACCCAGTCCCAAAAGCAACAAGGTCAACTACGATGAATGTTTTAGTCAGCTTTTCCACTGCTATGACTGAAGAACCCAACCAGCACAATTATAGAGGAAGAAGAATTTATTTGAGGGCTCAGGATTTCAAAGGTGTTAATCCATAGAAGGCTGGCTGCATTCCTCAGGGCTCAAGGTGAGGCTGAGCATCATGGCAGGAGAGAGTGGCAGAGGGAAGCAGCTCACATCACCGTGATCAGAAAGCAGAAATATATACCCTATAGCCACGCCCCAATTCCCATCTCCTCCAGCCACATCCTACCACCTCAATTAATCCCATAATTGATCAATTCACTGATTGGGTTAAGACTAATAAAGGATCAATTCACTGATTGGGTTACAACCCAATCATTTCTCCTCTGAACCTTCTTGAATTTTCTCACAAATGAGCTTTGGGGGACACCTCAGATCCAAATCATAAAAATGGGTCAAAATTTCTAAAACTGTAAGCCATAATAATAACAATAACAACAATAATCTTTTCTATTTTTAAGTTGATTATCTCTGGTATTTTGCTACAGTAGCAGAAGCAAACACAAGGACAAAGCTAAGTCTACCTCTGTCCCAGCCCTTCTGAGAGTACTTCACTGATACCAGTTGCTTAAAGATATCCTTAAATAAATAAATGAAGAGACAGTCTCAGAGGAGCTGCAGTTCCTACCTGAGACACAACAGAGAGATGAGAATCTAGAGATTTGTTTTGTGTGTCAGCGTATACATGTGTACATGTGGCAGGAGGGTGACACCAAATGAAAAAGATCATAAGGTACCATTAGGGATGTAGTATACAATAAGAAATCAGACTGTTTCCATGTCTTGGCTATTGTGAATAATGTTTCAATTAACTTGAAAGTGTATATATCTTTTGAACACATTGATTTCATTTTTTTGGATATATTTGCAGAAGTGTGATGGATGATTCATACTGTAGTTCTCTTCGTCAGTTTTTTTGAGGAAACTTCCTACTGTCTTCCATAAGGGCTATACTAATTTACAACCCCACCAACAATGTATTAAAATCCCCCTTTCCTAACATGATTGCCAACACTTATATTTTACCTTTTAGATAATAGTCACTCTAACAGGTGAAAGGTTCTAGCTCATGGTGGTTTTAATTTAAATTTCCCTGATGTTCAAGGATGTTGGCCAATTTTTCATAAAACTATTGGCCACTTATGTATTGTTTTGTTGTTGTTGTCATCATTTTTTTTTCAAAAAAGTCTACTCAGATACTTTTATCCAGTTTTGTTACACATTTATTCATTTTCTTGTTACTAATTGTTTTAGTCAGTTTTTATGCTGCTGAGAATAGGAGAACTGGCAAGAACAATTTTAGAGGAGGAAAGTTTATTTGGGGGCTCATAGTTTCAGGGGTCTCAGTCCACAGCCAGCCAGCTCCATTCCTTGGGGCTCAAGGTGATAGGGAACATTATAGCAGAAAGAAGCAGCTCACATGATAATCAAAGCAGAGATATACAGAGACCCGACTCGCCAGTACCCCAAAGGCGTTCCCCAGTGAGACCTCTCCTCCAGCCCCATCCTACCTGCCTTTAGTTTCCACACAGTAAATCTCATGAAGGGATTAATTCATTTGTCCTCTAAAACTTCTTGCATTGTCTCACACATGAGCTTTTGGGGGATACCTCACATCCAAACTATAACACTAAGTTTTTTGTATTCCTTATATATTTTAGGCTCTGATTAAATATATGGTTTGCAAATACTTTCTCACAATCTGTGAACTGTCCATTCACACTGTTAATCATTTTCTTTACTGTGCAAAAGCATTTTAGTTTGATACAGTCCCACCTGTCTATTTTTCATGTATTGCCTATGCTTTGAGGATCATATCCAAGATAACATTGCCTAGACCAATGACATAGACCATTTCCCTTATGTTTTCTTCTAGTAGTTCTGTAGTTCAGGTCATACATTATGACTTAATCATTTTGAATTGATTTTTGTATTTGGTGTGAGATATTGGTCCAATTTCACTTTTTTCCATGTAGAGATAGTCCTCTCAACAATTTATTGAGAAGACTATCCTTCCCCTATGGTATGTTCTTGACTACTTTAATAAATATCAACTGATCATAAATATGTGGATTTATCTCTATATTCTTCATTCCTTATGCAGTTTTGATTACTATAGCCTTGCAGTATATTTTTTTAAATATTTTTTTAGTTGTTGATGGATCTTTATTTTATTCATTTATTGTTTGTATGTGGTGCTGAGGATCGAACCCAGTGCTTCACGCATGCTAGGCAAGCACTCTACCACTGAGCCACAGCCCCAGCCCTAGCCTTGAAGTATATTTTTAAATCAGGTCATGAAATACCCATTCAAACTAGCTTTGTTCTTTTGGCTCCAATTTTCTTTGGTTATTATGAGTCTTTTATAGTTTAGTACAAATTTTAGAGATTTTTCTTCTGTTTTTGCAAAAATATCAGTTTTGTTAGACAGTGCATCAGATATATAGATTCCTTTGGGGGTAGTATGGACATTTTAACAGTAGTTAAACATGGGATTTTGTTCCATTTATTATTGTCTTCCATTTCTTTAATCAATTCTATGTAGTTTTCAATGTATATGTTTCTTAACCTCTTTGTTTAAATTGATTCATAAGTATTTTAATCTTATTTTTTGATGCTGTTATAAATAATATTTTCTTCATTTCTTTTTCAGATAGTTAATTATTAGTGTATAGAAATGTTACTGACTTTTATGTGATGATTTTGTACCCTGAAATTTACTGAAAGTGTTTATTCATCCTAATTTTGTTTGCATGAAGTTTTCAGTTTTCTGTATGTATGTATTGTCATGTCATCTGTAAACAGGTATAAAGTTACTTTACCCTTTCCAATGTGAATGCCTTTAATTTTTCTTGCCTAATTTTTCTAGCTACTACTTCTAGTACTATATTGAACAAAAATGTCCATGAACAAATGAATGGATTAAAAAGTATGATATGTGAACATAGGTATAATATATCATATTTTAAATATTATTCAGCCTTTAAAAACAAGGAAACCCTGCCATTTGAGAAATCATAGATGGCCTTGAAAGATGTTATGCGGAGTAAAATAAGTAAGGCAGAGAAAGACAAATCTTACATGATCCCAGTTACATGTAGAATCTTAAATAGTTTGGCTCATAAAAGCAAAGTGTAAAATAGTGGTTAAAATGAGCAGGCAGTACAGCAGAGTGGGATGATGTCTGCCAAAGGGTACAATGTTTCTCTTAGACAAAAGGAATAAGTACTGAAGATCTGTCATACAACATTGTGACTATAGGTAATAATAATGTAATATGTGCTTGAAAATTACTAAGACAGTAGATCTCAAACATTTTCACCACATAAAAATGATAGGTATTGATATATTAATTATATTGATTTACTCATTTCATAGCATGAATGTATTTTGAAACATAACCCTATGCAATAAAAACATATACATTTTAAAAATTTATTTAATTTTAATTGAATTATTTTTTAATGTAAGTTGAGAGGGGGAGAAAACATCAGGGAAAGAAAAATAGTGTATAGGCAGGCAGTAAGAAGGTTGCAGAGAAGAAGCCTAGAGACTAAGGCGATCTTCTTTAAGCAGTTGATACTAGGTTGTTTATCCATCATTGGCTTTTGATGCCTTTTGGGAAGTGATTCTTACATTTAAAGGGTCAGGAGAAGAGAAATAATCATATTCAATAATGCACTTACCAACTTCAATAACATTTTGAATTAGACATAGAAATAGTTGTATGAAGTTTAATTAAATGATACCTCATAGAGTTATATCATTGAGTTAAACATGTTAAGTTAAAAGGGAGAACTTTTCTTCATGGTAATAAAAATTATGCTTACTAGTGGTTTGAATTTTTTTATCAGACCAGTGATAGTAGATGGAAAATTTATTAAATTAATGGTATTTGTCCAATAGCAACATTTATTGAGTACCTACTATGGACCTGGCACCAGTCTTGGCATTGAAGATAGTAAATGGACAAAGTGGCTTGTCCTCTAGAAGTTTCTATTATATGGAGCTGGTTGATTTTTTGGACATGTGATCAAACTACCCAACCTATATATGAAGGAAAAAAAGCATTGATTATATATTGATATTCATAACCATTGAAATTTTGACATTTTCTGTTTAATGTTAACAATGGCATCTGTTGACCAAATTTGAAATTCTATGTGACATAGGGTGCTAGAAATTTAAATTGCAGAAAAAGCAATGACCAGGATAAAAAGGGCTATGTTGAAAAATGAAAGTTCAAGCATAAGGTCATCATACAGTAGGCATTTAATCAATCTCAATTTACTTGTCTTTTTTCTTCTATTGCATATTTTGTTTTTCCTGTTAAAATTATGAGCACTGCCACCTTAAAATTGAGTGAAACAAAAATATACATATATGACTGTGAAAAATAGAAGTGTTATGATAGGTATTAATATGAATTATTTTCTTCAACTAGATAACCTACTTTAACCCTACTACCAAGAAAGGCAAAAGAGAGGAAGAGATCCCCTCCAGACATGATTAACTGTCAATCATATTTCTGCTGGTGGCTGAAGGGCAAATGGAAGTGCAATAGTTCTGATCCCTCTGATTAAATCAAAAGCACATAGATTTGAAGGGCAAGGATAGAAGATTAAGTTAAATTGCAGAAATTCAAGCAGAGGAAATAACAATTAAGTTGATCAGCCTCTCTCCTGCCAGGGAAGGGGAACATTTTTGGAGTACTACCTTGTCACAAGTGTGGTGTTAAAACTGCAATTTGGTAAGTCCAATTCGATTCATCATTCAACAGATATTTATTAAGTGTCCTCTATGTGGCAGAAACAATTCTAAGCACTGGAAGTACAGCCATGAACAGTCGGGCAAAGTCTCTATCTTCATGAAGCTTATAATGTAGTCCAGGGAAAAGACATTAAGCAAATACATACATAAAGTGTCAGTAGTGATCAGTGTAAGGAAAAATAACACTTAGGCTCAGAAGGCTCACAATGTTATTCATGTCAATTCTATAGGTCAAATAAGTTATCGAGAACAGAAAAGATTCAAGGGGAGGAGAAATAGAATTATCTGCCCCTTTCATCTACCACAGAGGCCCTCAGTGGCTATGATCAGAGGCACGATATGATGTGTCTACCATTTTTAAAGGATCCCTCTGACTGTCAGGCACATAATGAACTGGGGAGAGCAGGCTGCAGAAGTAAAAACAAAGGATCAGCTCTCTACATTTAATTCATCTTTGCTTCCACTTTTTAAAAAATTTTTGTCTTACATTAGTAAAATTATGGAGGAAACTTAATATAATGGATAGCGCATGGCTCAATACTACATATTCATTGTCCCCCCCCCCTTTGGAATACAATGTGTGAAACAATTTCATTCACTCATTTTTATGAACATATATTACATGCTAGGATTTGGGGCACTGATGGGCATGCATGGCCCCTATCTTCAAGGAACTTCCCATGTATTGGGGAAAATAACATACAAATTACAGCATACTTTCTTTTTTTTTTTTTTCTTCATATTAAACATCTTTATATGCACTTTCAATGAACAGTATATATATATATATATATATATATTTATATATATTTTTTATCAACCATCTTTACTATACCCATTCCCCTTTCCTGCCCCCCACCTCCCCCATGTCGTGTCCAGTGTTTCTCTATTTCTCTTATGTTTCCCATTCCCACCTCCCTTATTCATCAGCA
>PVHX01000602.1:0-88118 GCA_004024805.1 Geosciurus inauris | reverse complement strand
AAATTACAGCATACTTTCTTAGAGAAAAATATAGTATTAATTAGTTTTGGCTTCTCATTGTTCACCAAAAATAAATGTCAACCTGATCTATTCAGTTAGATCATAGAAATTCAAGCAGAAAAATAGCAAGTTGATCAGCTTATTTCTTGCCAGGGAGGGGGAATACATACAAGATGCAGACATTCAGCTAAAACTACAGCATTTAGAAGGGGGATTTATGGTGTATACCATAAACAGAGAGTGGAGTAGGAACGTAGGAATACATCTATTAAGACTGGAACCAGGATTTGAAACTCCACTCAGTTCCCTTCACCATCTCCCAACCTGCTTTCCTCTGCCACGTGCCAGAATCTCTTAGACCAACTGAGAGGTGAGCATCACTGGGGCCCACATCCCACCAAGTTACAACACCATGAAGAAAGAGACTTTTTCCCCATTTCCCACTTTAAATTTACTAGTGAATCCTTGATCACATGCTCACACTTGTGACAAGAAGGTAGCCTTCTGAGAATCATTAATCTCACTAGGACCATGTCATTTTATAGGCAGAAGGAACATTTTCCCAAGAAGTAGGATGCTATTATCAGAAAGCAGGTGTGCCACTGAGGCAGATATAGACATAGATATCAAGGTAGACAATTTCCATGTAAATGATACTCACCTACATCCTTCAATAAGATGTTTGCTTGCAAAAAGCCCAAAAAGAGTAAAGCTAAAATACAGATTTATTGACTCCATATTTTTAAGCCACTCAATACCAGTGTCAATGAAGATGTTAGAATGTAATATAAGCCTTCTTTTCAAAAAGCCCAGTACCTGGAAAGGACTGTTTTGAATAGATATAAAAATGCAAGCAGTAAAACTTTCATTATACAGATTATATCACAAGGGCTTGTGTGGGAGGGAAGTGCAGTTCCAATAAATGACAGAGATCTGATCTTTCAAATATTGCAGATTGCAGTATCTTCAAAGCTAACTTCCTCTGTGATTGCAAAGAAAGGCCTGAATTTAACAAAAGAGAGGAATAAGAGGAGGAAGAATTGGTTTCCAGCAATCCCGGCTCCTCCACAAGACCTGGTAGGTGGATGGTGGATATGAGACAGAGTCACAGAGTCAAGTAATGTGCTTTCTGTGAATGGCCATTCCAGCTTTCCTTTAGCCAAGTTGAGGACAAATCACAAAACATTCACTTCTTAGGTAAATTTGTTCATCTTCTGGGAAGAAATGGCATATGTTCAGAATCCAGCCAACCATAGGAAGATCCTTCCTCTAACATACAAACATAGGTGCCTGAGACCCAAAAGAAATGGTCACGGCCATCTCACCTGCCATCTCCCTAAAAATGCTTCCCTCGTGTAGCATTGTGGGATTTCTCTGTTCAATCTCCAAGTGTGACTACGTATGTTTGTTTCTCCCCAATAGGCAGAGATTCTTCAAGTCAGGGATCTTCCCTTCTTCAGGATGACCCTTATATACAGTATATAAGGGATTAATGGGTCTGTGCATTTTTTTCCCAGAAAAAAAAAAAGATGAAAGAGGCAAAGAAATGAAGGTAAATAAAGGGAGGAAGTTGATTTTTCTTTTTCTTTTTTCTTTTTCACTAGAAGAGGAAAATGAGAAAAGTGGGAGACTTAACAAGAAATAATTGTGTGCCTCATTCTAGACACATTGATAGGTACTTTATGTATGTGTATATGTACATATATATGTATATTTTGACTCATTTAATCATCTACAGAGTATCTCTCCTTCCTGAATCCTTTTTGTAATAAAGCAGGGTACTAAAATGCAACCCATTATGACATGTGCCATTATCTCTTACTTTGCAGATAAGGAAGTTGAGATTCTAAGAAATTAAGGGAATAGCTGAAGTTATATTAATAAAGGTTATTTGTTTTCTTTGTCAATCTACTAGGAATTTGAGACAATTTACAAGACTAAACAAAAATAACACACATATTGATCAAATTTTAGGCTGGGAAGGTAGTCCCTATTAGAAGGGAGCTAGTATTTCTTTTGTTTTGTTTTTCATATTTTATTGGTATTATAATTATACATAATACTGGGATTCATTGTTATATATTTGCACATGCACACAATATAATGATATGATTTTGTCAGTAGTGTTCCCCATTATTACCACTTTCTCTCCCATCCTCCCTCCCCTGGTCCCTCTCCTCTACCCTACTGGTGAGAATGGGTTTCACTTCTAGCTTTGGCCAACCCTGAAAGCATACTATTTATTTACCAGGCACCATATTTTGTTCTGAGAGCAATGGAAATCACTGGATTCCACAATGGTGAAGGCATGATTACAGAACAGAAGCACAAGAAAAGGCTGTCAGGGGATTCAATATTAGCCATGCATTTTTCGTATTGACACCTGTGCAGTGTTTGAATGATTTTCAATAATTTAGGACTTAGATTTGATTCATATGAGGATGAATAATCACAATTAGGAATGTTAAAGTATTAATTTAATAGAAGAAAACACACTAGGAGCCCCATCCTATTCTCCCAGCATGATAAAATAATCAACCATTCCATAAAGATTACAAGGCCATATTATAGTTAGGTGGATGGGTCTGAGACTACTGGAAAGCTCCTGGCTTCTAAGAAATGGTCTTGAAAATGCTGCTTTCTCAACAGAAAGTCTGCCAAATAAAGGAACCACATCAGCCTAAAGTCCTGCCAGTGACATCTTTCATATGTTGGAATACTAACTTTGGAGTGATAAACCTACAATTTTTATATGTGTATATATTGCCATAGTTTGGATATTGAATGTTCCCCAAAGGCCCATGTGATCAAAGTTTAGTGCCCAGTGCATGCTACTCTTGCGAAGTGCTAGAACTTTTAGGAAGTGGGGGCTAGTGGGGGATAATGGGGGACATGTCCTCAAAGCAGGCCTCATCTTTTCTGTCTTTGTTTCCTCACCATGAGGAGAATGGCTTGCTTGACAGGGCACATTCACCATGATACACTGCCTCACCAGAGGCCCCAAACAATGAGCCAACTGGCCATGACAAAAACCTCCAAGACTGTGAGCCAAAATAGATCATTTATATTTATATATTGATTCATCTTAGTTATTTTTATAGTAATAGAAAACTGGCTAACACACACATACATGCATCTATGTGTACATATATAATATGTACATATATGAATATATGTGTATTTGTGTGTGTATGTACATGTTCATACACAAATGTAAAAATTTCCTCCCAGCTCCAGCTCCTTTAACCACATGCCCTGAGTGTCACTGTGGCTTTGGAATTGCCAGGAGCTCTACCATAGAATTTAAGGCCTAGAATTGTTATAACTTAACTCTCAGTCTCCTTCCAGCTCTCGGACTCCAATACTCCTATGTATACATCCTCATTCCAATAGTTAGTGGCTCTACATCTAAATTCTAAGCTTATTCCTTAGATTAATGCCAGAGGACTCTGAGAAATTTCTGAAAAACTAGTTTCTAACCATACTATATAACTTCTCCAGTTCTGTTTTTGACACTTCATTGAGATAGATTATGTGGCTGCCTCATATATCACAACCTCATCTCCTGACTTTTATACACATTTCCACGGGCCTCTCATTTCATGGAATAAGGCAGTGCTATGGTGAAGATGGTAGTGATCACCTGGTGATCATAGCAATGAAAACATGAGAGGTACCAAACTTTGGTTTTGTGCCAGGCACTGCACTGAGGAATTTTGATATTTCATATCACTCAGTCCTCTAGAAAGCTTGTAGAGTAGTAGTAATCATCATTCTCATTTTGAAATTGAAATTCTGAGAAGTCAGTGAAGTTACTTCCTCATGCCAACTTCACCTTAAAGAAGAGTTTGAATTCATGTGATCTAATTCTAGGTATCAAATTCTTGTAGCATCCTCACTATCACCTCTTAGTTTTTTCATAGTTCATGAGGACTTCCTACTTAGACTCTAGAAATGCAGGAAGTTCTCACTTCTACCAGGAAGAGAAACACTGGAACAAAATGGTGTTTGGCTGATATTAGGACCATGTCTTGATGACTGAACACTTATTACATGGTGACAATGGAAAAGATGGAGAGCAAAAAGCTAGTGTCCTTGTCATCCTGAGTGTTAGCCTCTAGAACAGGTGACATTTTTTATCAGTTAGTTTGCAAAGAACTCAGTTGCAATAAGGAATAAGTACTGTCAAGCTGGGGATGCTGCCTAAAGGTTGGGGGATAAGAGCTCAAACACGGGAGTGACACCTGAAGTGAGCACTTGCTGGGGTCAGAACAAAGCAAGGCCAGGGTTCAGCAGGCATACTGAGGAGTGAGTGCCTTAGGAAGAGGAAGGAGATAGGCAAGCAGGTCCTGGAAGATGCCAGGAGTATGGTCTTGATCCCTCATTATTAAAAAGCTATCCTAGGCAGGCATGGTGGCATACACTTGTAATCTCAGCAGCTCAGGTGGCTGAGGCAGGAGGATGGTGAATTCAAAGCCAGCCTCAGCCAAAATGAGGTGCTAAGCAATTCAGTGAGACCTTGTCTCTAAATAAAATACAAAATAGGGCTCAGTGGTCAAGTACCCCTGAGTTCAATCCCCAGTAAACCCTACCCATCCCCACCCCCCACAAAAAGAGCCATCCTAGAATTTTAAACAAGAAAGAGACATGGTGTGATTTATGTTTTTAAAATACCATTGTGTGGAAGACACATGAGGTCTGGGGGCTGGCAAATTGGAGGTAGGGAAACAGGCTAGGAGGGTGGTGCCGTGTGAAGGAGAGGAGGTGGAGACCTCTGCCATGAGATGATGAGAAGGAGGGCAGAATCTGTCATGCTTACTCCTGTATTTTCACCAGTTAGTAGAACCTCATGCTCAGTAAATGTTTGATAAATGAATGAATAAATTAATGATGCATTTTGAGATTTCAAGGAGCCTGTCAGCTCTTACCTCCCCATGCATCTTGGTAATTAGGCTAAGTGATCTTATCAAATCAGTTGTCCTTTTTATTATGATGATTACTACTCTTACAACTAAACATTTGTTGGATATTTATTTTATAAGGCACTGTGCCAAGTATGGTACACATAATCACCTAAAAGCACTATATTTTAAGACATTTAAGTGGGATTTGCTCCCCAACTTCCAGATCAGGAAAACAGTTGAAGATCAGTTAAAAACAAAAGTTTATTCAAAATTATCAACCAGCAAATTAATTCATACTTTAATTAATTTGAAGAAGATTTATTTCTAAAGGGACTAATACAAGCACGGACAGTGTCAAAAAGATAGTGTAGCAAACTGAAGAACAAGAGAAAGACAGTTGTTATTGCCCAAGTTTGAATGGATGAGGGGACAGAGCAATTAGTAGAGTCTGGCAAGAGAGAAGAATCCAAGCCCAGCTTGAAGAGAGCACTCACCTTTGATCAAGGGACACAGTCAGCCCTGGTGGACTTTTTAGGGAAAACACCAGATAATAGAAACTCTAACTTCACTCTCTTCTCTCCCATTGGTCTCCTCTCAGACTTGCCATTGATGGGACAGTGGAAGGCAGAGGGCACCAGACCTTGTGGATATAGTCTACACAGATTCTCTCCTAGGGCAGAAAGCAGGATGGGAAAAGAAAGAGGGCAGATATAGAGAAGCAAGTAGAGGACATCTGGCATGTGTATCAGTACTTACTGAAAATGAACCGTATATCGAACACTGTCCTAGGACTTACTGGCACAATAACCTTCTCAGTCCTGTCTTGAAGAAGCTCATGTTTTTGTAATAAATCACATGACAAGTGATGCTTTATAAGAAGGAGGAGCCTCCTGACCAGCCATCATTGGATAGCAAGGAATAAAAGGAAAGACAAAGGAAATATTCCTGATGTTAGTTCTATGAAACAAGCAGTGAAGCCCCAATCCTGACCCTGGTGGTCCCATTCTGAAACCAGGGCTATCTCCATCACTAGTTTCTTCCCTTACCTCCCACCTAACCCTCACATGTAATGTGTGTGGACCACATCTAGACTCTGCTACATTTGTGGGACTAATGACTTTTGAGTGGTTGTATGTAAAGGAAGATAATATCCATTTATTTTTATGTACATATTTTCTTATATTCCACTAATACAAGTACAAATGTTCTTAGGGGTTATGCACCAGGAAGGAAAAAAAATGCCAAATTATCGCAGTGGACCTGAGTTCAAATCCAAGCTGTGCCACTACCCAACACTATAATCACAGGCCAATGAACAACGGGTCCACTTTCCTTGTTCTTATCATGGGCTCTTGCAAAGAATGGGAAAGCACATTGGCAATTCTCAAGTTCCTTACATGTAGAGAGAAAAATTAGTGTTGAAGAATTTTTCTTCCCTTTTGCTTGATATTTCTAAAAGGTTTTCACTTATTTTTCCTTTTCTCTTCATCTTGCCATTAAACCAGAGGAGCCCCAAATATTGATTGTTTTGATTATCTGAGGTACAGGGTTTGTCTGTGTTTAGGAATCTTAAAATGAAAATTCTGCTGTAACTTTCCTCAGATACTGTGGCCAAGGGTCAATTCTCTGAAAAATGTTTGTACAACTAACCAGTTGCTCACACATGGATAGTTTCTAGAAAAGCAAATATATATATATATTGTATATACAAAATTTTATATATATATATGTATTAATATAAAATTTCTAACTCTACAGTAGAATAGTTTGAACTAGGAGGAAAGACCGAGGACTGAGAGAGCAGATGTATGTTGGAGTCCGGTGTCTGAGGTTACTGGCTGTCTTCCCTTAGATGGGACAGCCACTTTTCAAGAGAAGGAGGCTGTTTATAAAGCTAGGTTTGAGTGCCAGCACACCATGAGCCTCAGAGTTATTTCTCGCCAACTTTCCTCCCAGTGTCACACCTCCAGGCCTCTCCCTGATGATACGTACCTGGCTGTCTCCAGAATAACAGGCAGACTCTGGCTTTCAGAATTTGTCATTACTTAGTGCATTTTCTTTAGGTTTGGCCACATCTGCCTCCCTTCTTGTCCTGTTCTGACTCTTAGCCTGGCCTCATGTTTCAGGTTTCATACATGTTCAACCCTGACTATCTCCACCTCTTTCACACTACGTGATAAGGATCAGATACTGAATGTGTAACCTAGCCATGTCCCTAAAACTCCCTGGGACTTTTTCTCCCCAAGTAGATTCCTTCCATCTCTAAGTTCCTGTGATTCTAGGTTTTCAATCATCTTCTTTGTTTCCAGACACTAAATAGTCATTTTCCTAATATTTGGAGAACAGAGAGCTGGCACTGATCTCAGCTGACAAGAATACTATTTACCCCATACCCTGTTCTTGTTATCGTGGAGTAAGACTTCATTTCTGACTCAATTGTAGAAATATTCCATTTGTAACACTACCAACCTAATGCTTATTAGTTTATCTCATTCAAACAAGGCACTTGTTTGTTTAGAAACCAGGAAGGCAAAATGCAGGTAATAAAAAAGCCCCAACTACTGCTGTTTTACATTTTTTACTGTATCCTCTGCCTGCAAAGTCAAAAGAGCATTAAAAAGTAATATTGTGCTGAGCTCAGACATATGCAAACGTCTCTAGATATCTTGTCTCAATAAAGTTTATAGAATGCATTCCCAAAGGTCTGACAACAAAACAGAATAAATCGCAAGGCTCATAAAAATATAATGCATTCCTTTTTTTTTTTTTTTTTGCTTACATAAACACAAGCCAAGCAGATGCAATGAGAAAGGAGTATGTGTGGGCTTAAGAGGTGGCCTTGTCTCACAGTAGTCTTTCATCATTAACCCCAACACAGAAGAAATTAGCTCTGAAGACTTGTAAACATGCAGACATGAAGAAAAAGGGAGGGTATGAACATTTTGCAAATGCTGTGAATTTTCCAGGCATTCTCTGTTTTATTTATTAAATTGCCTGGTCAATTCCTTATTCAACCTTTCAACCAAGTTTTATTCATAAGCTACTGTATGCCAAACATGATGTTGGGCACTCTGCATATGGAAGATAACCAAATAGTTCTCAAGAAGTTCAGTCTTGCCATAAATAAGCATGTGTACAAAAACTAACCATGATTAAACACATTAGTGAAACTAGCTTTTCTTCACATTTTCAATATATTAATAAGATATTCACATTTGGGTTAACTCAAACATTATAATGCCCAACTCAATAAGCCCATGTTTATTACTGCATATAAGAATCTCATGGTCTTATAGGTGAGAGCTAATTGTTTATATTTTTGGAGCACTTGCAATGTTCCAAGCTCTGTTCAAAGCACTGTGCAGTAATTACATAATAGCAACCCTAAAGATTAGATAACACTAGCTTTTCCAAATGGATGGATCAGGAAACTGAAGGTGAAGGAGATTAAATGAGTTTCCCAGTCATGTGGCCTCTCAGTGGCAGAGTCAGGATTGGAACCTTGACAATTTTGCCCCAGTAACTGTACACCCCTACTTCTCATGTATGGGCTAAGAACATCTCAAGTTTGTAGATAAATTTCCCCTGCCTTGCCAAAATGAGAGCCAGGATTTGCAAGGCAGCTTTAGTTGTAGAGAGTATTGCTGTTCTCTGTACTGAGTGTCACAGACCATTCCCTAAGAGGGAAAGGAAACCCCATTCATTCACTTATGTGCATCCTTTTCCTTAGCAGGTTGGCTCCCAGACAGAATTCACACTGAGGCAGAAATGTCATATAACGTTATTATGTTAGCAATATCACATCGTGTTCTATCAGGATCTTCCTGTATTAATATTGCTTTTCTCTGAAAGATCACCTTACTGCTTGCTTCCATCAAACCCTGAGTTTCCTGTAAGCGTAGCTGCTGGGCTGGGTGAAGTCTGGCACAGCATTGTCCTGGCCAGGAGCATGTACATGCGGGAAGCCCTGGCCTCTATTTCCCACAGGATGGATCCCACTTATCGGCTTATAGATACTTCTAAACTGGAAGATACATAAAAAGAGAGATGAAAGAGCTTTTGTCAATATTCTATGCAATGAAAGGGAATTATTGTGCTTTGGCAACTACAAGGTATCAGAGGTAAGCACTTTACCTGCATTTTCTTATTCAATACTGACAATTACTTCAGGGATGCATTAAGCATGCCCATTTGACAAATAAATGCATAAATTACAATCAAGAAAAGTGGAGAGACTTGCCTAATTCCATATAGCTCCTAGGTAACAGAGCTAGAGGTCTGTGAGATGGCAAGGCCTGTGCTCTGTCCACAGAACTTTACAGCTGAGATCCAGTATGATCTGAGAATAGTCTAATTTCTTCATATAAACTCCAGAGTATAAGGCCTGAATCATGTGCAAGCCTGTTGCTAAACTCTTCAGGCTGAGGGTCTAGCACCCTGCCTTCATAATCAATGAGCAGGAGCCACAGAGAGGGATGATCTGATACTGCTTAGTATAAGGAAGTAAGGGTATATAAGAAAATAGACTTTGCTTTTCTCCTTCAAAAATGCCTCACTCAGACAAAAGGATTGTGTATAGAAGCCTAATCCTCTCAGTGTGCAGTTCTGTCTGCATTCCTCATCCTTGTGTAGACTTCTAAGAGAGCTCTGTGGGACCAAGAACATGATGCATGCTGGGAAAATCAAAACCATCACCTCAAAGCTCTATCCACATGGAATCCTGGTGTCACATAGTACTTCTGATACCCAGTCAATGGCACCTTTTGTTGGGAATGGCTATCATTTGTTGCTCTTATTGTTAGTTTCACGATCAAGCAGACATAAATAGGTAAAATAAAATAAAATAAATAGGTAAAAGGGGAGTTAAGCAAAGGCAGTGTGATCCAGTCAGTTCTTTAAACTATGAAATTAATTTCCAATATCTTCTAGACTCATATAGGAGGAGATTAGAAAAAGAAAGGGATAACACTTATTGTGTTTGCTTTAGACTGCATCCTATCTCAGGCTAGATGCCACATCTTTCTACAAGGTGCTGGTAGGCTTGATTGGAACTCTCAGACATATAGTTGCCTTTTTCATCAGAAATGAGATCATTACAATGGAAGACAGTGTGATTTTTCATGAGTTTTAATTTCCATATTCTATGTGATTCTCAGGTTCCTGGAGGTATTTAAGGTTGAATTATAAAATCCTGTGAAAGTCTCAACAGGATGGTCAGGGCTGTCTTAACAATGCTACGGCTGATGAGACACCTTGCCATAATTTAGTTTTTAGGGCTCCTAACACTTGTTCTAGACAAGCAAATACAAAAAAGATTTTTGACTGGTTATGGATACACTGGTGAATATTATCACTTACAGGGTCAGACCCAGATAAAGGCCTATTAGAAAGAGGTTTCACTGAAGGGAAGAAGGGAAAACATACATCCAATATTGCAGGGTGACAGGACAGACGTGAGCACAGAAAGGCCTGCGCTCATATACCAGCTACAACAATCCCCAATTGCATTGGTCCAGATATTTAAAGCAGATAACCCATTGGTTTTATTGGCTTGAAAATACATCTATGTTCTACATTTATTTTGCAGTAGACTTTAGAAAAGAAAAAAATATGGTGTGATGAACATTAGGAAGAGATCAAGAAATTGATATTCTACTCCTTTCATATATATGTATTTATTTTTTAAAAAAATTAGTAGGTACATTTAGCTCAATTTACAAAATTTTAAAAAATTGAAATTCCTTAGGCAATTTGACTAACTTGCTCAAGCCTGGGATAATATTCTTTTTATTGTTTAGACAGGGTCACTTCTGGGGTGGGCAGGAGCTGCAGGCAAATCATTTTTGCAGAAACTCTGTCTATACAAATACTTTGAATCACCCTAAACTGATGTGCCATATAATTCCTGCAGCTTAGCCTCTTGAACCCTCACTCAATTAATAAGATCTTGTTAGATGTATGCCATTTTCTGGGAAGACGGAAAGAGTTGGAAGAGGAAGAAAGACAGGAACTTTTCTAATTTTGCTAGTGTCCTAGAGAGTTATTCTCCACATTTCTCCATTATACAGATAAGAAAAGAAAAAAAGTTATATTGCAGCAGAACCAGGACCAGACCTGCCTTTCAATTCCTAGACCATCACATCCTGCAATACTGTTTTAGACTGGAGTCTAAGGGGACTTATTTTGCAACCATGAGGCTTTCATTTTTTATAGCCCTTAACTTTATTTGATGTTTAGTCTGTTAAATGGATCAATTGTACTATCATTAGACTTCTTATTGGGGTGGGGGTTGAGGGATAAAGAGGGAATCACATAGTAAGATATCCTGTGTTAATAGAGTCGAGGCCTTGTAAAGGGAAAGACTTCTGTATTAATTGAATATACATCCTCGACTTTGAACAAGTGCTGGAACTCTTAAAGCCTCAAAATTTTCATCCATTCTACTGGAGTAAAGATGTAGGTATAAATCCACACTGGGTAAGAGGAAGAGCTAGGTACTGACTCCAGTTTTTCTGAGCATCTGTTTCTTCATTAGCAAAGTGGGAATAGTAGCTATTGAATGTTTGTTGGTGGTGGTGGTGGTGGTGTGGTGGTGGTGGTGATTCTGTTTTGTTTTTAAGCAAGGCAATTTAAGTACCTAGCAAATAATAAATGATAGTTGTTAGTAGTGGCTGAAGCAGTAGTGATACGTTCCCTGTCCTCTTCATCAGGCCATTGTGAAGAGGAAACATGATAGAAATAGAAGTCTTCTGAAAATGTTAAGCATCTGTGGCGATATCAGCTATTCTGTCTCTCTACTTTGTCACCCCTGCCCCAAATAGCTGGATGAGGTCTGTCTGTTCCTCAGCATGATGCTTGCCAACACAGGGCTGGTACAAATCACCAAGAAGAGAGATGGTTGGCTGAGAGTCAAGACGGCAGTGCTCCAAGTATGCTCTAAAGGGCACTAGGCTCGTCACCTGTGCCATAAATATTGAGTTAAAAATATATATAAAATGTTGGCCATCAAATAAGTTCAATACATTAAAAACTACAAACTGAAAACCTGCCCACTAAGAAAACATTTACCTGAGTTTTGCTAAGATTCCAGATTTATTGAGCTATGGAGCCCCTGGTTTATGGGATAGAATTGATGTGTTATTGAACTCTGTTTCCTTAAAAGGCTAGACCTGGGATTATGCCCTACCCAAACCACAGTGGTTTTGAGCATATACTCAATAAAATGTAAACATGTTGTTTGCATATTTTTGTAATCAAGATAGAGTCATAATGATTACTTTTTAAGTGGGAAGAAAACTGAGTAGTAGTCCATCCTTAAGTAGTTGTTTGGGTTTGTTTGTTTGTTTTTGGAAACTGGAAGTGCACCAACACATGACATGTATCTTGTAAAGAGTGAGAATATGTAAAAGCCACTAGAACTGAACCCTGTTATCACCAGGGTACCTCAGATGTGACTGGCCCAGCCAATGTCCTTTTCTTCTTCACAGTCAATGAGGGAGGCAGGAAAGACAGAAAACAAAAGAAGAAAATGTGCCAAACCTTGGAGATTTTTGCAAAGCTTTTTTTAAAAATCATAATGGTTCCCTATTAGATTAAACAAAATGCATAGTATAAAGCATGAGTATATACATTTATACATTTCCACAGCATAAAAAAAATCTAGTTAACCTGATCTGTGGTTCTCTTTTCAAGTGCAATATCAGACAGTAAATAGAGGAAGAGAAAAAAGAGAGAGAGAGAGAAGAGAAAGAGTGGGCAGGAAAGAAAAAGCATTGATTTTAGTCCAAGTGAAATTAGCCCTCAGAGTAACTGAAGAGGAGGACAGTGATGGTCTCAGGGTTTTTGTTTGTTTGTTGTTATCATTTTGTTTTGTTTTTGGATTTTTTAGATATGCGTGACAATAGAGTGTATTTTCACATAACATACATGGAGCATAACTTTTTCGAACTAGGATCCTACTCTATGGTTGTACATGATGTGAAGTTTTTATTGTCAGGTTTTAAAAGTTTTATGAAGGTCCTTCCCTGCTGGTCATCCACTTTTGGCCTTACCTTCTAAATTAACTTAGTGACAACTCTGTAAGAGTCATATTTTGGGTCACAACTCCTGAATTTGAATCTCAAGTTCAGTGAATGTTGCACATGATTTTGAGATCTTTCAAAGAACACTAAAAGAATTAAATTCAAGTAATTTTTAAAAACTTAATTTTTTAAACACATAGTGCCAAATAATTACAGTAGCACTTGAAAACATTCTAGGATTTTACATTGGGCAAATAGGAGTTTGAATCCTGGCTATACTACTAGTTAATTATAAGGCTTTCAGAAATTACTTTAGATCACCACAGTTCATTTTTATCAATTATATGGAGATAATAACTAACTTACAATGTATGTTGATATTTAAATATTAATTTGTACAAAGTATCCTGCTTGTGTGTGTTACCACACAGACTCTCTAGACATCTTCTTCCCCTTTTCCCAGCTCTCTATGCATTGATGACTTTTTTTTTTTCCTACCGATCATTGGACGACAGTTCATGATCATGAGAATTAAGTCGGAAATTTGGAAGATTCAGTTCTGCATTTAGTCATGCATTAATCCTAAGGACATTTCAGCCCACGGCCTCCTGCCCTCCTGTCACCTGCTCCCCTCTTCTTTCTTCTCACTTCCTCTCCTCCCATCCCCTCCCCTTCTCTCCCCTCCCCTATCCTCTTCTCTTCTTCTCTCTCTCCTTTTCCCTCTCCTCCATCTTCCTCTCCCTCTCCCTCTTCTTAACCCAAAAGAGGAAAAAAGAATAGGTCAAGTAGCTCAGCAGGAGGATTTTTTAAAGAGAAGAATAGCAGTGTAGTATCTGGGGACTCCTGGTGCTATGACACTCTTGAGTCTTTCTACCTCCCATCTTTTTAGGGGCACCAGCCAGAGGTGTACTGGCAGAACTTAGTCCCAGGCTTACCAGCTCTCTGAAGTCCAGATAGTCCTGATTTTACCCACAAGCGATCACCACCACCTCTTCCTTCCTAGAGTGTAGAGAAACCTATAGAAAAATGTCTGACACTCAACAGTGTTCTCCATACTAAGTCCTTAGATCTGTGAATGGATCATAATGGGAAAAATAAAACATGGTATGGTCCCTGAGGTCAGGATGTAGGCTTGCACATCACTACCTGATGGACAGACAGCTTTGATTTCCATCTGGCTGTATTCTAGAAGCTGGTTCCCTGATGGTTCTGCAGCAGACACCCAAGAAAAACTTAGGAGGCAAGATTCAGCCAAACCATGAGCAGAAGTCACTTTTGCATAAGGAACAGAGTGAGCCCATCATAAAAAGGATAATTTTAGTAAAAGAGCAGTACATTTTCATTTGTTTAAGGAAGAATGAATGTTAATGTTGCTTTAAATTTTGGCAAATCCATAGTGAAAAATTTCAGCTCACACACTATGGAGAACAAGTAGTATATCTACTAGTTGGATAAGGACCTGATCCTTTGGTACCAGGTCGGTTAGAAGAGATATAGACATTTAAAAGAGCCCACCTCTGGGCCACTGACAAGTATAATCTCTTTCTAAACATTTTCTACCTTCTTTTTTTCCTAGACTATGATTTCTCATACACATACAAAACATTAAATAAAAGATAAATGTTAGCAAATATCACCTTAAAAAACAAGAAATAGTATAGGAAAAGCTTAGTACTTCTAAATTTGTATTACTTGTAAAAAATGTAATATATATTTGTACTTTTCCAAGGAGGAAACAACTCAAATAATAACATAAGGACTTTTTATTTCTGCCAAAATAAATTGGAATTATACATTTGAGTAACAATTATTAATCTTGCATTTTAGAATGTTATATTGTACCAGGCATGGTGTCACATGCCTGTAATCCCAGCAGCTAGGGAGTCTGAGGTAGTTCAAAGCCAGCCTCAGCAACTGAATGAGGCATTAAGCAATTCAATGAAACCCTGTCTCTAATAAAATATAAAAAAAGGAACGGAGATGTTGCTCAGTGGTTAAGCACCCCTGGATTCAACCCCCAGTACCAAAAAAAAAAAAAAAAAAGTTGTATGATTATGTAACATTCCCTAAAACAAACTAAAATAAGACAAAAATATTGTTTATCCCAATATGATTGAATAGCTTGTTTTCTGTACTTCAGGTAAATTGTATATCTTAAAGTATATTTTAGAATATAATCCCTGATATAGTCAGAAATAAACCTCATTTTTGGTCTCTGCATCTATACAACTTGGTTGTAGCTAACTCTATAATTTGCCCTTTCCCCCTTTTAATTGATATTCCTTTTTTGTGTTAAAGACATTTGATAAGGTTTGTTCTAAGAGCAAAAAAAGAGGACCTTATGGGGAAAATAAGAGTCTAATTTTAAAATAAAAGTCTTCTGGAGTAGTTAGGAAGTGATATAAATGAGCCTAGGAGAATAACCACCATAAATCCAGAAGCTGAGCCCCTGAATTAACAAAGGGACCTCTGAATTTTTGCACTGAACTATGGACACAAATTGCAGCAGAGGGTCAAAAGCCATGCCCAACCTCCTCCCCTCTTGGTTATGTGCACGTGGTTGCATTCTGGAAAAGCATACATATACTCATATACTACAGAGATATTGCTGCCTGGGAGAGCTCAGCGAGGGGCATAGCAGGTACATAGGGCCATACTGGCCTTGCTTTCTGGGTCTCAAGGCAAATAAACTTGATCTAATGTACTTTTTTTACATCTCTCAATGTCTGCCTGACTTCAGTGGTTTGTGAGGTCACAGTTCCCTCAAGAAGAGGAAAGCAGCATGAACCTCTGTCCCAGGCCAAGATGTTCTTTGCCCTACAGGTCTTTTCTGTCTGCTGGTGGTAAATTCTGCCAGTTTTCATTTAGCTGACATGTCTTTATTTGCAGGCTTCTTCTGATGAGGATGTGGTTGTTGTTGCTTTGGGGCTGGGTCTTTTCCTTCCAATGGTTCAACATTGTTGTTCATATATGGTAGAGATTCTGTCTTCTGTTATATTTCTTTGAATTAACTATGCTGGACTCAGATTCCAAACTTTGGCTTTTCTCTGACTTGATCAACTGAAATATCTGCTTCTTTTATTTGGAAAGCTTGAATCTACCCTATCGTGCATATTTCAGACCAGCCAGAGATTTGAGCAGCGTTTAAAGGTAAAACTTAGTACTCTCTTTCACATGTTTTCTCCTTTCTTGGATTTTTATCCTTTATTTTTTATACCACAGTTATCACAACAACCTCCCTGCACTGGCTTTCCATGCAGTTAAGGCAGCATGTTTTCCAAATTAACTTTATCCATATGGCACAAACAGGAGCCTGTCCTTGGACTAAAAGATGCATCAAGAGTAAACTATTTCCCTGTTTTACCCTAAGTTTGGTTAGGGTAAAACAGGGAAATAGGATTTTCCACTGTTCCACTGCCTTTAGGATTTTCCACTCAGGGTTTATAGTTATTTAATAATCTTGGTCTGATTGGAGCTACTCCTTGATCAGTTAGAACTGCCTGCCTGTGTTTTAATGTATATGCTAATTCCTAGATACATCTTGTTGTAATTCTCATCTAGGGCATACTTTAAAGTAGAATCAACATTTTAAAGAACAAAGGAAAAACAAGAGAATCTTGAGCACAGGGGGCAAGAGATGTCTTTAATGTTGGTGAAACAATAGGAGTGTCTGTATATGCATGACCATAGAAGGATCCAGCAAGATGGGAAGACTAGGGATCTGCAGGCGGTGAAAATAACATGGATACAGTCCAAGAACCTGGAACAGCAAGGATTCCTGTGGTACTGAGTGGCCCATGACTGATGTACAAGGAGAGATTTGAAAGAAGTTGTTCATTACATGGATAGGGTTCCAGATTGAAAAGAGAATTTACACAGATCCTAAGGAGCTATATTTAAATTCACAAACTCAGTGATGAGTTTAAATCTAATAAGTAATATGATCTAGAAAGCATTTTACTATATTCACTCTGAGAGTTGTCCAAAAAGAGAAAGACCAAAGGTAAAGTGATCTACAAGTTTTCTACTATATGCAAAAACATAAAAAGGTGTGTGGAGGGGGTGTGGGGAGTGCTGATTAGTTCCCAAAGGATAGAGACATTAATTCTAATGGTAAAAATCAGGAGATAAAAGCCATAACAAAGGCAACATTCAAAGTAGAACAAAATTGCCAGGCACGGTGGCACACGCCTGTAATCTCCGTGGCTTAGGAGGCTGAGGTGGGAGCATTGTGAGTTCAAAGCCAGACTCAGCAAAAGCGAGGTGCTAAGCAACTCAGTGAGACCCTGTCTCTAAAATAAAATACAAAATAGGGCTGGGGATATGGCTCAGTGGTCGAGTACCCCCTGAGTTCAATCCTGCAAAAAAAAAAAAAAAAAAAGTAGAATGAAATTATGTGCTTTTATGGACTGGATTGTGCCCTTCAAAAATTGATTGGTTAAATCCATAGCCTCCAATGTGACTGTGTTGGGAGACAGGACATTTAAGGAAGTGTATACATTTAAATGAGGTTATAAAAGTGAGTATGTAATCCAATAGAATTAGCATCATTGTAAGAGATACCAGAGGTATGTGCACATAGGGGAAAATCCCTGTGAGATATAATGAGAAAGTAACCATCTGAAAGCCAATGATAGTAGCCTCAAAAGCCAGTCTCCAGCCCTTAGAATCCCAACCTCTAGAGCTATGAAAAAAGTAAATTTCTGTTGTTTAAGCCTCTCAGTCTCTGGAATCTAGTTGTCACAGTATTAGCAGACTAATCTTAATTTTTAGCCATCAGTCTATTCATAAATTCTATTCATTCTATGCTTCTTTATGGAGGATCAATTATTTTCCACTAATTGTGTAGTGTGCTGCAGTAGATAAAAGAATACATAGTAGGCAGCATATAAATAAACTTGTCCTTTTTCCTCCCCCATTCTGCTTTCATGTCCCCCTTCTCTTTTTCTCATTCCTTTTCTTCCTCTCATACTATCAGTGACCACAATAGTGGTGTTTGTGTCAGCCCTGCAGTGATGGTACTCATTAGCACTGGTCAGGAGCACCATCCACGTGCAGGAAGCCTGATTTAATTACCCCCAACCTGCAGTTCCCGGTAGATGCCTCAGTCTGTACATCTCTGCTAGCTGTTAGGAAAATGATCAAAGTTAACTGTTGAAATGACAATTCATAGGACTATAATACAACAACAAAGGCGTGTCATTGTGTTTTTCTTTTCAGAAAAGTTATGTACTGAGGATGTTATGAGCATTTGTAATGGCCAGCCATTTCTACCACAGCCACTACATGCAGTTTTAACCCATGGCCTCCAAAAAGATAACTACCTATATTAGTCAGCTTTTTGTTGCTGTGACAAATACCTAAGAACAACTTAGAGGAGAAAGGATTTATTCCGGCTCACAGTTTCAGAGGTTTAAGCTCATGGTCACCTTATTTCAAGATAGAAACATCACAGCAGAAGAATATGGCTGAGGAAGGATGCCCAGCTCATGGCAGGAAGTGGAGGGAGATGGGGGAGAACAGATACAAAGGGATACAGACCAAGAAATACCTTTCCAGAGCACATTCCTAGTGACTGACCTGCTTCCTCTAATCATGCCCTGTCACCTACAGTTTCCACTCCACCCCCAGCAATCCATTCAGCTATCAGTGGATTAATCCACTGATGAGGTCAGAATCCTCAGGATCAAATCACTGCCCAAAAGCCCTGCTTTTGACCATTGCTGTATTGGGGACCAAGCCTTCAACACACAAGCCTTTAGAGGATGTCCTAGATCCAGACCATAACATTTTCTTTAGACCAACCTTTACCTACCTTATCATCTAGAATATTTTTAGGGGATGGGTATCCCCACTGGTGCTTTCTAAGTACACTAGAAAATTTTGGTACCAATTATTTTTCCTTACAGTGATTTACCCTCAGTAAATGTACCTAAGGAATCAGATCACGTAGCAAGAGATTCTTTGATAAACAACCTGTTTCATGGAGGTAGCCTACTACAATGTTTAGAGAATAGATTTTCTAATAAGGTAAATCTGGGTTAAATACCTACTGGTCTTACATATGCAATATTGAATTCACTCTTTTGATCACTGATTTTTTTCATTTATAGAATTAGGATTAATGACATGGTGTTCATAAAGCACAATTCATAGCACATGGTATGTGATTCAAAATTATTAGTGCTCGTCTTCCTGCTTACCTATAAGGGATGTCACCAGATTCCTGACACATCCCATGTTTGAGTCTGCTTGAATTATGATAAGATTAGCTTAAGGGAACTTTCTCACCAGTCTGATCAGCAAAGGACCCCTCTTGAGGTTGGCGCCATTCAGCAACACGTGCCATGTTACTTGTAAAGGCACCAACCCCTCGAAGGCACCTCAAACCTCATTCTCTCTCAGAGAATTTGATATTCATGCTGCTACATCAAAAGGTTGGGGCAGCTATTATGTATTAAAATGTGTCACTTTAAATTGCCTTTTTTTGCTAGCAGTAGCAATATAGATATTGAAATTTCTTCAGAAAATGCTTATCTCATCAAGACTAAAATTATAGTATGTGAAATACTAATTATAGTATTATGAAGAAGGTTGAACTTTTCTGTGACATTCTATTAGGAGAATACTAATTTTCTCTCCTTCTCAAGGCAGATACAGCCACCCATTATAAGAACTGTGACCCCTCATCACTTCCTCAAGCCCCCAGTGCCATTTTCACAGAATGATAGGATAGGAACTATGATTCCTAGTCTTGATGCATCATCTGGACCTTTCTGTTTGCTTCCAGAGGAGTACTAGAAACTGAAACCAAGTGTGCTCCAGACTAAGTTCTAATGCAGTGGGAAATACAGAGAACAAGGAGTTATAATCATTGACTGTATACACAGACTATATGAATGGGCCCATACAAATGTATCTTAAATGAGTTAATACTTGCAAAAGACTTATAACTTTGCCTGATACATAGTAGATGCTTACAACATATTATCTGATATTATATTTTATCATTGTTATTGTAATATCACATATTTCTCTTGATTACTCAAGACGTTTCTTTAAATCTCCATTTGCCAGTATAAACGAATCATTTGCAGTCCAACAGCTAGCAAGTTGGGGAGGTAAAGCTTGAGTTAGGATCCTAGGATCACAACTTTTAGTTAGCCATTTATCATCTAACTAGTATTAAGGGTTTGCCATGTACCACATACTGATCTAATGCTATAAAAATAAATAAGACTTGGTGCTTTAGAGTGGGTGCTTCTTGTGGAGCTCCTAGTAGAGGAGGAAAGGTAGACTAGCAGCCATCCACTGAGATTCCATTTGGTCAACACTGTCATGGGACAGAACAGAGCATAGCCATAGCACCCTGGCTTTCCTGCTTGTCAGGAGAAGGGAGGACTGACTCATATAGGAGCCCTTTCCTCTCTGAGCTAGATCCATCTTATTGTCTAGACCCATTTTGTTGTCTGAAAAACAAGGAAATTAAATGGTTGATATACATCTCTCCTTAAATCAAACGTTTCTCTACAAACACATATGCCCAATGCAATGCTTTTTCATAGTTCTGAAAAACATAAGGAGAAATGTCTTGAAAATTAAAGTGTAGGCTATTGATTTACCATTGCTTCTTTACACCTGACACATATAGATAATGATGACACTTGTATGGAACACAGGAGTAAAAGGATAAGGCTCTACCTCCCTAGCATCCCTGAGACCTGCAGACATCTGTATCTTGGCATATCAGTAGGCCAATTGAGGCATGCCATTGACCAGGGGACTCCAGTTAGAGAAGAGTAGATAGAAGGATAATGGGATGGAAAGACAATACTGGGAGGCAGTGTAGCCAGGTGATTGACAGTGCTGCAAAGCCGGTATTAGGTGTGGGAACCAATTCCAAGAGCACTATTTGCCACTGAGGGAACTTAGGTAGGTTATTAACCTTTCTGAGGTTCAGTTTCTCCATCTTTCCAAAAAAGGTGCTATTTTGTCTCACAAAGCTTATGTGAGGATTTGAGCTACATGAGTGAGTTTTGCAATAGTAATTGCTCAATAAATGGGAGTTTCCTTCACCCTTCTTCTCTACCAGATATAAGCATGGCCAGGCATTTTCTTGTATCACTTCCAAGCTGTCACTTTATTTTGACATATAGCAGTATTGTTATTTTTGAACCTTTAATTTTCTTCAGATTTTCTAAAAATAAAAATAAATCATCAAAAACAGAGAAACTATTTGATCATGTACCCAGCATAAACAATAATTAGAAACTTCATATTTTTCAATCCAATGACTTTTACCAACTTCCCCCTGCAAGTTGCAAGTTAAATAAATCTGTGGAAGATTTATTTAAATCTGAAAATACTCAATGGCCTATCTATCTGCTGCCTCTGTGCACATAATCCATGGCTCATGGAGTGTGAACAGACTGAAAGAAACAGTAGTTTAATGACCAAGTTTTATAGCTATCTATTCTTTTATTTCTGAAACATGGAACATTTTTATTTTAATTTTTCTGAATTCATTTTTATTATCATAAAATTGCTACATGAACATGATTTAAGAAGTTAAACAGGACTGAGAGGATGGAAAAGAAAAAGAAAACTTATCTCCCACCTCACCTTTCCCCAATTTTTGGACTACATATGGGTGAACCACTCACCTGTCAGTTTATTTGAACAAGTATTGATCTTTAAATGTCTAAATAAATTGCTTATATTACCACTTGCTCATTTACACATTTTGGACTTTTTTTTAACTTTTCACTGACAAAGAAAAAAATGAACAAGTAAGGAAATTTATTTTATTCAAGCTAGGAAGAGCACCCCTCTTCCTAGATCAGATCAGAGGGGCTTGTCAGGGTGCTTCCCTTAGACTTGTGTAGGGAGGGGTACACAAGCTATAGTGAGATGATTTATGGTTGTGTTTGTTTGTGCGGTCAGCAGAAGCCCAAGTCTGGCAGCTGAACTAGAATGTTTATCTCTGTGTTTAGCTGGATTCAGGGAAACCAACTTTTAATCTCAGTTACACACTTATTGGATATAAGATATCCTCAAGTAATCTCATTTTCTTATTTTCCTTGCTAACTCTTGAATTTGCTTTTGAGTTCAAATTTAGGAAAGATTTTTGGAATTTTACCTTTCAATCCATCTAATATTCTTTTTTTAAATAGAAGCAATCATAATTTTAATTTTCTTAAAACTTTCTTTTCCTCCAGTTATACCTTTTTAAAAAATATCTGGTACTTATTTCAAGAATTCAATCTTATCTTTTATCTCTCTGAGCATATTAATTATAGTTTTATTTGAAATTTTCTACAGTTCCCTTAACCTTGGGATTCCATTCTTTCCCTCTCTCTTCTCTTCCCTCCCCGCTCCTCCTCTCCCCTCCTTCCCTTGTCTTCAAACTGAGGGCATTACCAATACAGAAATGCAAATCAAAACTACTCTAGTATTTCATCTCACACCAGTCAGAATGGCAGTTTCAAGAATACAAACAACAATTAAGTGTTGGTGAGGATGTGGGGGAAAAGGCACACTCATACATTGCTGGTGGGACTGCAAATTGGTGCAACCAATCTGGAAAGCAGTATGGAGATTCCTTAGAAAACTTGGAATGGAACCACCATTGGACCCAGCTATCCCACTCCTTGGTCTATACCCAAAGGATTTAAAAATAGCACACTACATTGACACAGCCACTTCAATGTTTATAGCAGCTTGATTCGTAATAGCTAAACTGTGGCACCAACCTAGATGCCATTCAATAGATGAATGGATAAAGAAACTGTGGTATATATACACAATGGAATATTACTCAGCATTAAAAGAGAATAAAATTATGACACTTGCAGGTAAATGGATGGAGCTAGAGAATATCATGCTAAGCAAAGCAAGCCAATGCCAAAATCCCAAAGGCCGAAAGTTCTCTCTGATAAGTGGATGCTGTTCCATAATGGGGGAGGGGGTTTGGGGGAAGGAAAGATGGTAGAATGAGATGGACATCATTGCCCTAGGTACATGTATGACTGCAGATATGGTGCAACTCTACATCGTATAAAACCCAGAAATGAAAAGTTGTGCTCCATTTGTGTACAATGAATCAAAATGCATTCTGCTGTCATATACCTAAGTAGAATAAATAAGTTTAAAAAAATAAAGATTATAATTAAATGTAAAAATATAATAAATAAATATAAAAATAGATGGAAATTCACATTCAAATGTGAGACATTAAAGGAGAAGATTGGAGATCCTCTGCAAGAAGGAAGGGAAGTAGGCAAAGCTTGGTCTTGACTCTCAGGCTTCTATTTAGAGAAATGAGGTGGCAAAGATGTTTTTGTTTTTTGTTTTGTTTTGCTTTTTATATAGTTTTGTTCGCCCTTTCACTCTCATTGTAAAACCTCTATATGTCATTATCTGGGAGCTTTTATTTCTAGACTCTCTCCTTTTTTTTTTCCAAAAAAGAATTCTCCAGCCTCTAGCTTTGGAGATACACACCTTGCCCTTAGGAGCAGGAAAGGGAAGGAAGCTGGGACTCTTCCATTATCATTAAAACTATAGGTTTTGACTCCATATTTTCAGTCACACACTTCACATTCTTCCTCCCATGGCCTGATGTGCACAAGCCCAGCACTTCTGAGACTTAGCTTCCTAGAGTATAAACTTGGAGGTAGAAGACTTGGGGAGAAGGTGAGGATGGGAAAATAATCCCTGACCACAGCAATAGGAAGGACAGAGGAGGTGTAAAGGATAACTTCTTAGCAACACATTTGAACATAGCTCTTTATCCTCATCCCTCTCTGCTCTGACATCTTCTTGGGAACTGTTAGCTGCAGGAGTGTTCCAGGACCCCAGGAAAGGTGCTCATTTCTTTTTGGTGTATTCTTCTTTAGGTTTAGTGGTCATAGTGACCTCTTGCCCTATAGTCCCATTCATTACTCCCTCAAATTTCAAAAAGTCTGTAGAAATACCTCATCTGCTCTGTTTTCTCTTTATTCTCTTTATAATGCTACTTTTAAAACTAATGAAAATTTCTTTATTTTAATAGTTTTGGGAGAGAAAAAAATAAACATTTACAGGCATTCTATTCTTTTATAACCGAACTCAAATGTGACATTTATTATCTACTTATTTTAGCTCTTTCATTCTTTAAGACACATTTAATAGTCATTTAGTGACTGCTGTAATAATAAAATTATAAGAACAACATTAATAACTTTCATTCTTGAAGTAATATGGTATTTTAGAATTTTAAAAGCTCTTTAGCATTTAATCCTCCATGTGGAGTCTTTATCCCCATATTACACAAGATAATTGAGGTTAATAGAGTTTAAATAATATGTCTGTGGACACATAGTTCCTTGATAAAGACCTCAAAGGGGAACCCCAAATCCCTAACCTTGCTCTGGTATTATTTTCAGGACATTATGTAAGTATTTTACTAAATACCTGAATGAAGTGTTAAGTATGAGCAAGACCTAATTTTTGCCTTTGAGGAGATCTCATTCTAAGAGGAACAAAATCATGATATTTTAGGTTTAATATTTTAAAAAGAACATACTCATTGGATGTGCTTCCAAGATGCTTATGGGGAAGGTGGGCTTGGGATCTTGTGGCAAGAAGTGGGTACATGCGGATTAGCATCCTTGGGGGAAATAAGCAAGATTGAGGCCACTGACACAAACCAAGGTGGTGGTAATATAAGTCCATCAGAAGGTACAAGTCAGGAGGCCAACTGGCCACTAGAGTATTTCTCAAATCTTCAAGGTATGGATAGATTATAGAAAATTGTTCCTTCTGGCAGATTCAATTTCCAGCATGGTGTGTGCATGGAGTCTGAACCCTTTCAGCAAATCTCCAAGCTCAGAAAAGAATTTTTTCTCTCTTTTTAACTATTCTGCAGCCATTTTGACTTTCTATTGTGTCAGAAAGACGACCAGTTCTAATGAGAAAGATCTAAGGAATTGTGCACTTGAGCTTGAACTTTTCAGAAAAACATGATTTCTATAGGCAGAGCAAAGAGTTTTCCTGGGTGGGGAGAAAAAATGAATAAGTTCATGGGGGAAGAATCCCCAACATGTTACCAGAGAAAGTGGGCTGGTTGTCTGTTGCAGGATGAGTAGGCAGAGGGGAGTGAAAGGGAATATGAAGCCATATCATGCAAGTTGTAGTCATTTTACTCAGGAATTAAGAACTGCTCAATTATATTTAAAAAAAAGTTAAATGGAGAGACATAAAATTATGATTGCTTTTCTGTTTTTCTACCAATAATGCTTTCAAGTAATTTCACACTTTCTAAATATAATCTTGATCTTACTAAGAAAGAACTGGGTGTCTTGTCTCTGAAGCTGCCTCCTTATACTGAGAGCTATGAATAATTTGAATAGCTTGAGTTAAGGATGGAAGAAGCTCTCACACCTACTAAGTTATCACCATCGCTCACACGCACAGATTTGCAGATAAGGAAACTTAGACCCAGAAAAGTTGTAAGCTGTCATTTTTTTTCATATTTATTATACTACACAATCATTGCTTTTTCCCACAAAACAATAACATACATTTATAACAATGCGATATTTACTTTCCAACCACATGGATTAGATTTCTGAAAAATGCCATGGAGGGATGCTCATATTTTAAGAACTTAAGACATTATGAAAAATAAAGATTTAATGGGGAAGAGATAAAAAGTAAAACCTACAAAAACCTTTTTGTTATGTTTAGTAAAATAAAACAATAATCACAACACTCAATACACAGAGTAATCATGATATTTTAAGCATCCTAAATTAGGAATGATGACTTCTGTGTGACTAATTTTTTTCAATACTTCTTGAAAGTATTCAGGGTCCTGGTCCCCTGAAATTTCTAGGAGAACCTTGTAGATTTTTTTTGTGGGAATCATACAGAGCAGTAAGCATTTGCTTCTGTGTCTTTCCTCTACCACACATCAGTATCTTTCTGTTTTGATTGGAATATTTTAATTACTTCTCATGATTGTTCCAAAACTTTTAGAAATTATAGATCCTTGGGATAGAAAAAGTGTTGGGTGACTAATAAGCAGTTGTACATACTTCAGAAAACCAGGGCTGTGTTCAGAGCTCAGCTACTGAGAAGTTCAGGTCAAGTGTTTTGGTTCTCAGCCTTTGGGCCCTGCTTCCTTTAGCTTTTCCAAGTCTTTAATACAAAAACAAATAAATAAATAAATGAATAAACAAAACCACTTCAGCTCTTGCTCTTTAGGATTTCCTTTGATATTTCCAATGCTTATTTTACTCTTTTAACAATTTCCAAGAGAATACTCACTAAATGTCCAAGTAGCAAACTAAAAGTCTCATGGTTGTAAAGATGTATGAAAGCAAATCCTTTACAGAAAATCTTCATGGAGGAAAGTTATTACTGGAAAGCATATGGCAATCACAATTTTTCAGATCTTCACAATTCAAGCAGTTCTGAAGTACTGAAGCAAGGCTCTTGTTATGGTTTAGTTAGGAGGTATCCCCCAAAATCTCAATGTATGAGACAATGCAAGAAAGTTTAGAGGTAAAATGATTGGGATATGAGAGGTATAACCTGATCAGTGCATTAACTCCTTGATAAGGATTAACTTTGTGGTAACTCTAGACAGGTAGGGTGTGGCTAGAGGAGGTGGGTCCCTGTGGGTGTGACTTTGGGGTATATGTTTTGACCTTGTTGAGCAGAGCTGTTTCTCTCTGTCTGCTTCCTGGTGCCATATCCTGACCTACTTTCCTCCACCACACTCTTCTGCCATGATATTCTGCCACATCTTTTTTGGGGGGGACAGCGGGGGAGGTGCATCAGGGATTGAATTCATGAGTACTCAACCACTGAGCCACATCCCCAGCCTTATTTTGTATTTTATTTAGAGACAGGATCTCACCGAGTTGCTTAGCACCTTGCTTTTGTTAAGGCTGGCTTTGAACTCATGATCCTCCTGCCTCAGCCTCCTGAGCCTCTGGGATAATAGGTGTGTGCCACCACACTTGCCTATTCTGCCACATCTTGAGCCCATAGCAATGGATCCAGCCACCGATAGACTAAGACCTCCAAAACTATGAGCCCCCCAAATAAACCTTTCCTCTCCTAAAATTGTTCTGGTCAGGTCTTTTGGTCACAGCAGTGGAAAAGCTGACTAAAACAACTCCCAATGCTTTATTTGCTTGTAAATGGTCTTCCCCACCCCTTTCTGCAGACTAGGATCAGCCTTGAAAGACAAAAGTCTTTGAAGCTCTGTCAATATCCATAGTTGAGCAGCTTACCAGCTGGAGGTTGGAAACACATGATCAGTGCTGGGGTCAGAGGAAAATGACCACACAGCTTATCTCAGTAGAGTTGAACTTTAGTCTAGTTCACTTGGGGAAACATACTATAAAACTGACCCAAAAAAGTATGAAATCCATGCCTCAGAATCTTGGCAGAAAATAGAGCATTGTTGGCACTCAGTAAATACGCACATCTATTTTGCTGGTTCTGAAGATAGGAAGGAAGACAGAAAGGCAGGAAGGTAGGAAGGCAGGAAGGCAGGAAGGCAAGAAGGAAGGAAGGAAGGAAGGAAGGAATTATTTAATACAAAAATAAATAAATAAATAAACAAAACCACTTCAGCTCTTGCTCTTTAGGATTTCCTTTGATATTTCCAATGCTTATTTTACTCTCTTCTAAGGAAGAGAGGGGACTGGAACCTAGGAGTAGCATTCTACTTGGGCATTAAATGAGCTAGAATTTTGAAAGGAAGAGAGTTAATAGATCATCCAGGGACACATCCTCTCCTACTTACACCCTTCTCTAACATATCCCTTTGAATCAGAAATAAATAATCCAATCACAGATCATCAGAGCTAAGTATTTTTAAAGTTATTTCTAATCTTTGGTCTCTCTAAACTAAATCACAAGTCTGAGTAAAATATAGAAAACATTACTGTTTCTTTCTGTAGCTGAAGAAACTTGGAATCAAAGAAATTCTGGGACACACGTAATTGAATACACAGAATGCTGACATGCATTCATATAATCATGTGAGAATACAAGCACCCAGTAAGTCCACTGTTTTGCCATCTCAAAAGGAAAATATAGTCCTGATGTAAGGTATTAGGCCACTGTTCAGAGAAAGCCATAGATTAATGTTCATCTGTCTTGAGACACCTTCACAAAGTGTAAAATCAAGGAGCCAAACCAAGATACAAACGAGGGTATTGAGAAACAAGCAATATTTCCTTCCATTTACCAGTTTCCAGTTAAAAATTTTACTTGTATTTTTAGTGAGGTGTAGTTTACATAGAGTGAAATACAGAAAGTAAGTGCATAGTTTAGCCATCCCTGACAAATATGTGAATATGTGTAAACTCCTGCCTCCTCAAGATGCAGGGCATTTCCATAACACCAGAAAGCTTCCTTTGCCCATTACCAGTCAACATGGCCACATCAGATGGCTTCCTTTTGAATGGCTCTGTAGTTCTAAGCATTTCAGGTAATAATTTCAATGGTTGTTTATAGCAAGAAGACAACTCTAGAAAATTTATCATCAATCTTTAAAAGTAACCTATAAACTATACCTCATTCTCTTTTTCTTAGACAAATTTCCCAGAAAACATCTACTCTAAAGATATTAGTATCTTACCCATGATTATTTCTCTACCCACCTAAGTACAATGCCTGGATGGAAAATATATAGTATGGTTGCATAGGGGAGACATCTACTACATATGCTTATTAAATAAACATGCTATTTATGTAAAGAGATGTTTTATCCACACTTACATTTAATCTCACTCTGTAAATATGTGGTGCATTGTGTTGTATGCCACTGATGGCTTCGTTTGATTTTTTTAAATTATTGATTCATGGTTAACCCTTCATTGTGCTGAACCTGTTGTCTCAATGACATTTTTGGAAACCTTATAGGAAAAATAGTGGATAAAACTCTTCTATGACCAAAGACTAAGGACTACATTGAATAGTTTCTCTTCCTAGGGTAAAATCTCCTGAATACTATAATTAATAAGTTATTCTCACCTTGAGAAGTAGTTTTGCAGATAGATATATGCATAGTTTATCAGAGGATCAAACCTAGATTCTGGAATATTCAATTCAATTCCCTCTTTCCTCTTTTCATCTCATTACAGAAGATGTATATTTATTTATCTACATGTATATAGGGATATTTAGCTATATATTCATCTATATAGATAGATATATATTTGTATCTATACCTATATATCTATATTTATATATATATACACACACACATATATATACATATATATATCAGTAAAAATTCTCAACTTCCACCAGAATTGAAAGAGCATGTGTCACCAGGCAAAACTTAGAATAACTATTATTCCAAAGTGAATGAGCTTCATTGGACCTGTAAGTCATTCCAACAACTATAGCTATCTTTTTACTACTGTATTAGAGAATTTTGTTCAATGTTTAGCATAGAGAAGGTGCTCAAAAATATATTGACTAAATAGATAAATAATCAGGGACAAAATGTAATTTCCATCTATGTTAGTCCTTTTGGACTACTACAACAAAAATACCATAGACTTGGTGACTTAAACAAAAACAACATATATTTATTTATCACAGTTCTGCAAGATGGACAGTTAAAGCTCAGGGTACCAAAAGTTCAGTGTCTGATGAGGTCCCACTTCAGGTTCACTGGACCATCTTCTCACTGTGCCTTCATGTGAGGAGATGAGGGTAATCGCTGAGGTCTCTTTATAAGGGCATTAATCCAATCAATGGGAGTTTCACGCTCATAATCTACTCACCATCTGAAGATTTCAGTTTCTCATACCATCATGTTCAGCCCATATCGTCATACATTGTGCCCCTATTATTTAACATACTTGCCCTGTAAATGTTATTCAATGACTGAAGGCAATTATCCAGACTTAAATGGAGAAGGACTGAGAAAGTATGGAAAATGGATCTGAAGCTACAACTCAGAGGTTTGTGGGAAGCACTAATAGTAATAGTACTTTTCAGACTGGTGAAATGTGTCAGCGTGCAGCATGACGTGTAGTATGTTTAATTTAGAGGCATTTTACACTATATGTTAGCTTTGTGAGGTGGGACAATTCCCTTAGCTTCTCAGAGACTCTATAATCTCATATGTAAAGTGTAATTGAAACACCACACCAACATATAATGATCAAATAAGACCTTTCACAAAAGTTCTTTTGTAATACTTGGCACAGAGTAGTTGAGGTCTTCTCTTTTCTTCTTCCTCTCCTGTGAAGCAAAAGTATTCTTCAAAATGTGAAAAATTTATGAGATTATGGCAAAAAGAATAAGTCCAAAGTGAGCTCCCTCTGCCTTGATCTATCTTCTAAGCCTGTGGCTTCTAGAACAGATGTCTTCTAGCACAGCTGAGCTATTGCCATCATACTAGATAGAGTTACATGGATTCTAAGAGTGCTAACAGAAGCTCTCTCAGCCAAGGTCATCCTGGATTCTCTCCTTAAACTGTAGTTTCCCACTATAGTAGACATCAAGCATAACCTTCATCAAAGCCCCAACCTAAGCTTTAAGCATACCAACATGAGTTGTGACATGAAATGAAAACTGAGTTCAGATGATTTGTACTTATCTGACCTAAACCACTGCCCAAGAAAATAATCCATCTCTGGTTTTTAAAAGTAGCTTTTTTACAATAGCAAAAGACCTTAAACATGTCCATTTTGAAAATATCCTTTAAGCATGGTTCCAAGTGGAGAGTGGAAGAGTGCGGGTGAGAGGCAATGCTGAAATCTCAAAACACTATAGGATTCAATTGGCTCTTTGTGGTTATACGAATTTTGTGGTCACATCCAAATTGCACCTGATGTTATTTATAGCATACTTCAAGTACATAGATGAGGATCCTAGAAATTTGAACTTTCTGGCCTTGTCTTTCTGACTGTCTTTAGCTTGTTGTTCTCAGGGAAGGTAGTTCTTCCTTCCAACATATGGCTCCCAGTTAACCACTTCCCATTTTCCCTAATGCACACTGTTTGGCCTTCAATCTAAGCCCATTAAATACATTTTTGGCTCAAATACATTCTATTCTCTTTGGTCTCCTTACCTTTGCATGTACTATTTTATAATCTGGAATATGGTTATCATCTCTTCTTCCTAGAGCTGACACTTCTCTTATGGTTCTTGGCATTTTCCCAGAACTCCCATAAGAAACACAGCTTCTATTGCTTAAAAGTGTCAGCTTATTCTGTCTTCTTGTGTAAAGTGTTTGCATGCTTGAATGTAAATATTTGTGAAATAAAATGGAGAATTTTTAAAAGTTAGGTACCAATCCAAGCTATACATAGAAAAATTTGTATGTAGTACATAGGAAGAGGTATTAAGGATACAGAAGTAAGAATATAGTACTATATACCTGCTTCTAACTTTAACCCTAACCTTAACTGCTCAAATAGTTTTCTTGTGAGGTTTTCACATGTGATAAAACATAAGTGACACTGACATTATTCTAAACACCATCTATCAAAGTTTTACTAAATAGCATTTATTGGCCATTTTTCTCCCCCTAAGCCCCTAGTTAAACTGAAAATAGCAATCCATAGTTTATGCCTAATGTCTCATGTTTTCCTAAGTTTATGTATACCTGTGATCACAGGAGATGGTATTATGTAGTAGTTAACAGCACAAACTTCAGTATTTGTTTGGATTCTAATCCTGCCTATACCATTTTATTAACTTGTAACCTTGGGCAAGTCTGTTAACTTTCCTGCAACTGCTTTCTTGACCACAAAATTCAGACAGTACATACCTTCTAGGGCTGTTAGATTACTATTGGATCTCTAATACAAATTACATATGCTTTATTGACTTTTGATTCTAGGAAATACTAAAAAATAGAAGCCTATAAAATAAAATGGGAAGATTTTGTCATTTTCCGTTTTGTATGTAGAAAAATTGAGATGGAGATTATTAAATTTCTAGAGATTAAATGATATTCCCAAGGACCCAATTACAACACCAAGGTATAAATTTGGTCCCAAGTTTTCAGATTCTGTTTGGCTTCATTCCTCTGCCATAGGTTTCCTACAACCTAGGATGATGCCCCATCATCCTTTGGTTTGCTGGTCTTTGTAGCATCAGCCTTGGCTCACAGATATGAAAGGCAAGTATTAAGGAAAGGAGGGAATTGTGTTCAAATGAAACACAGTTTTGAGGAAATTGTATTTAGCCATTCATTCCTACTGAGCAACATTGAAGGGAAGCAATTTTCCTATTTCCTGCAGACCATTCCCAGGCAGGTACCGTGAACAGTCAGTGACAAAAAAAAAAAAAAAAAAAAAAATGTTGGTTCCAATACTTTATTAAGCATCTTTTGAAAGGATATCAAACGAGCTTCATTTGTAAAATCTTGTAAAGGTACGAAAACATTACCAACTACAAAGACAGATGGTTGAAGTAAAACAGGAACTGATCTTTTTTGACAAGAATTTCTAGTCTGATAATCCTGGCTGTTTTTCCCTTAAATCTACCTTCTGAGAATTTGACATTAATCAAACCACATTTTAAATAGACTTACATTAAGGCAGGCACATTTGTCCTCAGAGATAAAGCTGAATCTTTTTTATTCTTTATCAAAGCATATTTTAATTGACTAGAAAATTAAGAAATGCATCCCTGCATATAATATGAAGGCATAGGTGCACAAAAATAAATGTAATAAAAGAGGTTTACACCAAAAAGATATAGCTTTATTTGGTTGCTGAGTTGTGTACGTTGGCTCTTTTTGAGACTACATCCAGTTTATTATAGCTTGGATAAACTTTTGCAACTATACAGCACTGTAGAGAAGGCAGCATGATTATATGCATATACATATATATTATATACATTGCACACTATATATATTTTTTCACCCTTGACCTGAACCATTGGATTATGTCTGTAAACTGAAATGTAACATAGAAGTAGCTGATTTCTGTCAATAGTCCTCAACCTGTTAAGCCTCATTGATCTCAGAGAGATGATGAGAGGAGGGAAATCATTCTTCATTTCAAGACTTTACTGAACAGACTCCATGTTCAGAGTGTATATTACATGCATCCATATCTCACAAAAGTGAGATATGACTGAAATCAAACTTCTCTCTTCTAGTCCTTAGGGATAAGAAATTCTAAGGAGTTCCATTAATAATTAAATAATACATAAAATAATGGCATCAGGGGCTGGGGTTATGGCGCAGTGGTAGCGTGCTCGCCTAGCACGCGTGAGGCACTGGGTTCGATCCTCAGCACCACATAAGAATAAAATAAAGATATTCTGTCCGCCTACAACTAAAAAATAAATAAAAATAAAAGTTAAATAAAATAATGGCATCAATCATTTGCATTTTTTGGTGCTTTACCATTTTCAATGTGTATTTATAGCCAATAATCTGAGGGATTCTCAACCAACACTGTTAAGTAGGATTTGAGTCAATACAACTCTAAGATATAACTAAATAAGTAGACACTATCATTAAGTACATTCTACATACATAATTTTTAAAAAGAAGTTTTTGAGAAGTTAGGTGACTTGCTGAGAGTCTTACTCTAAGTGGTCTGTGAACCCAATGCTTCAGTACGTTAGGCGAGAGGACTGTTATGTCCCATGATCTGACTGGCAGGGAAAGTCTAGAAGTCAGGAAAATTCACTTCTCTAATGAGTCAACATGGCAAAGTTAGATTCTGCTACTTTCAAAATTAATTGTTTTTCTCTGATATTAAAGTATCTCATTTATTTATCTACTACAGAGCACCCAGTATGGAGCAACATGCAGTGAATTTAGTTTACTATTCATCTCTCTCCTTGAGACTTAGGTTTCTGGAAGGCAAGGACCAAGCAGGTATCACTGTGCTCTCACTAGCCATGTTTTCGTGCAGAACTTTCTGATTCTCTTTCCATCTAGTCCAAGCAAATAGTTCCTCTGTCTTCAATGGGCAGTATATAATCTGAGTTCTTAGGGTCACTAGATCTTGCTCTGACCTGAGCATCAGCTCACACTCACAGTTATAAATTGGATACCTATTTTCAAAGTCAAGGACTCTTCTTCCTAAGTTTTTATTTCTATATTTCAGCAAGAGCAAGGAAATCTTTTCCTTATTGATTCCTCTCAGAACTAGTTGTCCCTGATCTCTTTTTTTTTTTTTTTATTTAGGCTTACATGTTAACATTGCAAGTTGATTCATTGTACATAGATAGAGGATAATATATCAATTCTCTAGTTGTAAGTTGTATAGAATCACAACATATATACAGTCATACATAAATTTAGGGTTATTATGACCATCATATTCCACCACCTTTGCTATCCCCATGCCCCCTCCCCCGTTACACCCCATGCACAGATATCCACCATTGTTCCCATGTCCTTCCCCACATTTTGGATCAGCATCCACTTATCAATGAGTACATTTGGCATTTGGTTTTCTGAGATTGGCTTACTTCACTTAGCATGATATTCTCCAACTCCATCCATTTACCTGCAAATGCCATAATTTTATTCTCTCTTATTGCTGAGTAATATTCCATTGTGTATATATACCACAGTTTCTTTATTCAGTCATCTATCGAAGGGTGTGTAGGTTGGTTCCACAGTTTAGCTATTGTGAATTGAGCTGCTATAAACATTGAGGTGGCTGCAGCACTGTAGTACGCTGTTTTTAAGTCTTCTGAGTATAGACCTAGGAGTGGGATAGCAGGCTCAAATGGTGGTTCCATTCCAAGTTTTCTAAGGAATCTCCATACTGCTTTCCAGTTTGCAGTTTCACCAGCAATGTATGAGGGTGCCTTTTTCCCCACAACCTCGCCAACACTTATTGTTGTTTGTATTCTTGATAATTGCCATTCTGACTGGCATGAGATGAAATCTTAGGGTAGTTTTGATTTGCATTTCTCTGATTGCTAAAGACATTGAACAGTTTTTCATATGTCTGTTGATGGATTGTATGTCTTCTTCTGTGAAGTTTGTGTTTAGCTCTTTGGCCCATTTATTGATTGGGTTGTTAGTTTTTTTGGTGTTAAGTTTTTTGAGTTCTTTATATATCGTGGAGATTAGTGCTCTATCAGATGTGTGTGTGGCAAAGATTTGTTCCCAGAATGTCGGCTCTCTGTTCACTTCATTGATTGTTTCTTTTGCTGAGAAGAAGCTTTTAGTTTGAATCCATCCCATTTGTTGATCCTTGATTTTACTTCTTGTGCTATAGGAGTCTTGTTAAGGAAGTATGGTCCTAATCCGACATGATGAAGATTTGGGCCTATTTTTTCTTCTATTAGGCGTTGGGTCTCTGGTCTGATTCCCAGGTCCTTGATCCACTTTGAGTTGAATTTTGTGCATGGTGAGAGATAGGGGTTTAGTTTCAATTTGCTGCATGTGGATTTCCAGTTTTCCCAGCACCATTTGTTGAAGAGGCTGTCTTTGAATCATATGATTTTTTCAATTGATGCAGAGAAGGCATTTGATAAAATACAACACCCTTTCATGCTCAAAACACTAGAAAAACTTGAGATAGAAGGAACATACCTCAACTTTGTAAAAGCTATCTATGCTAAACCCAAGGCCAACATCATCCTAAATGGAGAAAAATTGGAAGCATTCCCTCTGAAAACAAGAACTAGACAGGGATGCCCTCTCTCACCACTGCTATTCAACATAGTCCTTGAAACACTAGCCAGAGCAATTAGACAGACGAAAGAAATTAAAGGGATACGAATTGGAAAAGAAGAACTCAAATTATCATTATTTGCGAACGACATGATTCTATAGAGGACCCAAAAAATTCAACCAGAAAACTTTTAGAACTAATAAATGAATTCAGCAAAGTAGCAGGATATAAAATCAACACCCACAAATCAATTGCATTTCTATACATCAGTGATAAACCCTCTGAAAGAGAAATTAGGAAAACTATCCCATTCATAATAGCCTCAAAAAAAAATAAAATACTTGGGAATCAATTTAACAAAAGAGGTGAAAGACCTCTACAAAGCAAACTACAAGACACTGAAAAAAGAAATTGAAGAAGACCTTAGAAGATGGAATAATCTCCCATGCTCCTGGATAGGCAGAATCAATATTGTCAAAATAGCCATACTTCCCAAAGCGATATATAGATTCAATGCCATCCCAATTAAAATCCCAACGTCATTCCTTATAGAAATAGAAAAGGCAATCATGAAATTCATTTGGAAGAATAAAAGACCCAGAATAGCCAAAGTAATCCTTAGCAAGAAGAGTGAAGCAGGAGGCATCACAATACCTGACCTCAGATTATACTACAAAGCTATAGTAACAAAAACGGCATGGTACTGGCACCAAAATAGACAAGTAGACCAATGCTATGGAGTAGAAGGCACAGAGATGAACCCACTTACATACAGTTACCTTATACTAGATAAAAGTGTCCCTGATCTCTTAATCACTTCAAGAATGAACAATTTGATATCATGCATGTTGCCTTTGGAATTATTCAGTTGTCTTGTCCACCTGGTGGAACTATGGTGGAAGATTCTGATGGCAGGTACCTTTCGTGTGCCATTCTAGGGTATGTGAATCTCAGGAATGTTATGAAATGAGGTCATCTCAGAGGTGAAAACATCTACAATGTCCTTTAACCATCCAAACTGTAGCCCATTTCTGACACTAGGCACTTGGACTCTCTCTTCCTGATATAGTCATCTCTTTGAACCTCATTTGATTCCTCTTTTCTTCTGGTCTCATATCTCTATCCAGTAACTAAAGTCATTTTTCCATTGTCCACTTATATTTACAACTCATATCTAATGAAATTTTCACTACTTTCACTTTTCATTTCTGAGCTCTGTTGATTTTTTCATCTACATGCTTCACATAAAGTTTCAAAATAATTTAGCTTTTTAAACAATAAAATATTTTTACAGAAATTTTAAGTTCACAGCAAAATTGATTGGAAGGTACAGAGATTTTTCATGTATCACCAAATCATTCCCCACATACACACAATGTACATTCTACACCTCAGTGGTGCATTTGCTACAACTGATGAACCTACATTGATACCTCATTATCACCCAGAGTCCACAGGTTACATTAGGGTTCACTTTTGTTGTTATAAATTTTATGAGGTTTTATAAATGCGTGTGTAGCAGAATGTCTCCATCGCTGTACAGAAGTTTCACTGCCCTAAAACTCATCTGTGCTCTGCCCATTCATTCCTTCCTCTATCCTTATCTCTGGAAGCCACAGATCTTTTTGTTTCTTTCCATAGTGTTGTCTCTTCCAGGTTATCCTATAGTTGGAACCATATAGTGTGGATCCCTCTCATACTGGCTCCTTTCACTTAATATGCATGGCAAGGTTCCTCCCTGTCTTTTCATGACTTAAACCTCACTTTTTAACCACTCAATATTATGTTGTCTGGATATCCCATAGTTTATGTGTACATTCACTTACTGAAGGACATCTTGGTTGCTTCTGAGACTGGTAATTATGAATAAAACTTTTCACAAGCATCTGATAAAGGCTAAACCCTCTTCTGGGTACTTTTATTTTAGACAGTCTTAATGACTCTAAAACTGTTCAATGTGACAAGCAGAGAAGCTGAGGCTCAGAGAGGTTAAATGATGTGTTCCCAATCACCAGTAGGTAAATACAGTTTGTCAGGACTTGAACACATATATTTGAATACAAAGTCCACAACGCCGTCTATTGCCCGGTACTGGAGCACATAACACTTCACCACCCTCCCTTGCTCAGGTTGGGACAACATACTCTAACTTGTTGATTACCACATACGTGGTTGTAATAAAAGTTTTCAATATTACCATTTATAGTGTGCAAGATGAAACCTCGTTGAAATTCTTGCCATGAAAGAATGTTATGTATCTCCTAAGAACATAAGCATTCAATCTTGGACCACATTTGAGCCAGTACCAGCGAAATATAGATTTTATTATTATTGATGTAATAGACTAATTTAGGAAGAAGCTAGATGTCCTTATGATCACTTTAATAATCTTTGCATATATTCATATTAAGGCCTTAACTCTGTTAAATTATCAAAATTCAGTCTTAACCAACTTCATTCACTCCTACTTCCATGCTTAGCATTAGGCTAAATGTTCTTATATTTGTCCCCTTTCTCTTTGTGTGAACTCTCCCCACCTATACAAGAAGTTGAACTTCACTCACCAATTCATGTAGAATAAAGTCTCTATTCCTACTAGAATTGCAGACCAGCAGGCAGACCTCAGGAAGAACATGAAGTCTAGCCTGTTCTGTGTTGGATACCTCACATTCTTTATCTTAAGCTGAGATTTTCAATATATCAATGCCACCTAATTTTGTCCCTTCTGTTTTTAATATGACTCAAAGCTATGTGACTTACAGAGTAAGATCATAGTTTTAGTATCTTGATTTATTGAAATTCCTATTTATTAGATTTAATAAATATTTAATAAATAATTTAATAAATTTATTTAATAAATTATTATTTATTAGAAATTCCTATTTCTAATGGAAACCCAGGTTTTCTAGGCTACATAACAAATTGCCACAAATCTAGCTGATTAAAATTCTATGCATTTATTATCTCATAATTTCTATGAGTTGGACCTCCTGACACAGTTTATCTGTGTCCTCTGCTCAGGGTCCTCTGTGACTAAAATCAAGGTGTTACCTTTGCTGCATTATCTTCTGGAGACCTGAACAGAGAAGAATCTGCTTTAAGCTCATTCAGCTGTTGGCAGAGACACAGTGATTTTTAATACAAGTATTATGAAATGTACCTTAATTAAAGGAGTGACAATCTATAACCTATGTCCTATTTACAGGTTCTGCTCACTCCAGGGAAAAGGAGTCCACAAAGACATAAATATAAGAAGGAGGAAACTATGGGACAACTTTAGTCTAGTCACACCCAGGAGCCAGCATAGTGTGATAGAAAAAAATCGGTGAGAGTCCAGAAGATAGGAGTTGTGTTCTGGGACAAATTAATATTCTGGGAACTTAGTGTCTTTGTCATATGAGTGGCTGGTTAGATCATCTCCAGGGATAGTACAGATTCTATCATTATGCAATAAGCCTCTCCATGGAAGCACAGAGAAGGTAACAGATATGCCCCAAGGCCAATGACTGAATTCTGTCTGGTTCCTCAATAAACTGGTGTTTACTAATTTATATTTAGTAAATTTATTATCACAAATTAAACAGTGTGAATCACTTTGGTATCTTGGTTAAGTACTTCTAACATTTCCATTATAAACATCCCCAGGATAATAATAAGGAGAATATTCATTGTTAGGATTTTTTTCCTCATTGACTTAATACTAATTACTATTTAGTGTGGGTACTGAAGCAAAGAAGTTCCCCAAATTGCCATTCTTGGTGTCCACACAACCAAGAACACTAGCCAGCACATAAGCACTTGGAAAATTCCTTGAACAACTTTGTTGATCTTTGTAGATCACCAAAGAAAATGTCGGTGATTGTCTCCACAATTTTGACAGTGAATAGGTTTCAGTGAATTTGCTTTGATATTTATGATATTGTTGATATTTATGATATTGTTTATGCTATTGATACATAGAATAGTATTTACTTATCCTAACTTCTCATTTTCCTAGAACTACTTCTTTATTCGTACCATAATAATTATGGAAGAAGCACTATGATATACTTAGAATAAATTTATCTTGGTCTCTTGGGAAAGATAAAAGGAGTAGCCAAATTATTCTGTCTTATTAGATACTACAAGAGGGGAGCAGAAAATACTGAGTATCTAATTATGGCTCTGTGCTTCTCACTCTGTCTTTGGGTGACTCTCATCTTCTCCAGCCTTTAGTTTATTCATCTGCAATAAGATCTAGCAATTTCTAAAGATTCCTTCCAGTCTTGGCAGTCTATGACCTGAGTTATCTTAGATTGAGTTATGGCTTAATATAGTTTGGATCTAAAATGTACCTCAAAGGCCCATATTCTAAAGGCTTGGTCTTCAGGGAGGCACTTTGGGGATGTAGGGGAACTTTAGGAGGTAGGACCTAGAGGTAGGAAGTTAAGTCATTGAGAGAATGCCCTAGAAGGGTATATTGGGAACCTGGCCCCTCTCTCTTACTCTATTCCTTTCTTGGCTTCTGTGAGGTGAAAACCCTTTGTCCCACCATGTGCTCTGCACCATGATACTCTGCCTTGCCACAAGCCCAAGGCAACAAGGCCAGGTAACCATGAAACTTCTGAAAGCATGAGCCAAAATCTCCCTCCTTATGAATTACTTATCTCAGGTAGTTTCTCACAGCAATAGAAAGCTAACTAATACATGGCCCATTGTTTTAGCTTGTTATTCTATGTAAGTGAAAGGAGACATAGTGGTCCACAGTGTTGACACTGGTCCTCCAAGATCAAGGAATGGGCCAGAACTTCTGCTGCCACTCTAGTATTTGAAACCAACTGTTCCTCACCAACTACGTTCAATATTCTTATCTCCTAGGAGAATAAGAATTCATTCAAGACTTTAATACCTATGTGAATTTTTTACTTGACTAGGAACATCAAGATTTCTAGCACCAAGGTGATCCTGACTTTCAAACTTAAAAGTTTCAACTCTTGCTTATTCCCTTCATTTCATATAGAATCACTATTGAGCTACTTCTTCACACTTAGATCCAGTCCAGTGTCAGAGCCAATATTAATTAGAACCAAAAGGATATTCATAGACCCTAAAATATTATATAGAAGGGTCTAGAATAAATTTTAGTGACAACATCACCTAGAATTCCTGGGAAACACCGAAGTCTATGAGCAATCTCATGAATGCTGACTAGGTGCCAGTCACTTTTTACAGAGAGGTCAAAGGCAAAGACATTTTGCTCTCAGGATAGCATTGTCTAGACATGAATAAGTAAAAATAATTAGTAGTATAGTAGAATGTGGTAAGTGATAACAAATAAGAAATAAGTAAAATTGCTACAGAAGCAGAGAGAAGGAAGGATGTGGTCTGGTTGAGGACAAACTTAAAGAATGTCCTCCTAGGATAGATAATGTTGGGCTAGGTCTACAAGAATAGAAAGAAGTTAGCTTGCTAAAGGAGGTAGAAGTGTGTGCATGTATATATGCCTTCTCTCATATGGAATAAAAATAATTAGAGGCATGAGGAATAAATGAGGTGGACAAGGTTTTAAAATATCTGATGATCTCAAAGCAAAATTATAATAAATATCACTAAAATATGAAGTGCTCTAGGGAGCAAGAGATAAGGATTGAAAGATTGGTGAGAGCTTGGTGAGGAACAGCCCTGCTAGAATATCACATGCCATTGGGTCTGGGCTTTGTCTTCAAGGAAATGGAGAATCCTTAAAACATTTCATCTGATAAAATATGTATTGTATATATTCAGTATATTCTGTCCCAGAAATTCTTCTTCTAAAAGTTATCTTAAGGAAATGATATGGATATGTACACAAAGAAATTGGGCTAAGAATGTTCCTTACATATTTCATGATGCTGCGCAAAGTTGAAAACAACCAAATAGGAGGATTTCAAAATAAGTTATGGTATATCATTGGATGGGGTACTACATAGATTTTGAGTTGATCTGGAAGTATGTCTTTAACATATTATAAAATGAATGATGCTAAAGAGTATAAGCTCATCAGCATAGCCATAGATAATTTTTTATGTATTAAAAATAAAGAATGATAAATTTCAAATCATTTGATATCCTCAGGTTTATACATTTTTATATATTTCTGTTTGGTTTGAAGTTTTTACAATAAGAAAAAAATAAATCATTCATATTTTAGACAAAACTAATTTTTTACACATTTTATTAGTTCATTATAAATATACATAATATTGGGGTTCACTTTGACACAATTATAAAAGCATGTAATATAATTTACTTCAATTCAGTCTCCAGTGCTTCCCTTTGTCTTCCCCTCCTCTATCCTCATTCCCTTTCTTCTACTGATCTTTCTTCTATTTATTGATTTTTTAATAAATAAAAATTATTTTTATTAATTTATTAAATTATCTTTAATAAATTAGTGCATTATAAATATACAGAAGGTGAAATTCACTGTGGCATATTCATACATGTACAAAGGAAAGTTTGAATTCATTTCACTTTTTTCTCTTTTCCCACCCCTCCTACCTTTCCCTCACAAACCTTCCTATACTCCACCGATCTTTCTTTTATTTTCATGAGATCACTCCCCTTTTCTGAAAAAATAATTTATTTCAAAAAGATCACTATAGCATATTGTAGGGATTGCTATGGAAGAGCACACCAACATACACACTCAAATTACATTATTTTACACAAGTTATGAATTGATTTCCCTCTGGTTTATCAACCCAAGTAAGGTGATCAGTCTCTGAATCCACAAAGCCAAGAGACCTGAGCTAGTAAGACAAGTGCACTATCCCTAAGATTGGTACGCAAGATCTTCTAGCCCTTGCCACTTCCAAAAAGCAGGAAGGAACTGAGCCCATGACTAGCACCTTGATTAAGATTACTTGGAAGCTCCACACCTCACTTCCTCTTATGTCTCATTAGTGAGGATTTAGTTATAGAATTAACTGAGGGCTGAAGGAAGGGTTGTCGGTTCGGTTCACAGTCTGCCACATGGAGCAAGGAACTCTAGATGAGGAAATTGTTTTATAGTCTAATATGATCATTAAGCTAAGAGATGAGTTTGCTTTTGTAGTTATTGTTTGTTTTTAAATGAGCCTCAGGTGCATAGAATAGAATTAATTATAATCCTTGGTTCACACTATATATTCTCATGATTGCTTCATACAAGGTCCTCATTTGTGTTTATTATAAAATAAATCACTGTCTTACATAGAAACAAAATTGTTTTGTTGTTGTTGTTGTTCACATAATTAATCCAAAACTCAGTGCTAAAATAATACAATTTTATTAATTTTTACCCAAAATTGTGTGGGTCAGCAATCCACCTGGGCTTCCTTGGGGTGGTTACTCTGATCTTTTATCTTGTCTGAAACACTGGTTTGATGGTTCTTTTGACTGAACGAACTAAGATAGTCTCACTCAGTCATCAGGAGGTTAGTGCTGACAGTTGGTTAGTAGGTTGTCGGTTGGCGTGACAGGTGTAACCAGGCCACATTTCTTTACCAGATTAACTCAAGTGTATTTAGTGGCTGAAGTATTCCCAGAAAGAGCAAAAGAAGACAACTCAATGTACAAGCATATTCCAGGCCACCATCTATGACATGGAATATGTTTTTATCACAATCACAGAAGCAAGTCATTTACCAAACCCATAGTTATTATAAGAGAAGGTTACCCACCAGTGTAGATAAAGGAGGTGTGAACACTAAGGCCATTACTGCAGCAATCTATCATGGTGAGTAAAGCCTATGTCTACACATGTGGTCCTCCCCCATCCTGTCCACCTGCTTCCCTCCACCCAAGATAGCACAGTCTTGAAACTTGTGTTACCTCATCCCATGTTTTCCTTTATACAATTCTTCTAGTCTTAGTTATTTTCAATTTTATAGAAAAGGGGTCATGCATGGAGATTACTTTTTGAACATTATATTGCTAAAATACTATATTATTGCATGTACCATAAGTTATTCATTTGATAATATTCCACTGTATGAATATACATTTGATCATTGCTTAACAATTGTACATTCTGAGAAATGTGTTATTAGGCAACGTTATTTTGCATATATCATAGAATATACTTACAAAAATTAAGAAAGCTATGATGTTCCTAGGCAATATCATCTTGTAGGACCACCGTTGACTGAAACATCATGTAGCACATGACTATAGCATATTTTATCTATCCTTTCACCCCAGGATGTCTGAATTATGTTCAATTTTTTTCTAATACTACTGTGAACATTCTTGAGCATATCTTCTGTGATATGTGTCCAAGTGTTTCTCTTAGAATGTATTGGGAGTGAGATTGTGAATATTCAATATTGCAAAGTAATGCCAAATTATTTTCCAAAATTATTATACAATTTACATTTAACCAGGTAAGTTAAGTTCTCATTGATCCTTTAACCTCTTTATGATATACCATAATGTACCCATCCAACTGCAAACATTAAGAAATCTATGAAAGATTTCTTAATGTTTGCAGTTGGATGGGTACAAAGCTATATCTCACTATGACTCTGATGACAGTGATTGCATAAACTATCCTCAGTCTGGCCCTTGATAGCAGGACAGCAGAGCCCAGGCCTGCTCTGTCCTTCAGCTCAGCTCCAGCTTCCTATTTTTCTGAAAACTGCTGTGATGAAAGGTTTGTTGGGTCCCATGATAAAGTTTTATTTATTTTGTTATAAAGTTTCTTTCCAAATCTGAGATTCTGCTTTTTTCTTTCTGTCCTTTCAAAACTTTCCTTCTCTGGCAGCCCAGTATAGGGAACATGAGGTATGGAATTGGAGAAACTTGGCATAAAGGGTCACTGCTGGCACTTGCTGTGCATCCTTGAACAAGTTACTCAACATTTCCACATTCCAGATTTCTCACATATGAGATAAATATAATAGTTCTCATTTTATTGTGAGGCTAATATGTGGTGACAAATGCATGGAGTCCTGCAACATTTGGCATCTGCTAGGTAATCAAAATTGAAGACACTGCTGATGGGTCAGCAAACCCTCCACCTGGGTTCCACATTGAAGGATCCAGTCTATTGCAGTACTGAGATCAGATGGACTAGCCTTGCCTGAGGTTAAATAGCTGTTTTAGTATTTATCCATGTCAAATGAAATTGTGGTTTCACTGTGGCTCGTGAAACCATAGTCCAACCTGACAAATTCAATCAGCTAATTTTTAGGCAAAGTCTCAATGAGTATAATGTAAATCATTAGTCACTATTCTACCTGGACATGAAATATGACAGATCCCAGTGCCAGACATTTTCACAACTAGTATTAACAATAAGGAAAATAAGGTGATTAAGGTCCCTTGAGATTACTTTGCTCCAAGGGAAAGAGATGGGAGCAGTGACATGTGGGAATGTATTAAGCAGAGTGCTGCCCTGAGGGGTATGGAGATATGCCTTGGAAACTTGGCTCTGCAGTGAGCGTACCTTGTGACTGAAATGCCCTGACTTCCTAGGTCAGAGTTTACTGGAAATTGATAACTGCTGCTGAGTTGAAGTGAATTGGATCTGAAAAGTGGCAATGACAGGCTAAGCTATCCCCAGTAACCCTGATGAGCCCTAAGCATTCACCACATCTCAGCTAACTACTCCTGCAGGGAATCTTCTTACCAGCCCAAGGTGGCAAGTGTCTCTTCACAAGCTCACAGCCTCCTGCTGAAGACATGTTCAAAGGAATCAGGATCATATGATGGTCCAATGATGTTTAGAGGGTATAAAAAAGTAGCTGTTATTACCCAAAAGTCCACAGTTACATTAGGAGTGCCAGTTAGTGGATAGGCATCTATGCATAGCCTAGCTCTTAGGCAAGACTCTTGGTGACTGAGGTAAAAGCCCCTTTGCTACATTCTACACCTCCCTTCCTGGTCTGCTATGGGTCTGTCATATGAATGAATGGATCTTCTCTGGGATAATCTTGTTATCTGAAGCTAAATCAGATGTTACTGCTATAGCAAACTCAATTAGTGTTTTGCATACTTATATTAAAGAAATTATTTACAGTTCTATCATTTCAACTCCTTAAGACCCAGATTGATATGAAAGACATATTAAAGCAACTATATCTCCTCCATGTAGTACATGGCAGGAAGGATCTAAACGTCCATCAGAAGAATGGGATCCTAACCCCAGCTCTTCTAATCCCACTGGATTTTCAGTGAATCATCTCTGTTCTCTAGCCCTTAGTTTCCTCATTTAGAAATCAGGGATAATAATGTCAGTTCTGCCTCCTTTGTGAAACTATTTAAGGCTGAAAGGAGATAATGTATGTGGTGTTTCTTTGGAGGTTGTTGTTACCATCTCCATCTGTTTCTGCAGTGGTCTCTGGTCTCCAGCTCCCGAGAGCCCTCACTAATCTTTAGCTGATGGGACACTGTCATAACCATCATCTGGATACTTTGTGTTTACACAGCGCTTACTCAGAGGAGCCGAAGGCAATGGGGCTTCTCCTCTGCACCCTCCCTGGGGGCACTCTCATTGTGTAACAGCTCAGAGCTCAGACATATTTTGCAGGATAATCAGCTCAAATTCTCTTCCGGTTGGTTTCAGCCCATTTCCCTTTGCTATGTTCCCTGGGACCAAACTTCTGTCTCCAGCAGTGGGGAGACCAGGAATAGTGCCAAGTTATCCAATTATAGAAGCTAAAAAGACCATCGCTGCTGCGCATAGTACAAATATATTTTGATCAAAGTCCTGAAACTGGTTTCTGGGACATTGCATTGCATTAGTGAAACACAGTCCTTTCTCCACTGCATGGCACCTGACCCTCACTATCACTTATAGTGGAACCAGAGGGACTCTAGTATGTCTGTTATGTGAAGGACAGTTTTCTTCCTTTGCAGCCATATAGCATTGTGATTAACAGCATATGTTTCGGATTCCAAGGACTCTGAGATTGAAATCTATCTCTACCATTTATTAGTTATGTGGCCTTCTACAAGTCACTAAATTTCAGATTCCTTATCTATAAAATGGGGTAATAACATATCCCCTCCCAAGGTTGTCTCAGGTATTAAGTGACCCTGATTTATTTAAAGTGTCTAATATAGTGCTTGGCACATAGTAAAACTCAATTTTAGTAGGTGTAATTATTAGTGCATTATCTTATAATCTACCTGATCTCAGTCCCAAACTGGGTTTCAATTGTGTTCAAATAAGGTTTACTTTTTCAACTAATTGAAAAATCACATGTATGCCTTCTTGACAGGAAGTTTAATACTATCTCACAAGTTTTTCTCTGATATCCCACATCTGCCCTACGTATTGTCCAGGAATTGTGGGCTGCATAAAAACCAAAGAACCCATCTGATTATCCAATTACAGAAGCTAAAAAAACGATCTGATGCATCCTAATCAGCCATGTCTTCTTACTGCCACATGGTGGTGCTGTGGAGCACAGGTTCTGCACAGCTTGGGATTGTCCAGTGCCATGAAGAGGAATACCTTTCTGAGCCAGGCTTGAGTTTGTGTTTCTTCAAGAACAGTCTCACACTTTTATGTCTCTTTGCTCTGAATTTCATAGTAGAGAGGCTGAGTAGAGCAGGTGAGAATTTTCAGGTCTCTGTGTCTAATTGTCTTCTAACTTCAGCCAATGGGAGGAACTGGTAGGAGATTAGAGAAGGGGAAAAGAAAAAAGTCAGGGTGTTTTTCCTTCCTTTCTCTGTGCTCTTGGGTCAGATAATACCTTTCATTTTTGTCCTTATTCTTGGTCCTCCCATGATCCTCCACCTGGCTTTTCAGCCTCTCCATCATTTGTGTAACAAATTCTCTTTTGTTAAATTCCCCCTGTCATAAATACTGAAAGGGTTTTTGTTTTCCTGAAGGGACCCTGATTGACAAGATTGGCTGAATCTCTGCCAGTATTACAAAGTTTTTTACATTAGCTCCAAGGATATGGTTTCAATTCCCACATGTTGAGGCTCATCTTTTGCTTACACAAATAGGACTCTGAGTCCTGAGAATCTTCCAGGCTTCTCATTGCATAACTGAGGAAGACCAGTAGCAAAGAGCTTTTCTGAAGGACCCACTAAAACTGATGTCTGAAACATAAAGTGGAGCTCACCCATCACCTCCTCCCTGAAGCCCAGGCAATGCTACATCAGAAGCGTGTATAATCACAGACCCCTCCATGCTGACACAGTCCCTGTCTGTGCTTCATTACAGCATTCAACACTGTTGATAAATGTGTGAATGGGTGTGTGTATCTCATGATTCTGCAGAAACTGGGCCCCTTACAGATTGGGATTGTCTCTTACGTGTGTATCGTAGTGCCTGCTCCAATGGAGGCATTAATTATATATTGAATAAATAAAGGAAATAACAAGTAAATGAAGATTGAGTGATTCACTCATTAAATAATGGTTAGGGGAATGGAGGACACATGAGTGAATGAAGGAAATGCAAGGAATGAAATCATAAGGAAAGACAGAGGAGTTCATAATGCCCAGAGAATTCATGGATGGAGATTCTAAACCTGAGATTATTTGTGATGTTTCTTTAAAATCCACCCCAGGGGATAGGGATGTAGATCAATGACATTGCAGATTTGTTTGAAGAAAAAAAATGAGAAATATAGACACATTTTTAAAAAGTTGTAAGAACTTTCCAAACTTGTGAAACTGCAACTCAAATCCTGTTCCCTCCAAATGACTCCCCTAATGGTTCTACCCCTCTGAAGAAAGGGCAGGAGGTGAGCAGGGTGCTGTCACCTAGGGATCAGCTACTCAGAACCATTCAGTTCTCACCAACAGTGATGGCAAGGAATATTCTCCTCACTTTATAGATCAAAAAACATTAAGAAAATTTATCCAAGATTCCCCAACTAGTAATTTGTCTTATTTGCATTTGTGTCCAGATCTCTGCAAAGTGGAGAGTGGCCTTCCCTTCCCCCTACCCTCCTGGCTGTCTTTAGCACAATACTCAGGGCTACACAGCCAACACAGCTAAGGGGAGGGATGTGATTACCTGACTAGATATTACTAGTCAGGGGACTACACCTTGGAAAATGCCACTCTATATGAAATTGAAAATGGGAAAATATATGTACCAGAGATTTCTACCAGTTAGCTGCTGAAAACCTCAACAACAGAATTATAAAGGCACACACTGTCTTTTAAGAGTTTAATCCTCTTTTAGGTGGTTTTTTTAGGTCAATTGATTTGATTTCTTCCCCCTGAGAAGCTGTCTGAGTACCATCTGTTGCTCACTGGATTCTCCATGCAGGTCCACCACAGCTGTTTTAGAAAGGTGCCTGCAGGCCTGTCACTTCCCAGGTTTGCCTCTGGTCCTCTGACCAATACTCAGTCCACTTTTAACACTCTTATTCATTTCTTCATTCTTACCAGAGCTCATCCACTCTCCTACTTATTTGCCCACTGGTGCAGATGTTTGAGCAGGCTATGGGGTTGGAGAGGTCAGTCATTCACCCTGTAGCTTCCTCACTCATGTATTCCATCACTCTTCCTGAGCCTCCAGGTGCACAATTCCAAGGGGAAAGGGAAAACTTGGACACGATCATTATGAGACCACTTTCTAAGAATATTCATAAAGGTGAGTTCAAAGCCAGTCTCAGCAATTTAGTGAAGCCCTAAGCAACTTAGTGAGACCCTGTCTAAAAATAAAAAAGGCTTGGGGATGTAGCTCAGTGGTTAAGTGCCCCTGGGCTTAATCTCTGGTACAAAAAAAAAAAGAAGAAGAAGAAGAATCTTCATAAAGGTAATCATGACAGGATATGGAAGCACAGGGCAGGTAACAGCTCTTGCTGCCTGGTAGAAAGAAAAAAGGTGTTACTAAGGAAGGGGTTTTCTGGTTAGTCTTAGGAAGTGCATGAGGGATGCCCATGCACGAATGGAGAGTAAGGTGGATACACATGGATTAAAGATGCTACAGCCAGGGCCAGAGAGGGAAGAGAGGCTGAGATCATGGGCAACCCTCCTCCACCCTGTTCAGGGACAGGCTGTGAACCTAGAGGGGCTTGTGAAAGAAGCTCCATGCCAGAACATAGAGGCTGGACTTATGGGACCTATTATGGACAGGCACCTTCCTGCCCTGTTTTATTTTGTTCTATCAAAAATTCCTGCTCCTGCTCAGTCACAGGGCACACACCCTAGGAAGCAGACAGCCAGGGCAAGATTCCCAGCCCATCCCTCGTGAGTGGAGCACCTGCCTTCAACTCAGATGCCAAGATCAGTATCTCTTTTAGATACAGTAAAGCACAGATGAAGAGGAAGAAAGCTAAGCTGGGTTCTCACTCTCCCTTTCTTGAGAACACTCTATCTTCAGTTTCAACTATGCCATTTGAGATTTTCTCACGTTTGTGTTTCCATCAAGTAACTCCCTGGAATGTCCTTCCTCCTGCAAATTCTTCAAGTCCATATAAAAAGCATGAGAAGTGTGATTTTTTTTTCCCTTCTTTAAGCTCTGAGAACACTTTACTCTGTGAAAGTCTCCTCTGCCAGAGATGTAGCTGTGTGTATTAGAGAAGGATGATCTTGCCTGGAAAGCAAACTCCAGGGACCAGGTTCACTACCCCTACATTCCCTGGACCCAGGGAGCACCTGGCTCTCAGTAGTAAGTGAGCAGGGATTTGATCACAGACTCAGGAGCTTGTCCTAATTAGGATGGGTTCAAGTCCTGAGACCTTAATATACTTCTTGAGAGTCCCTGCACTTTGACTCGCAAGCAGCATTAGCAGGTTAGAGTTCATACAGGCAAAGCTTCCTTCCCTTCCCAGTCTCTAGGATGTTATGCTTCCACAAATGGTGTCTACTAATTAATATCCTTTCTTTTCTTCTTTCCTCTGTGCATCTTGCAACAAGAGAGTTTGTATTTTTCTACTAGGAGGTGGCTCTAAGCCCCCAATTTAAAAAACATATCTATATAAAGTTGATTACAAAACTCTAGCAGACCTCCTTCATCCCCATGAAAAATGATCACAAGGAACATAAATACATAATCAAGGGGAGAGATAAATGTCATGCAAAATTGCCATCTCAAAATAAAAGGCGAGCCGCATGGCATTCCTCCCCATAATCGCATTGTGGAAACATGTGCAGCTCCGCACCGAGCCTGGAGTATATTATGAACCCCTGCAGACACAAAAATTTTGTGAGCTGTAGGTTGCAGAAACCCACAGAGCTGAAAGCAGAGGTTTAATGGTATTTTAAATGTTTTGACTATACAGAGGGCAGAATCTGCAGTCTAATCGTTTTCAGAATGCTTGACGTGCTGTAAGCAACCCTGGGACCGAGGCACTCCCAGCCGTCTGCACTAAGAGCAGGTAGGTAGAAGGGAAGAGAGGGGTGGCAAGTGTGTGGAGCCTACCGTGTGCCTGATTTTCACTGGGTTACTTCCCGTAACCCTGCAGAAACTGTGCTACACAGTTCTGAGCCTGGAAGGTGGCTGATGTGGCCAGTCCCTTAGGCCACTCTTTGTTAAGAGAGAAGGGTTCACAGAGTACCTCAGTTCCTTTGTTTTCCACTCCAAGGAGCATATTGGGCTATGAGTGTGTGAGAGTTGTATTATGATAAAAATAATCCTACATCTCCTTTATGTGTTAAAACTGCATTATTTTATGCACTGCGTTTGTAGCGATATTAATCACAAAGGCTAAAGGGCAGAAACAGCCCGAGTGTCCAGGGATAGATGAATGGAAAGGCAAAATGCAACATATACTTACAATGAAATATTATTCAGCCTTAAAAAGGAAAGGGATTCTGACTCGTGCTGTACTATGCACGAACGCTGAGAGCATTTAGGAAGTGAAATAGTGTAAGTTTCCATGTATATGAGGTACCGAGGGTAGTCAAATTCATATGGAAACTTGAACTATTGTAGCTAGGGGTTATGGGGAAAGGGAATGGGGGTTGTTTAATAGAGAAGGAGTTTCTGTTTTGCAAGATGAAAACGTTCTGGAGGCGGGCTTTACAACCTGAATGCACTTAATGCTGTGACCCCCGTTGCTTAGAAATGGCTAAGGAGTATGCTGTCTGTAATTTACCACAATTTTAAAAATTCAAACATTCGAAATTCTGGCATTTTATTGTGTCAAGATCACTTAGTAAGGTATCTTCAAGGTTCTGTTTCCCCTTGACATGAGAAAATGGACACAAGAATGGGGAATGATATTGACTCTTTTTTCCTCTTCAGTTCTGTCCCCAACCTCGGAAAGAAGCCAAATTATTTTGTCCCTTGTCCCAGAGGGACCGCTCTTCCTGGATTTCATGAAAACCATTTCTTTAAGGTGATTATACTCTAAATTTAGACAGGGAAAGGATCAAAACCTTTTAAGGTTGCACAGGGAGTAAAATGAACAGCAGAATCAGCAACAAAATTAGAGTAGCAGAGATGAGAGAAGATTCTGGACAGTCAGAAGGACACAGAGTTCTGGATCTTGGGACACTCTGTGCCTTTCATCTGGGATGTCCAGCCCCTGGGCCACAAAAACTTTGCCACGTCTGGGATACCAAGACTGGACTTGGTACCAGAACACCTAGCCTTGGCAACAGCCCTGATGCTCAAAATGACATACAAAAGCAGATCTGCTGAAACCCAAAAGGTCAGGAGAGCCTAGGCAGCCACCTTTGTGGTTCATGGATAATGTAGCCAAATTCCCAAGAGCCTTTCCCTAAGGCTGTTCTCGAGGGCAATTAACTCCAGTATTTACTAAGACTGAATTTTCCATCAGCTCAGTTGAAATCAGTATTCAAAGGTGTGTTTGACATTGAAAAATCAGAGGATCTTACATCTTTATGCACTTGAGCTTGTGGCTGCCCATTGATATTTACTAAATTTTTAGTTAAGTTTCAATTTATGTAATTTAAATTTTTATTTTTAAATAAAAATTAGAACTGTGCAGTTATTGGGTACAATGTAATGTTTTGATATATACATGTACTGGGGAATGATGACATCCAGATGATTAACATCCATTGCCTTACAAATATTTTTTTTGTAATGAGAACATTTTAAATCTCAATTCTTTTAGTCAATTTGCAGTATGTAATAAATTATTACTAGCAGTATTTACCTTGCTATGCAGTACATCTTGAAAGCTTATTCTTCTAACTGGAACTTTGTAAATTTTGATCAATTTCTGTTCATTTCCATCCCTTTTCCAGCCTCTGATAATCACTCTTCCTCTATCTGCTTCTATAAGTTTGATTTTTTAAATTTCCAAACTAAATGAAACCATGCAATGCTTGTCCTTCTGTATCTGGCCTATTTCATTTAGCATAACATCCTCCAAGTTCATCCTTATTGTCACCAATAACAGGATTTTCTTCTTTTTTTAGGGCTGAATAGTATTCTACTATGTTGTATATACCATGTTTCTTCATCCATTTAACTGTTGATGGACACTTAGGTTGATCCAGTGTTTTGGTTATTATGAATAATTCTGCAACAAACATGGGAATGTATATTCTCTTTGGCAAACTGGTTTCAATACTTTTAGATATATACCCGGAATTGAGATTGCTGTGCTCTATGCTCGTTGGATTTAGTTTTTTGAGGAACCTCCATACTATTCTCAATATTTTCTGCAATTAATTGTTTGCACATCACAAGTGTACTTGGGGTTTCCTTTTTTCCACATTCTTGCCAACAATCGTTATCTTTTGTCTTTTTCCTAATAACCATTTTAATAGGTTTGAAGTACTATCTCATTGTGGTTTCAATTTGCATTCTCCTGATGATTAGGGATATTGAACATGTTTTTCATAAAACTTTTGGCCATTAGTACATCTTCTTTTGAGAAATAGGTATTCAGGTCCTATGCTCATTTGGTAATCATGTTATTTGTTTTCTTATTATTGGATTGTTTGAGTTGAATATCAGCCCCTTATCAGATATATGTTTTGCAAATGTTTTCTTACAATCCATGGATTGTCAATTCACACTGTTGTTTTCTTTGCTGTGCAAAAGCTTTTTGATGAAACTTCATGTGTCTGTGTTTGTTTTTGATGACTGCTTTAGGATCACATCCAAGAAATCATTACCCAGTCCAATGCCATGGAGCTTTGCCCTATGTTTTTTCTAATATTTGTTCTAAGTTTTATAGTTTTAAGCCTTATATTTAAGTTCTTCATCAATTTTTTTTTTTTTTTGGTACCAGGGATTGAACCCTAGGGTGCTTAACTACTGAGCCACATCCTAGCCCCCTTTTCTTTCATTTTTCTTTTCTTTTCTTTTTTTTTAACTTTGAGACAGGGTCTTGCTTAAGTTGTTTAGGGCCTTGCTGAGTTGTCAAGGCTGGCTTAGAACTTGGGATCCTTCTACTTCAGCCTCCCGAGCTGCTGGGATTACAAGTGTGCACCACCATACTTGGCTTTTCATCAATTTGGAGGTGGATTTTTGTGTGTGTGTGTGGTATTATATAAGGGTCCAATTCATTATTCTGAATGTGGAGATCTAATTGTCCCAACACTTTTCTTTTTCTAAGAGACAGACGTCCCTTCTCCCATGTGTGTTCTTGGCACTATTTTAGGAAATCAATTGATCCTGCATGTGTGAGTGTATGCCTCTGTTCTTTTTCCTGTTCCATCTGTCAACACGTCTGTTTTTAAACCAGCACTACATGGCTTCGATTATTACAACTGCAATATATCTTGAAATCAGGTCATGTGACGCCTTCAGTTTTATTCCTTTCATTCAAAAGATTGTTTGGGCTAATTGGTGTCTTTTCTAGTTCTGCATAAATTTTGGAGTTTGTCCAGATTTCTTTGAAGAATGATGTTGGAATTTCGATAGGAATTACAATGAAACTGTAAATTGCTTTGGGTACTTTGGATTTGTAAACAACAGAATTCTTTCAATCTGGAAACCTGAGATACTTTTCCAGGTCTTTGTGCCTTTAGTTCCTTTCATTAATGTTTCCTACTCTTCAATATAGAGATCTTTGACCTCTGTGATCACACTTACTCCTATTTTTAATGTTATTATAAACAGGATTATCTTAATTTATTTTTGTGTAATTCATTATTCATGTAAAGAAACACATATGATTTTTGTATGTGGATTTTGTATTCTGCAACTATATTGAATTAATTTATCAGTTCTAAGATTTTTTGATGGAGACTTTATAGTTTTCTACATTATTATTTCTTCAGCAAACAGAACATTTAATTTCTTCCCTTCCTACTTGGATGCCTTTCCTTCCTTCCTTCCTTCCTTCCTTCCTTCCTTCCTTCCTTCCTTCCTTCCTTCCTTCCTTCCTTCCTTCTTTCTTTCTCTCTCTCTTTCTCTCTCTATCCTCTCTCTCTCTCTTACTTTCTTCTTTTTTTTAACCTAATTGCTCTAGGTAGGGCTCCCAAAATCATGTTGATGAAAAGTGATGACTGGTGTCCTTCTCTTGTTCTTAGTCTCAGAAGAATCGCTCTCAATTTTCACCACTGAGTAAGATACTAACTATAGGCTTCTAATAAATTACCTTTATTGTGTCAGGAAATTTTTTTTTGTTCCCCATTTATTGACAGATTTTATCATGAAAGAAGTTTGAATTTTGTCAATTGATGTTAAGCATCAATGTTAAGCAAATTGTTGTCAATTTGATGTTAAGCTCCACATTGCCTCCTGAGGTATCCAGCTGCCAATGGGGCAATGGACTACCAATCAGGCTTTTAGCACATGAGGCTTTTAGAGACACTCCAGATCCAAACCATAATACTCTAGACACTCAGGAAGCATATAGAACCTCCGACTGCCCCTCCACACTCCCCATCAGCTCATGAGGACCCCACCTGCTGGAACACAAGACTCTGGCTAGATAGGACTATCTTGTAGCACTGTCCTCTAATCCTTCTTTGCCACAGTTAGATGCTTCCTGTAAAGGAATGTCATTTCTGCAAGAAAGGACATGTTTTGTCAGGCTGCCACCCAGAATATCTCACATCTCCTTACCTCTGTAAGCAAAACAAATTGGCCTTTGTCACATGAATATTTCTTTCATTCTTCTCAGAAATAGGAACCTGGATGATACACTACAATATTTTTGAGTTGTTTCACTCTGTTACAGGCAAGAGGGACTTCAATATAACTCAATATTTGTTATCTGGGCAACAATTAAGAAATATAAGCTACAGTGCAGATCCATTTCTTTATTCTCTTCCTTTTTCTCCATCTCCTTTCCTCTTCTTCTCTTCTCCTTTCCTCTTTTCCTCTCTTGCTCTCTCATCATTTATTCTCAAGCATTTTTCAAGGTAGAGATGCAGATATCAATGCCCCTGCCTTCCAAGACCTCTGAGCCTAGAGGGGGAGAGAGTTGAAACAGGCAGAAGTGCCCAATGACAATCAAGGCTGGTGCACAGGAGGGCAGGACAAGTATTGTGCTGGGAGCTGGGAAAGGGAAGGTCTGGAAAGATTTGCAGGACAACTGGAATACTGAAGTGGTCATGAACATTGGGGAGTGTTTGTCAGATGGATGTGAAGTGCAGTGCAGCTGGAGGATTCAACCTGAACAAAGGCAGGGCGGAAGGAACCGCAGACAGGGGAGGGGACAGTGGGCACTGCACTCCCACAGCTGCCCAAGTGAGAAGGCTGCACCTACCAGTCATGTGCCTGCTGGGCAGGGAACAGGCTTTTCTCCACCCTCCTTGTATTTTATGTTTTCTTTCCTAAAAATGTACTCATTTTTCTTATGAATTCCTGTGAGAGTGTGTGTGTGTGTGTGTGTGTGTGCGCGCAGGTGAGTGTGTATGTGTCCCATAATAAACTGGGCGAGTTGACCTCACCTATGTCACTTTCTGTGATAAGAGCCACTTTCCTCAGGTGAAATTATTCTGAGACCTTCTGCAGAGAAAGGGAGCTAGATAGATCTGCTGTGTCTTCAGGAGGATTGGAAGCCAGATCTGGTCTCTCTTCAAAGACACATGCCTCCCATTGCCTGAGGCCAGTTCTCTGACCTGCAGAAGGTAAATTAAATGTCTCCAAAGTGCAAACTTGTCATGTGTAAAACTGGAATACTAAGTACGACCTCACAGGATTTTGTGAGGAGTTATGGAGCAGGACACACAGCAAGAGCTTCCCAGTTCACCTCCTGGCATTCATTTCTGCCCTCTTCTTGTTTATTCTTCACCCCAGAGTGATCATTTCAAAATGCAAATCTGGTTAGTATTTCTCAACCAGATTTTCATAGGCTTATAACTTCCACAGTCATGAGGAGGGAGTCTTGTTCATTTTAGGATCAATTCCAAAGTCCTGGCACAACCAAGAGGGGGCTGGACTCGTGCTGCACTCTTGCCATAGCCATATCGCTTCCTAAAATTTCTATATCTTTCAAACCACAGGGCCTTTGCACCCCTCTTGCACAACTTTGACTCATGTTCAGAGCCTACCCAAGTGAAACATGCTCAGGAAGACCTTCCTGGAGGCCTGTATGAGCCTCGTAAGTGTTCATGTGACACCAGGTCACTCTCATAATCCTGTGATTGCTGTTACTTGTTAAATAGCTTGTCTCCCCACTCATTATAAGTGCCATCTGGGGTTCTAATTAGAAATATTCTATGCTTGTACAATTATATCAAAATAAATTCTACTAATTTATAATTTATAATAATTATGTATAATTTATAATAATTCTACTAATTTATAATTTATACTAATTTATAATGTATAACTAAAAGAACCAATTACAAATAAAAAAAGAACCATCCAAGGGCTTAATATCTGCATACTACAGTGACGTGGTCACGTCAATATTTATAGCAGCTGGATTCACAATAGCTAAACAATGGAACCATCCTTGGTGCCCTTCAATAGACAAATGGATAAAGAAATTGTAGTATATATATATATTTGATGGAATATTACTGAGCTTTAAAGAAGAATGAAATTATGGCATTTGCCAGTAAATGGATGGAGTTGGAGAATATTATGTAAATCGAGATAAGCCAATTCCAAAAATCTGAAGGCCCAATGTTTTCTCTGATATGTGAATGCTAATTCACAATAGAGGTGGGACACTAGGGAAGAACAGAGTTACTTTAGATTAGATAAAGGGGAGTGAAGGGCGGGGATGGGCTATGAGGATAGGAAGGATAGTAGAATGATCAGACAGTGTTACCTTATGTACGTATATGACTGCAAGGTCAATGTGATCCTACAACATTAACGATCAGAAAAATGAGAAATTATACCCCATTTATGTATGATATATCAGAATGTATAAATGCGTTCTACTGTCATGTATAAAATTAAAACAAATTTAAAAATTAAAAAGAAATTTTTAAAAAGGCCCATCGAGAAAAGCATCATGTTCTGTTTCTCATTTTACTCCTTGCGCCTGCTACAGTTCCTAGCACATAGTGCACATTTCACAATATTCGTTATGTGAATTATGCTCAGGAAGTGTTAGACTCACTCTACTTGATGGGCAGCATATCAGAAGGCAGTGGTTGTGGTCAGGTGTCACGTTTACATTGCAGATGGAGAAACAGCTTTATCAGCATAGGGCACCTGAAGTCATGGTCAAGGGGACTGATTCACCTGGGGCTGAACAACACAGACCAAAGGGTCAGCATTTCATTCTCACTAAGAGGACTATTGCTCATATGCTCTGTATGCTAACTACTTTTGATATGTGGCCAAAAAAAGAAAGAAAAAGAAGAGAAAAATGAAGAGGAGGAGGAGGAAATAAGAGTGGAAAGAGATCAGGTTTTCTGATAATAACAATAAATCAGTTATGCCCCATGAAATATTTACCTAATTAGCAATGATTAGGATAACAACAACAATAAGAAGAATCAACAGTAGCAAATAACATTCACTGGATGCTTACTGGATCTCAAGGTTTCTGTACTCCATTTTTTATCACTCCTCACCACACTCTATGAAAGAGTCATAGGTTGTTATGTCTATTTGGTAGATGAAGCAATTAAAGCTCAGAGAGATTAAGCAAGTTTCCTATTGTCACACAGCTAAGAAATCGTGGAAGAAAGATTCACCTGATATCTGATCACAGAATCTGAATGTTTTACCCATGTCACTGAACTGGACCTATAACTTGTAACTGGCTGCATTGATGAGTTCTATAACCTCTTTCAGTTTGTTTTTTCTTCTATAATAAAATATCCAAATATCCTCCTGTGGAAAATTTTGTGACAGTTAAAAATGATGTTGGATAGGAATCAGTTTCATAGCCATTGAAGGATCTAGGGAGGATCATGAAAAGATCCTTAGGCGGATCTATATATTTTACATTGAAAAGAAGCAGCCCTCACGTTTGTGAGATTCTCCTATGCCCCTGGAAAAGGAAGAAAGATTGAAAAGTATATTATTGCAGGTTCACTCCATTGCTGCCTGCCAGTCTCCGTGCCCAGCAACCTTCTGTGACTGGCTGTTAATGTTACCTGATAAAATCTAAGCAGTAGTCTCCCATTAACCACAGTTTTGCATTCCATAATTAGTTACCCATGGTTAACCTCGGTTCTAAAATATAAATGGAAAATTCCAGAAATCAATAATAGCTCATAAGTTTTTAAATTGCACACCATTCTGAGTAGTGCAATCTTGCGCCACTCTGCTGAGTCGCGCTGGGTCACCCCTTTGTCCCGTGTATCCACATTGCACGCACGCCCCATCTCTCACTCACTCAGGAGCCCTCTCCTTACCAGGCTGACTACCATGGCATCTCAGGGTGTGTGTTCAAGTATCCCTTATGTTACTTAATAATGGCCCCAAAGTACTGGAATAGTGATGCCCAAGCTTGGATGGCGCATCAGCTTTTTGTCGTATCCAAGGTGCTAACAGCTGCAAAGACTTTCCTTGAAATGAAAAAACTGGAAGTTCCAAAAGAAAAAACAATCACATGCTGAATTTGCTCAGCTCTATGGCAAAAATGAATCTTCTACTCCTGAAATTGTGAGGAAGATAAAAGCAGTTGTGCTAGTTTTGCTGTCCCCTCTCAAACTTAAAAGTCATGATGACAGCGAATAGTAAGTGCTAAGACAGAAAAGACATTAAATGTGTGTATGCATGTATAGGAGAAAAGACTATTTAGGATCCAGTGCTATACACTTTCAGGCATCCTCTGGGGGGTCTTGAGATGTATTCTGGGCAGGTACCGGAGGACAACTGTGTTACCAATTTTAAATAGTCATGCCAACACTGTTGCGATCCTTATTTTACAGTTAAGGAAACTGAGGTGCAGAGAGGTTAAGTCACTTGCTCCAGGAAGTGCTGGAGGAAGCTTCACTGGAGAGCTGCCCCAGCTTCTGCTCTTAATTACTACACAGCACCGCCTCTCTCATCAGCAGAACAACAATTAAGCTGTTAAGATTTTCGACAGAGTGTACTGGAAAAGAGTGCTGTTTATCCTTTTTAATGCAATTCACCTGACACTTAGAAAACACATTGGATGAGCCAATTTATCCTGACAAAAGGAGAAGAGTAATTAGTTAATGACAATTGATTTGGGCCTCCTCCATCTTCCATTCTAGGCTTACAAATCCCTTTGCTTCCCTCCCTAGCTCGGCAGCCCTTATTCACAAGAAGTCACATCTTGCACGCACATCATTAGCTGGGAGGAATGTGCCCTCTTCTTTGAAATTTGAACTCAGAATCGCCATCAGTCTCATCTAGTGAAAAAAATATATATAAAGGAGAAAGGAAAAAATAAATAAAAACTAAACTCACCAAGCTGTTGAATGGGGGAAAAAAATCTATAAAAAGGCACTTTTTATTTCATTGTCTTCAAACAACCTTTATGTGCTGTCAGTTCTGTGATTAGCCAGCTGCTTAGTTAACTGAAGTATCGATCTGCCTGTCACACATTCTTTGTCTGTTGGGAACAAGGGAAGGTGCTGACCCTTCCCAGGAATCACTGGTGACAGGGCCTTAATTTGATAATCGCTTGTTCAGGAAAGATTCCACTTTGTTCCTTGACGTACATCCCAGCAACTGGTGCGCTTTTGAGACCTCTGATAATGCCAACTTTTACCTCCTAACAGCCGCAGTGTGAGATAAAGCTGGATAACACTGGAGCCCCTTTCATTGTGCCTGGTTTCCCTTTCATGTTCTTTACCTGAGATGAGGAATTATTGTGGTTCCACTAAAAAATAACTGTGTATTATAATTTGTCATTTTTGCAAAAGAAAAAAAAAGGAATAATAGGCAAATAAACTGTCAGTGCAGAGGGTAGCCATTTGTTCCAAACTTGGAGAATAAGATTTTAAATGAAGCAAAATGCAGTTGTGCAGTAGCTATCAAATTCCCTGGCTTTGGAACCAGAAGCGGCGTGCTGCGTCCAGTTTTAAGCTCAAAGCCTGAGCAGAGAAAAAGGAAAACATTATTCCTCCTATCACTTTGTGTTCTTAGCACAATAGAATAGACATGAGTGAGCCTGGATTGTCAAACAGTAGGAATTATATTCTAACAGTATGGGGTTTAGTAAAACCCACAAATGTGTTTTTTATCCTCTGTTTTCATTCTGACTGGTAAGCCTCTTGACATTTTAATAAAACTTATAGACTGCTGATTGAATTATATTTATCAAAATATTGGCAAGGCAGTTTAGGAGAGGAGAAAATCTACAACTTGGTCTCAGACTGTGACTTTTATTGAATGAGTTTGATTGTTTGTTTGGGGGTTTTTGTAATTGACTTATATGTTGAGCCTCAGTTTCCACCTCTCACAAAGGTGGATGATAATGGCGTTCATTGTAAGCACATAAGGGGGAATGGAACAAGACAGTGCCATCTCTCCCTGCCATCTCTCCCAACTCTCCAAGAGCAGCTAGGCATGGCATAGAATACCAGATCTGTGCTTATCCTACCCAAGAAGACATGAATGAACTCGTACGCTGCTATCTAATTTGAGGCTAGGGTAGTACAGGGAATTTAACCCAGGGAGATTTTACCACTGAGCTATATCCCCAGTCCTTTTTAATTATTCGTTTTTGAGAACTTAGCTGCTTGCTAAGTTGCTTAGGGCCTCACTATGCCCAGCACCATCATCTAACATTAAGTGTTCTTAGTGACACTTCTTTTATTTCAAGCTGAGTTGGGAGGGAAAGGGCTGGGGAACAGTATTGACCTCCTTGTTTCCAGGTCGTACTTCCTTAGCTCATCTGATCCTAGTAAAATCTAGGCAGGAAGCCAGTTTGTTTTCCCTTCAAATTGCAGTGGTTCATCAGAAAGAGCCTCGGGGGTCTGCTATTTTTAGGAGGGACCTGTGCACAAGGCCTTCACACAGAGCCCAGGACTCTGCCGTTCTCATCCTCAAGCCCCCTTCTTTGCTCTATTTGAGTTTGTTGCTCCATGTTGAACTCTATCCAGCCTCAGGGCTGCTCCTCAAAACAGGTCTCAACTTCTATAGCCACCCTAAATGAAGATAGCAAAGGTCCTGTCCCCTCCCCTATGCTCTGGTGACACCAGAACCACCATCCATTCAGGCTATGGAGTCAGCAGTCACCACCTGGGCATCCTAGACCCCCCAGGCTGTCTAGGTCCCATATGCAGCACCCACTCTGGCAATGGCTCCCCTCTTCCTCCTCCTCCTCTTCCTTCTCCTTCTCCTCCTCCTCCCTTCCCTTCTCCAGGGCATTTCTCCTCCAGCCCCTCTGACCAAAGCCGGACACTTGGGAGTCATGTTTAGTTTCCATCACAGACATCTGTCGATCTATCTCCTTGATACTTTTTCACTTTTCTAGTTTAGGCCACCAGCATTTATTAGTTGTTGCATCACAAGGAAACTTCACTGGGCTCCTTGATTCCAGTCTTCCGAGGTCATGAATAGAACATTTTTCATTGCTTCTTATTTCGCTCGGGATAAGACTCAACATCCTTAGAAGGATGCGCACGTTTCTCCATGATGTAACTCTCCACTCTCTTAGCTGGCAGCTTCTCTCCTCACACTACCCTTTACCAAAGGAACCTTATCACAGACCCAAGAAAACCATGCTCTTCTTCCTTCAGAGGTCACCACACCCATGGATCCCTTAGCCTATTTTTTTGTTGTTGTTTAAAAGTACATGTCATTTGAGATATATACTATGCACCAGGAATTTCAAAATTTATTCAATCCTTTTGAGTACACTATGAGGTAGTTTCTGAGGGGATTCAGTACTAAGTAGAGATAATAGTATCTTGCCAAGGTCATTTGTCTCCTGAGTGGTAGTCAAGGTCTGACCGTAGGCAATCTGCCTAGAAATCATCCTCTTTTATTATTGTTCTTATTGTCATTATTCTTTGCCTAAGTGCTACTTAATTTTTAAAAGTCATCCCATATGTTAACTTTTAGTAGATTTGCTGGATAATTTTTCTCATAACCATTTAAAAGTAGTGTTCAGCGTTCCATATTCTGATATCATGGTGTCTATATCTATCATACAAGACAGTATCTAGTTGGGTCATAATTCATTTTTTATTTATCTGCTTTTCCAACACCACTGCTCCCTCTTCCCCACTATACACATCAGACTGAGTTTCCTGAGGTTAGGCATCTCATTTTTTTAATACTTTATTTTTATTGATTTATTATTTTTATGTGGTGCTGAGGATCGAACCCAGTGCCTCACCCGTGCTAGGCGAGCGCTCTAACGCTGAGCCACAATCCCAGCCCAGGCATCTCATTTTATCAAAGGTTATTAACCCCAAAATGTATCCTGAGAGCAATCTCCATTGTAGGCCCTCACTTAGTGTACTGCCCTTTTCTAAGCACTGTGTGTGTGTGATAGTCTAACCTCATAACAACCCCAAGAAGTTTGGCACTTCACCAAGAAGCATGGCACTTTAAAAAGAGTTAATTTTATTTCAAACCCACTAGAATTCTAGATGACTTGATACGAAACATACTATAGCATTGGATTCTCCCAAATTAAGAATGTAGTATATAATCTTTACGATAAATTGATGTTTTGTACTTATAAGTTTGTTTTGAGTTTATCTTTATGATTGACAATTTAATTTAGTAGCATTTAGAGTAAATATCAAATATGAAAGTTTTAAGCAAAAAGAAAACAAAATTAAGGGAGTTTTAACTTGTCCAAATTCACCAGAATCCAAATGATTATTTCTTATACCTGAAATTATTTAGGAAAACATTGGCTACAACATGGCTCTCAAATTTCACTTTCCGAATTTGAACTGGATTCTTTCTCCCTTTCTCTCACAGGGTGTTCTTAGGAGGCATTGCAGGCCCATGTCCTCCTAGGCTGTGCAGATTTGCGGTGAAGACACCATACATGCACGTGCTCAAATGTCTCTAAATGCCATTAACATGTGTTAATCAATTCTGAGTTTTCACAAGGTCTCACCTCTGTCACCTCACCTGACTCCCTAAGGCCAAGGAAGGATAAGCAGAGCAGGAAGGAGTTAGGTGAGGTGAACTGGGACTCAGACCTGTGACTGAGCTCACTCTGGGTCCCACAGCAGGAAGTTGGCAGACCCTTGGCTGGTCCCTGTGGGTTTAGTTCTCTCCACACTCTCCATTCTGTAACAAGGACACTTGTAAGAACATACACGCACATGTTTCTTCCCCTACTCTCGACAGAATCAGATTTGGCTGGAAATAAGAGAAGCAGTTATAATTAATAGAGGGAAAAACCATAAGTAAATCTTGCTACTCTGTGGTCGTCTTTTCTAAAACTTATCTTTAGCCCATAGATGTCAAAATACAAAGGAAGAGGATTATTTTCCACTCACAATGTCACAGGGTAGCATTACAGTTCAGTGTCATGCTGTCACATTTAAACTAGGAGATCTGAATCATACACCCCTGACTTGGCCTACTCTACACCTGCTCACACACACACCTGAGCCAGGCAATTGCTCCTTGGACACATTGGCAGGAAATGGAATACTATTCAGCAATAAAAAGGGATGAACTACTGAAACTCACAGCAGTGTGGATTCTGTGTTACAAATGTATTGTGCTGAGCAAGTAAAACACCATAGTCAAAGGCTGCATGATTCTACTTGCACAGAAAGTCATCATTCTGGAAAAAGCAAAAGTGTATGGACAGCTGGTGTAGAGGCACAGGCCTGTAATCCCGGTGGCTCGGGAGGCTGAGACAGGAGGATCACAAGGAATTCAAAGCCAGCCTCAGGGATGGTGAGGAGCTAAGCAATTCAGTGAGACTCTGTCTCTAAATAAAATAGAAAATAGGGCTGGGGATGTGGCTCAGTGGTTGAGTGCCCCTGAGTTCAATCCCCAGTAACCCCCACCCTGAAAAAAAACTAAACGGACAGAAAAAAGATAAGTGTTTGCCAACAAATAAAAGCAGGGATAGAGGTAGATTACAAAAGGCTAAAAGAGAAATGTGGAAGGTGATGTAACTGTCCTGTATGTTAATTATATGTGCTTACATGACACTATGTTTGCCTAAAACCAAAGTTTACAAAGGTGTGTGTTTTATAGTATAAGAAAGAGAGAGAGGGAGGGGAAAAGGATGGGAGAGAGAAAAAGGGAAAAAAAAGGAAAAGCAGAAAATCCAAATTATGAAGGTTGTAGTGGGTTGAGGGATCTCCATGATAAATTAAGGAGTCCAGCTTCAAAGACCCTCTGCTGAACACCTTGAGGCTTCCTAACTGTACTGATCTCCATGTTGAACTCAGAAGAGAGTAAACTCTTCTAAGGTAGAATTCATATACAGCAGAGGTGCTCTGAATCTGGCATGTCCTAAACTCTTGGTAGCATGTTTTACACTTCACTGTACATTAGAAGAAACATCTAGAGGAACTGATTAAAATGGTCCAGGTTCCAGTTATTCTTATTATGTAGGTCTGTAGTGATGCCTAGGGATCTTTGTTGCTTTGGAAAAACAAAATGGATGGAAGAGATTTTACTACACACAGGGAAGCATTACTTAAGGAATACAAAGAGGAAATAAACAGTCTCATTTATGAAACATGATGTAATAATTTGAGCATTGTGGCTCCCACACCATGGTCTCTCAACCATAGGTACAGAGCTGTCTCTTCTACCTCTCAGGAGTGTCAGCTAGAGGGCCAAGCAAAAAGCAGGGACATCCACTCTAGCCACTCCAAGCCTCTTCCTCCTGAATCCTGCCTCCTGTCTGGGAACAGCTAATACAGAGGTGATATTTTTTTTCTTTTTATAAGGGAATGTGACCTCATTGTGGCCCCAGTAAGTCTACCACATCAGAATATAGTAAATCTGATGTGCATACTAGAGGAACACATGGTCATTATATTCCGGGGAGAAAAAAAAAATACAAAGCAGAAATAAGTTTTGAAATCCATTGGTCTTGTGCTGAAAGAATAAAGACTTTGGTATGACAGCAATTTGGGTTGGATGTTGACTCTGCCTCTGGATGTGCATGTGATTTGGGGGAGGGCATGTAAACTGGAATCTCAATTTTTTTTAAATAAAGATCATAAAATTCACCTTCTAAAAATTATACATAAGTTTTGGGAATGACATGTGGTTATCTTTCCTTTATTTATTCATTTTTATTGAGGCATAATTCATGTGTAGTAAAGTGCACAGATCAAAAGGGCACTGCTTAATGCATTTTCACGCAGTTAAAAGCTGTGAAACTGGGGCTGGAGTTGTGGCTCAGTGGTAGAGCACTTGCCTAGTACATTTGAGGCACTGGGTTCAATCATCAGCACCACATAATTAATTAATTAATTAATTAATCAATGTTAAAAAGAAAATCTGTGAAACTACCACCCAGTTAAAGATAGTGTTTCTGGCACTTCAGAATAGTCCCTCCTGTTCCCTTACAGTGAGGAACCCCAAAAGGTAACCATTCTTCTGACTTCTATCATCAGAGATTAGGTTTTTCCAACATGGTTTTCTTTTCTTTTCTTTCTCCAAGAAAGTTGTCTCCGTGGTTTTTTTTTTTTCTTTTCTTTTTCTTTCTCCCCTCCCCCTTCTTCCTCCTTTTTCTTCTTCTTCTTCCTCTTCCTCTCCTTCTCCGTCTCCTTCTACATCTCCTTCTCCTTCTTCTTCCTCCTCCTCCTCCTCCTCTTCTTCCTCCTCCTCCTCTTTTTCTTCTTCTTCTTTCTTCCTCTTCTTCTTCCTCTTCTTCCTCTTTTTCTCCTTCTCCTTTGATAGATATCAATGCCATTTTTGGGACATAGGGTGAGGCAAATGTCATTCAGCTATATGTAGATTCTTCTATGACAATGACTCCATTGGAAAGTTTGGAGCAAGATTTCTGGAATCAGTGACACTTTAGAGGTTGTTTAAATCACCTTGGAGATATTGACAGAGGGAAAAGGGGTGATAATGCTGAGTCCATAGGGGCAACAGCGTTTACCTTGCTGTGATCCCACAAAGCAGTGAGTCCAGCCTTGGTAAAACTGTGTGTCTGACACCTTAAGGATGAATGCATGGAAGGAAGCAGACAGACAAATGCAAAGTTTAGAGAAGAATATAAAATGATTGATGTGATGTGGCCTAGAAGATTGTGCAATGAGTCAGCAGAATGCACAAGCCTCTCCACGCAGGGTCCACATTCATCTCAACTTTACCTCCAAAATGAGCATTTTAACCGTTCTCTCTCCAATCTCCCAACTAGTACCATCCATTATTCTATTGTAACAGAATAATCCTTCCAAATAGCCCCATCTTAAATCAACTCACCTTCCCACCCTGTCCCCAGGACAATTCTCAAAAAACATCCACTGATGTCATCTCGTACTGAAAACCTTCAATGACTGCATTTTACTTACAAATTAAATTCCAATGACTTATGATGCGTACACCCCTTTCTTAACTTCTACCTGATCATTTGGTTTAAATTCAGATATTCCCTTTCACTCACTGACCTTGCACTACTGTATCCTATTCTTTCTTTTGAGCTTCCCTGGCTATCTCATGGATGTTCTTCCCGTTTTCTAATAAAACGACACTCCTCTATTGAATCTATGACAACTGTTAACTCCTCTGCCAAATTCCTATTTTACAACTTCTATTATTACACAGCAGAATCCACAATTTCCTGCACTGTATATATCTTGGCCCTATTTATGTGAGCCAGATAGCCTTTGCCACACTGTACCCTATTTATCTGGCTGTATACCCGTCATTGTATAAAAGCTGGCTCAGCTGTAAGGCATGTGGAGACTACAGGAAAGAGGGAAAAACTGGGAATAAACTGCATGGAGTTGAAAGGACTGAGCTGGCCATGGAAGCTGATTCCTCATAAGAGCAACTTGCCCAAATCTTAGGTGCCAAGGGTGGGTGGCAAGGATCATAATTTTGGTCTTACAGACCTTTGGCATCATTCTCCAAGGGGTTTTGACTAAAAGGCAGGGCACGGCAGCCAGGATCTCTAGATGGAGGTGTATGAAGAAGCCTAGGGACTGGGCTGAGTCATGAGGAACAGGAGCTCTGGCTAGGCCTCTAGCTCCATTTTGAGACATGAACAAGTTTTAGACATGAAAGTGGAATAAAAGAAATAAGTATAATTGGGGTGATTTCACGTGTTGGTGATGGGAGTACCTAGGGTTATTTTATACACAGGAAAATCAGGTCAGGGTAGCCAGACTCATCTGCTGGAGACATGGAGTTCTCTTCCTATAGGTGCAGGGCTACTTTTTGCTGAATTTGTCTTGTAAATGTCCTCAGTGCTGAAGAGTGGGGAAGGATAGGAAAAGCAGAGTCTGATGATCTCTGACTTCTTTCCCCAATGTGTAACCAGAACTATATTTCATTCATCCTTGTGTCCTTAGCACCTACAGCAAAATCAGGAACAAGTAGTCTCACACTGCTTGTCAAGTGGGAATTGCAGAAGTTCCTTATGTCGTGGAATTGAAAGCTTCTAAATGACCCATGTGGCTGATTTCACATTTTATTGTGTTTCAATAAAAAGACTGAGGTTTGTAACCAGTGAGACATGAGTTCAAGTCCTGGTCACCATTATTAACCTCCCTGAACCTTATTCTCCTGAGTCACTGCTTGCTGGGTTTTGGAGACAGACGGCACCAAGCAGGAAAATAGTCTCTGCAATTGTAGCTGCTCCATCTAAACCCTTCATGAGCTTTCAAATTGAGGAGCTGCTAAGTTAATCCAGGAAATATTGCAATTGAAACAAATCTGTGGGTTTTGTTTTCTCCATCACCTTCATGGAACTCATGTTCTCCCTCTTTTTATGAGGAGGCTGTAACTATGTGAAATGAGGGGACTTGATCAGCTGTGGGCACATCAAGGACACCATCCCTAACAATTAGCCTAGTATCCACAAAGAACTTTGCTAGTTGCTTTACCTCTGCTAGGTATGCAAACTTGGGCAAGCCAGTAAGTCTCTTTGACTCAATTTCCTTATCCATATGTATGGATTTAAATAGTATCTGCCTCATTAGCTTGTCACACAGGTTGTGTTGGTACTCACAAAGCACTCAAGTGTTACCCTAAGTTCCAGATAAATATAAATATCTGCTTATTTTCACAACAACATATAGAGTTAAGTGTGATTATGCCCCTGGTGTCAGGGAAAAGAATTGATGATAAAAGTGGGAGGAAATTGATATCAAAAGAAAAGTAACCAACAAAGTGTACATTGCATGTTTTGTACCCCTAAAAATCAATCCTTGATTAATATAAATTCATTACACTTTTGTTCAACATCAGTTGCACAAAAGGCACTATATAAATTAACCAGATTTGCTTCTCTAATTTTAATGTTGGAAATGATGCAAACACATTCATTATTGGACTACATTTGTTGACCTTCTTTGTTCAGTGGAAGTCCATATTTTATAGAGAAATCCTAAATGTCCATGTCCTAGAACCCTACAATTTTTATTACACACTGCTTATCTGTGTTTCATTTCTTATGGACATCAGCCATGATATTTTGAACTATGCAAATGTCACAGTATTATGTGCACTAAAGGAAAAAAGAGACATAGCTTTATGTCTCTTTCAAAACAGTATTTTATTAGGTTTTTCTATACATCTGTAATCAAGTCCCATGAGCAAGCCTGTTTACATGTCTGCATCTCAGACAACTCTTCCCAGCATATTAAGGGATGTTGCTAAGCACAGGAAAGTAGCAGTAACTCCTTCCAACTCTCTAGACCTCTATCATGATCATGCACTTCCACATATGTTATTTTCTTAAGCCTAGAAGCAACTTTGAAATGTGGATGTAGTAGTCCCAATTTATAGATAAGAAAACAGTTCAAAAATGCCTTGTGGTGTTCCCAAGACTGCATAGCAATTAAAGGGCAGAGATAGTTCTGAAGTTCATGGCAATCAATTTCACTATACCCACAGGTTGAAGAAATATTGAATCATTTGTTCATTCACTTACTCTTCTATTTAAATATAGTAGGTACTAACACTATCAATATCATAGCAAGAAAAAGTTCATTTTTACATGTTCAGGCACCATGGCGAGCCCTTTCCCTACATGATCACATTTAACTCAAGCAACCACTCTCTGATGTAGGTGATAGTATTTCCTCCCTTTTATAGATGAAACTGAAGCTCAGAGTAGTAAATATCTCACTCAAGGTCGTACAGGTAGTAACTGACAGATCCAGAAATTAACTCAACTTCTTGGTTGTTTTGTTTTACTTTGATGCTTGCTCTTTATCAAAGGACATACAATTGTTCAAGCAATTACTCATTTTTTTTTAACAATAGTGGTGTGCATAAGTACCTTGAACAGCACTAGAAACTGGGCAGACAGCAGTGATAAAATCCTGGCAGACTGCAGATTAGCACAAATACAAATAAAACATAAAATGATACAGGATTAGACTAAATTAAATTGGATTTTATTGGATGGGTTTGTATTTGAATTCAATTGAGCAGGAGTCATGTATATTTCTTATACAGAAATCCATATGCAGAAAAATGAAACTAAACCCCTATCTCTCACCATGCACAAAACTTAACTCAAAGTGGATCAAGGACCTAGGATTTAGACCAGAGATTATGCTCCTAATAGAGGAAAAAGTAGGCCCAAACATTTATTACATTGGACTAGTTCCCAACTTCCTTAACAAGACTCCTAAAGCATAAGAAAAAAATCAAGAATCAATAAGTGGTATGGGTTCAAACGAAAAAGCTTGTTCTCAGCAAAAGAAACAACGAGGTGAAGAGAGACCCTACATTTTGGGAGCAAATTTTTGCCACACACACATCAGATAGAGCACTAATCTCCAGGATATATAAGAAATCAAAAACTTATCACCAAAATAACAAACAACCCAATTAATAAATGGGCTAAGGAGATGAACAGACACCTCTCAGAAGAAGATATATACTTGATCAAGAAATGTTCAACAACTCTAGCAATTAGAGAAATGCAAATCAAAACTACTCTAAGATTTCATCTCACTCCAGTCAGAATGGCAGTTATCAAAAATACAAACAACAGTAAGTGTTAGCAAGGTTGTAGGGGAAAAGGCACACTCATACATTGCTGGTGAAACTGCAAATTGGTGCAACCACTCTGGAAAGCAGTATGGAGTTTCCTTAGAAAACATGCAATGGAACCACCATTTGACCCAGCTATCCCACTCCTTGGTCTATACCCAAAGTACTTAAAAACAGCATACAACATTGATGCAGCCACTTCAATGTTTATAGCAGCTCAATTCACAATAGCTTAACTGTGAAACTAACCTACATGCCCTTCAATAGATGAATGGATAATGAAACTGTGGTATATATATACACACACAATGGAATACTACTCATCATTAAAAGAGAATAAAATTATGGCATTTTCAGGTAAATGGATGGAGTTGGAGAATATCATGCTAAGCAAAGTAAGCCAATCCCAAAAACCCAAAGGCCGAATGTTCTCTCTGATAAGTGGATGCTGGTCCATAAGGAGGGAAGGGGCATGGGAAGAATGGAGAAAGTTTGGTCAAAGGGGAGGGGGAGGAGGGGATATGAGGGCAGGAAAGATGGTGGAATAAGATGGACATCATTGCCCTAGGGACATTCACAACTACATATACTCTACATCATGTACAACCAGAGAAATGAAAAGTTGTGCTGCATTTGTGTATGATGAATCAAAATGCATTCTGCTGTCATGTATACCCAATTAGAATAAAAAAATTAAGGGAAAAAAGAAATGATGGGATAGAAATAATAAAACTCTCTTGCTCTAGAAATGGTAAACATATGGAAACGAGTAAGCATCCCTTTTAGGACTCTTACAAAAGCAAAGTAAAATTAATCTATGAAGGGCAACAGAGACAGTTTAGGTGGAGCCAGGGAACATCTTACCCTATGGTTTGGCCTCCACATTTGGGCATTTCTTTTGTAAACAACACCAAGTACTGTGTTAATGTTTGAGTTTCAAGAATATGTCATGGTCAATGCTATCAAGGAGCTTATAACCTTGAGACAGACACGTAAAGAGGGAAATCCAAGAGCGCTGGGCTGCAGACTGTCATCTACTGAATCTTAGTTGAGTGCGAGGGGTGGGCAAGAAAAGCTAGCACAGTAAGTGTTCTAGCCCCTATATTTTTAAGAAAACTATCCAAGAAGAAAATCAAAGCTCCAGCTCTGCTCTGTAAAGAACAAGGTACATGACTCTGTTGTCCCATAAAGAGAAAGGGCTTTAGAGAGAAAGCATCATTCTATTTATTTCAATTTAACAGTTATGTGACCTTGTGCCAATTAGTTACTCAGAGCCCAAGAATCCTCATCTGCACACTGGGGCCCATGACATCTACTTTAAAGAGTTTTAGTGAGAATTGATGATTATGCGTGCACACGTGCCAGCACGTTACTCGACACAAAGGAATAGCTCACCAAATATTAAACATCACCTCTATTTCTATTCTGCACGAAAAATTGACCACCAGGGATCCAGAAGAGTAGCTACTTAGCATTTCATAAACTTAGTCTCTAAAACAGGGGTTTGGGGAACAAATATGTTTGGAAATCACATTCTGTGCTCCCAACCCTGGAAGACTCACAGTGAATGTCAGCATGTAACAGTTCTAGGCGGCCCCACATTGCTGAAAACTCCTCAAATTTGTTTTATCTGAGGCTTCCATATTTTTTATGGCTGAGATCTTTTATCACTGAATATTCTTTGTCACACCACCTTCTTTGTTTTTGCCTTTATTTATATGCTTCTTTCGTCAATCAATGGACCATAGAATGAATGAATTCCATAACCTGGGAAAAGCAGTGCCATCCTCACCTCCAAGCTTAATATTTGAGAATAGCAGTCAAGAATATCACACGGTTCTTTGCTGCTCAGAAAAGTGAAAATGTGGACTTTGGCCAGTGCCTGCTTCTCTTCCTGAGTTCTTGGATCTCAGCTGGAGTAGACTACTTGTCTATGTTACCTAATCCACTGGTCATGGTAAATTCTTAGGACCTGAGTTATCTCTGTCAATATCACATATTTATTTTATTGTTATTATTAATAATTAGCTGTGTGTTCTCAGAGTTTATTTTTCCTGAATTGTGCACAAGGGCATAAACTTTTGTGGATCTGAGAGTACTTCCTGCCACCTTTCATGCCCTTTCCCCTACAGAGATATATGTCTGAATCCTAATAACTGCATATTCCAAAGTCTTGCTCAGATTCCCTTTCCACTGCAAAGCTTTTACTAACTTCCTCCCATTAAAATTAATCACCACTCTGTTGCCCACTTGGCATTTCAGGCTTTGGAGATAGAGCATCTGGGTGGAAATCCTTGCTCCACACTCATCAGCTATTTGTTCTGTCAAGTTACTTAACGCCTTGATTCCTCAGTTTCTCCATCTGTGAAGTGGAATAGTTAATGAATTTTTCCATTTGGTATTAAGAAGTCTACTTAGTATGTATGGAATCCCCATCAAACATTAAGAAGCATTCTGGAAATGAAAGCTACCATTGTCACCATTCCTGCAGCTATTGTAGTCTGCTTGGTGGCACGATTAGCTCTGTATAGTCTGCTTCTCCAGCCCAATGAGGGCATATCCTTCTCTTACTTTTTAGATGCTTGACATTAAGCCCTGTGCTTTGCACATACAGGTGTTTAGTAAATATTTATGGATTGGTATCAACCTCAAAATGAAAAAAAAGATAAGGTGGGTAAAGTCAACTCTTTCTCTTTCAGTCCTTTGAAAACTCCGGTCAGGACTTGGAACCTGCCAACAATTGACTGATACTGTTTTGTAGAAACTACTTCTTAAAGCAGGGTGTTATCAAAGAGCTTTAATAGGACTCCCTTAAGCAGTGTGAGTTTAAACAAAGACCTCACAGAGAGCCTGCATTTTCTCAGCTATTGGCATCTGAAGGATCAATGCAAATCTTTAACATTATCATCTCCCTGGCCACCAAACTACTTGACCCTGATCTCCGTGGACTCCAAGAATAATAGGAACTCAGTGTATAGGTCTGCTCGGCAACACACACTCTTCATTAAGTTATAGACAAAAGTCTAGCCTGAGGCAGGTGGGGAACAGGAGAGTATTTTCTCCTCTAAAGACATTCAATACTCAGGAAGTTTTTCAGGCAAGATACTGACCTGCTGGTGGTTAAAACTGATGTAAAGAAGTTGAAGAAAGTAGGGATACCAAAACCCTGTGACAAATGGGTACATACTTTGTAGTAGCCCTTACCCCTCTATCATTTGAGATAGGCTACCCAACCTCACCCCACTTCCACATTTGTTTATCCTGATAGAAGAGCCAAGCCATGTCTGTAGCTATGAATAGAAAGGAACTAATATGTGTAGAAAACACAGTGAAGAAGATCTTATATAAAAAAACAAGTTACATAACAATCTAATAATTTTTTCACAAAATCCAATAATATTAGTGACATGAACTTTTATACATTGAAGAATATGTAATAAATAGCACATGTGGAGAGCCTGTGGGTCTCAGGCACTGTGGCAGTGCTGAGTGATTGACAAATACTCTTCCCACCCAAGACGCTACAAATAAGCTTTCTTTTTTTAAAATATTTTTTAGTTATACACGGACACAGTGTCTTTATTTGGTTTACTTGTTTTTATGTGGTGCTGAGGATTGAACCCAGTGCCTCACACGTATGAGGCAAGCGCTCTGCCACTGAGCCACAACCTCAGGCCCACTAAGCTTTGTTTCTAAGCTTTGTACTATAGCTGTGTTTCTAAGAAAACTTCCATTATTTCAAAAATTATGCTAATTGAAACGATTATTTTGAGGTAGAAGGTTTACAAACTAGAAAAGTTTAGCTTTATAATAGCAAAGTTAGTATTCTTGTGAACATAATAGCACTGTTTTATAGTTATAAGCTATTTTGTTATGGCAAGCTGAAAAACTATAGCTTTCAGGATAAAACCAACCTTCCTGATTTAGAAACTTTTCACAAATGCACAAGACTCTTACAGAAAAACTAAGTGGAGGAAAACTTCAGAAATAGAGAGCAAAAGGAAGGAAAGTTAGGGCCTTTAACAGGATGGAAATAGATTTGAGCCAGTTGTGTGGCTCTTCAAATAGGGAGATTCTAAATCAGGTCTTCAACAAGACAAGCCAGAGCTGTGAAACGGCATAACACCATGAAAGGGCTACATGAGGATGTTAGTCTGATGGTTAACAAAACAAAAACAAGCAAGAAAACAAAAATAATGTAGGTAGAAACAGAGACAGGGATTCATTTGATCATCCGAAGAAAACAGCAGCACCAGAAAGGAAGGTGCAGCTGCGCCTTGATGAGCTTGCACGTGGATGGTCCTGCACGTTGACGGGTCTGCCAATTGGTTATTAAGAAGGCATGTGAGTTAAATCCTGTCCTATTTGGAATGAAAAAAATAAAAAAAAGAAGAAGGCATGTGAAGATCACCTGTCAAGTAACTATGTAGAGTCCATGGTCTCACTCCCAGAGAACGCAATTTGGGTGCTTCCTGGTGTTTTAGTGAGTCTAAATTCTTTTTTTTTGGTATCTGAATTTTTTTTTTTTTTTGGTAGTGGGGATTGAACACAGGGGTCCTCGACCACTGAGCCACATCCCCAGCACTATTTTGTGTTTTATGTAGAGACAGGGTCTCATTAAGTTGCTTAGCGCCTCGCCATTGCTGAGGCTGGCTTTGAACTCGCGATTCTCCTGTCTCAGCCTCCCTAAGTGCTGGGATTACAGGCTTGAGCCACCGCGCCTGGCTGAGTCTGAATTCTTAAGAGCAACCAACATCATTCTAAAATCAGTGGTCCCATAGACTGATTTTGAGATGTATTAATGGAGCAAATAAAGAGAGCTAATGGCAAAACCCTGAGGGGAAAAAATGTTTCTCGTGAGGTGGGAAGGAAAAGAAGACTGCAGAGGAAATGAGGATGGCCCAAAGTAGGAAGAGAAGAAAAGCAGTATAAAGTAGAATTTCAAGAAGAGGTTTTGAGAAAACTGAACTGAGAATGGAGAGGAAGCAGAAGGATACCCAAATTTTCCTATAAGAGGTGAGTAAGCCACTTGGAATTGCTTGCAACAATTTTATTCTTTTTCTAATGTTTCTGAGTTTGAATTGATTATTTTGTTTGGAACTGTAAGTTTCTAGGACTCAAAAAACCAACAGGATTTTTTTACCCTAAAAATATGTTACAAAAACATTAATACACACGTTATAATTGAAACCCTCATGGTGAATACCCATACACCCACTACTTGACTCCATCATTAATATTTTATTTACTTGATTTATCACATTCCTATATATGTATTCTTCCTCCATCTGATTTTCAGTACATTTCAAGGGTAATTGCAGATGTGAACACATTTCTTCCTAAATAATTCAGGATGTGTATTTCTAACTAGAATTCAAATTTGTTTACAGTTTTTAATGTACAATTTGCATGCAAGAAAATGTATAATTATTTAGTGTCTATTCATTGAGTATTGATACACTTATGTTCTGGGTAACCAAAACATGTGTCAGAATATGAAATATTACTATCATTCCCCTTTCCCAAAGGCAACAATAGTCTTACTTTTTCACCATGGACAAATTTGTCCTGTTTCAGAATTTTATATAAATGGAATCATATGATGTGTTCTGTGTTGTGAAGACTTCATTTACTCAGTAAAATATTTTTGAAGTTTATCCATATTGTCATATGAGTAATTTTATTCATGAATAGTATTCCATTAAATGAATATATTAGAGTTTCTTTATCCATTCTCATACTTGTAGGTTACCAGGGCTATTGCCAATATTGAGCTGTAGTGAATACAACTGCTATAAATGTCATTGTACAACTCCTTTGTGAATATATGTTTTTGTTTGTCCTTGTTAAATAAGTGTAGAGATTTATACATATCTTGGTCATTATCTTTTCTTAGATATTTGTTTTAAAAATCATTTTCCATGTTTGTAGCTTGCTAATTAATCTTCTTTATAGTATCTTCTTGATAAACAGTGATTTTTAACATTGGTGAAGTCTAGTTTGTTATTATTTCTTTTATGGTTGTCACATTCAGGGACTTGTATTAAAAAAAATGCTCACCTACCCCCAAAAACATGAGGGGTAAAGCTTTATAGTTTACATTTAGTCTAGGAACCTTCTTTAATTTAGTTAGGTAGAGTTTAATTTCATTGTATCTTCCATGGTGGAACCCAGTGATTCCAGCTCCATTGGTTTTTTTAAAAAATTCCTTTATCCATTGGATTACTTTCTTGTTTTTCCCAAATTCATTTACCATGTCAGAAGAGCTCTAATTTGGAGATCTCCGTTCTGTTCCTTTGATTTCTATTAGATCATTGTAGCTTTATGATGAGCCCTGAAGTCAGGCAGTACAAGTGATTGAAAATCAGTCATCTTTTTTCAAGATTTACTTATATGTCTTTTAAAATTCAATATAACTTTTCAAACGAGTTTATCGATATGTAATTTCCTCCTTTAAACACCTCCTGGAATGTTGGGAGAAATTAGAGTTTTAACAAAAACCAACTTTTCTCTTTATAATATTTCAGTTTTCACTTAGAAGATGCAAGATCTTTTGCTATGTCTTGTGCTATTAAGAATGGAGAATATGATGCTAAGCCAAGTAAGCCAATCCCAAAAACTCAAATGCTGAATGTTCTGTGTGATAAGTGGATGCTGATCCATAATGGGGGAGGGGACACAGGAAGAATGGAGGAGATTTGGTCAAAGGAGAGGGAGGGGGAGGGGCATGGGGACAGTAAAGATGGTGGAATAAGATGGACATCATAGCCCTAGCTTCATGTATGACTGCATGTATGATATGATTCCATATTTCATACAGAGAAATGAAAAGTTATGTTTCATTTGTGTCCAATAATGTATACCTAAGTAGAAGAAAGAAAGAAAGAAAGAATTGTTATAACTTTCTAATAGTTTGATGCTAGAATATAAAAAATAGAATTGCTTTTTGCATATTAGTCTTGTATCTGCTAAATTCAATCATCAGCTTTAGTAGGTTATACATTTCTTAAGATTCTCTGCATAAAAAATCAGGTCATTAGCAAGTCACTCTAGTTTTATTTTGTCCTTTCTGTCTTTGGCCTTTTATTTTTCTTGCCTTACTGCAATGTGAGGACTTCCAATAAAATGTAGGGCTTCGATCACCGGCAAGAGAGGAACACTTTGTCACGTTGCTCATCTGAAGGAAGAGTGTTCAATACTTAGCAATTAAGTATGATTTGGCTCTCAGATTTTTCTAAATGCCCTATATCAGGTTGAGGAAGTTCTATTCTTTGGGAGTTTTTAACATAATTGGTGTTGGATTTTGACAAATTCTTTGTCTGAAATTATTATAATGACTTTATGTCTTTTTTTCCTTTTATTTTTCTGACGTGGTGAATAACATTGATTGGATTATAACTGTTGAATAGATGTTGCATTACTGAGAAAAACTCTTCCTGATCATGATGTATTTTAATTTATAGGTATTGTTAGATTTGACTTACTAGTAATTTGCTACCTATTTTGCATCTATTTTTTAAGAGATATTATTCTTATGATCTTTTTGTTCAGTCATGTCATCAGGGTTATTCTGACCTCATAAAATGTTAGGATATCTTTCTTCTTTCTCTGGTTTCTACCAGAATTTATAAATAACTTGAATCATTTCATTCCTAAATGTTCAATGTAATTCAGTCAAATTATCAGAGTGTGGAGTATACATTGTGAAAAGGTTTTTGATACAAGTTCAATTTGTTTAATAAATTTGGCTAGACTAATTTAATATTTAATTTTGAGTTGTGTTTGGTAAGCTTTATTTTTTAAGAACTATTTTATTTCACTCAAGCTATCTAATTTCCTGCCAGAATGTTATTTATCGAAGTAACTTCTTGTCCTTTAGATGTCCTTCTTAATATTGGCACTTTATCTTCTCTCTTATTGACTTGATCCTCTAGTATAACTAGAGGATTATCAATTTTGTAGATGATTCCAAAGAATCAACTTTTTGTTTCTATCTTTCCCTGTTTTCTATTTCATTTATATATCTTTGTACATTTGTTACTTTCTTCTTTCTTTAATAACAATCTGTGTGTGTGTGTATAGTAGTAGTAAGAGGAGGAGGAGTTATTAAACACAGTAGTGTTCTACCACTGAGCTACATTTAAAGCTCTTCTTATTTTATTATTATTATTTTTTGGTACTGGAGATTGAACTCAGGGGCACTCGACCACTGAGCCATATCCCCAGCCCTATTTTGTGTTTTATGTAGAGACAGGGTCTCACTGACTTGCTTAGCACCTCACCATTGCTGAGGCTGGCTTTGAACCCGCGATTCTCCTGTCTCAGCCTCCCTAAATGCTGGGATTACAGGCTTGCACCACTGCACCCAGCTTCTTATTTTTTTGAGACTCTCAGTAAATTGTCAAGGCTGTCCTCAAACTTGAGATCCTCCTCTTTTAGCCTCTAGAGTGGCTGGAATTACATGAGTGTGCCAGACTAACATAATATTTCTTCTAGCTTAAAATGGAAGCTTAGGTTATTAAATTTTGATCTTTCTTCTTTCCTACTATATGCATTTAACATATAAATGTTCCTCTAAGGATTGCTATAGGTGCAACAATCAAATTTTGAAATGTACATTCAATATTATTTGGTTCAATTTTTTCTAATTTTCCTTGTGATTTCTTTCTTTCTTCTTTGACTTGTGGATTTAAAAAAAATCCTAAATATATTTTAATAGTATATTATTTAATTTCCCTATAGTATTTTGAATAGCTTATTGATTTCTAATGTTCTTGCATTAGAATCATTTATGATTTGAATCCTTTTAAATGTATTAAGATTTATTATATATCCCAGGATGTAGCCCATTTTAGTGAATGCAGCATGAACACAAAAAGAGTGTGCATTCTGCAGGCATGGAATAGGGCTTTCTTTACATAGTAATTACTTCAAGGGAGTTGTTAGTGCTCTCACATCTCTCACATCAACTGGTAGAATTTTGTTTCTTTTTTGTCTTATTCCAACTGGTAGAATTCTGTTTCACATAATTTGTAGCTATTTCATAGATGTTTATAATTGTCATGTCATCTTAGTAAATTGACTCCTTTGTCATTTTGAAGTTATCCACTTTATGTCTGTCTCCATTCATTTACTTCCATTCTATCTAAATCTTTATTTGGCCCTATTGGAAGTGAAAATCTCCAGGCCCCTGACATTTTAAGCTTTCTTTTTTTATATATATTTTTCTTTTAGTTGTAGGTGGACACAATGTCTTTATTTTATTCCTTTGTATGTGGTGCTGAGGATCGAACCCAGGGCCTCACGCATGCGAGGCAAGCGCTCTACCGCTGAGCCACAATCCCAGCCCAGTTTTAAGCTTTCTTAAAGTCATTTATCCAAATCAGGTCAAACTTTGCCATCACAAAAGTGCATTTGAAGAGTAACCTGAAAAGTAAACCCTCTGTTTAACTGCAGATATGCTCTAGATTTCACACTTCTGATGTCCAAGGACAAAGCATCTTGTTGGATTCTGGAGTCTTCCAGGGATTATAAATTCTTGTGTTTAGGCATGAAATATAAGAATTACTCCATATTCTGAGAAAAATAAAAACAGTACCATCATAAATTCCTAGGCAGATATTGATAGGTGAAGCTAATAAGTTAGCAGGTATTTTTGACACAAAAATTATATGTAACTTGAGAGGTGAGAGTGTCTTCTCAAAGTGAAGCCCAAGGATGACTAAAGGAAAAGGACATTTTCACTGTGAAATCAGTTCAGTTTAATTTAACATACAAATAAGAGCAAGTTAAGGAACCTAATTTCATCTTTAAATTTATATTCATCCCACAGCATTTGCTCTAAAGAAATATCAAATTTGAAACAATTGGTAGTGCTTGCTTAAATCATATTTAATTTGAGCTATTTTAATATGATTAATGTTGCTATCAGAGCTCTGGAAATATGTTTCTTAAGAGATATGTGGGGCATGAAAATTTCCACCTTGAACTCGGAAAAGGCATTGAACTAGACAGAGTCCAGTGTAATCATAACTTTATGATGCTTTCATCATCACAGCCAGCTTTAATCAAAGTTATGACAGTTCACAAAACAACCATCAGCAAGAGGGACAGTGTTGAGGATAGCAGTCACCATGTACTAGCAGTTCATTTGTCATCTGACACACTCTTCACAGTAGCCTTACAGCGTAGATTCTACCATACTTGTTCAATGCCATGTCCAAATGACTTGGTGAAGTGATGGTGGTGCTAGAACTCAAACTCATTCTGTCACTCAAGTCATATTATGTGCATGCACAAATATGTAACAACAAATCGCATCATTATGTACAACTGTAGTGCACCAATAAAAAATGTGGAAAATAGAAAAAAGTCAATGTAATCCTGGCAATGTTACAAAGATCAAGTTGGAAAGTCTTTGGATATATAATACATGATTATGAATGCTTCTTTTTAGATTACTTAAATATCTGAAGGCATGATAAGAAGTAAGGATGAATAAGTCATATGATTGTGGAAATATACTGAAAATGGAAAGCTCATTTTTGGGTGTGATAGAGAAAACCAATGTGAAACCATATGACTTTTCTATGAAAAGTTCACCCAAACAATGCTGATGAATTTGCTCATTCAACCCAGTCAGACTTTGTATGAACACCACCCATGTCCATTCATATTTTTTCCAGTCTTAATAATGGATATATTTGTACTTAGAATTTTTTATGTATATAGTTCATAAAACAATGCCTGGCACAAAATATATGCTACATAATCTTTGCTTTGATTATAGGAAGCAGCAGAAGTTCTATTAAAAAATGATTCTTGTGGGGAGGGGGATAGGACTTGAAGACAGAGGAAGACAAGTCAGAGTAAGTGAAAACACCACGTATGGAGGCAAGTCAGCCTGCTGTGTGATCCTGTATCATCTGTACTATCTTAGTTCATCTCCCCAGCAAAGTGATAAAAATGACATCCACATCTGCAAAGACCCAAATATTAAAAGAATTAATTTTTATTCAAAAATAGCCATCACCTGGATGAGAGACAGCTGTTCCTTCCAGAACGAAGCTGTTTCTTCTCTGCTTCTCTAGATTCCCACTTATGTACACACCTGTGCTTTCCCAACTTTTACTCATTGACATTATCAGTCAGCACAAGTGGACTTTTGTGTTTGTGACTCTCTGGCTGCAAAGTTTCTTTTTTTAAAAACAATTTCTGTAACAATGAAATTTACATATTACAGAATTTATACAGCTCCTTACATGGAAGAGAAAAGAAGAAAACCAAATATCAAAGAGCTTTATGATGCTAAATTCACTTAGAAACCATCAGAATTGAGATATAAACCCAGTTATGTCTGATTGCAGAGCCCACAGTCTTTTCAACTTTTTTTTCAGTACTGGGGATTGAACTCACAACCTCATGCATGCTGGGGAGCACTCCACCACTGAAATGCATACCCAGCCCTTTTCAATTCTTTTATTTTTGAAACAGGGCCTCCCTGAGTTGCCCAGACTGGCCTCAAATTGGCAAGCCTCCTCCTTCAGACTCCCAAGTAGCTGAGATTGCAGGCATGCATCATTGCCCTGCTTCCAATATATTATGCTACCTTTAAAGCTGGGGTATAGGTAGCTAAGACTTTTTAAGTAATGATAAGCCTTCAGACTCTGTACCAAGGGGGAAAAAAAGCATTTCCCAAATGAGCAGCCCATCCCAAACCAAGCTGGGACCTCAGGTGCTTAAAGATCCTTAAAGAAGTTATATTAATCCAACATAGAATGGTGAATTCACATTGCACAAACCTTGTATTTAAAGCCATGTGTCACAGATGAACACTCAATACTTTTATATCTTAAGAACTGGGTTCAAAATATATATTGCTACTAGTAACTGACATTTATTTTCCTGTGCAACATATTCCATTATAAAATTTAGGATAGTTGCATAGAAAACTGGTGAAGTAAAGATTAAAAACAGTGTCATTTGAAAATATCTGTGACTCCCTCTCACACCAGTTTTTATTTACTTATTTCACAAGATTCTGAAATATGTAAAATCACCACCTCCATTATGACTAAATATAAATGCAAGCTAGTGGTCCCTGGAGGAAGATGGTAGGTATTTCCCTGAATTATCCAGCTGCTTTATCATTCCATTTCTTCATGTCAATAATGGTCTATTTAATGTTTCAAAGTTTTAAAATTCTTTTCATTAGTGTTTTCATATGAACTATATGGATTTCATGTCCTCCTCTATTGCATCATTTCAATGCTGTTCAAAAACTATCTATTAGTATGTCACACTCTTCCATTTGATTGCAGACCCCTCAGGAATAAGCATAAATACAATTCCGGGCTCATAGTAAGAGTGCTGATTTTGTTCAAATGAATTGAACTGAAGGGTCATCATAACTTTTCCTCTAAGCATAAAAGAGAACTTAAAACCGTTCTCACACTAATCATAGATACAACGTAAGTGAAGCTTTACAATAGATCAGATGATTGGTGGAATGCAATCATATTTGGATTATCTAACAATTTTGTTAATAGAAAATGAGGCTTAATGGATTTGAAAGTCAAGATTCATTGCCATTAATTGGAGAAGATATATACCTTGTATGTTCTTTTGTAGTTATTTTTAAATTTATATCATTTTCTGGGAATGTGCTATGTTGTGGGGCAGAGCAATGAGCAAAAGAAACCTTGTTTTTTCCCCCACTCAACTTTTCAGGGAAGCAAACAAGATATGCTGGAGATAATGTAAGGTCACATATATGTAATACGTTTGCAACTGATGGAAGCATAGGGCTCAGTAATCTGCCAGTGTCATGTACCCACCTGGAATGGACGGGATGACTTCCTAAGAAAAGATAACACTGAGACACATCAAACAAACTGGAGTTAAAGGTTAAGCCAAGTAGACCAGGGAGGAATCAGTACAAGTCCACAAGAACAGAGAGAATGAAGATTTCACACTGATAAGTAAGGTTGTCTTTCTTGTCCCACCCCAACAGCTACCATTCAGAAAGTGAGTTGGTATAGAAATATCTCTAGCAAGAAGCACAGCCTTCTTCAGGAGCATGTTACAGTAGAGAATTCACTTGTGTGTCAAGCATTATGACCACTCCTTCAATTTGAATCATGAATTCATTTTGTCGTTGGACAAAAGGGCAAATAAAACCAAAAATTCAGTACAGGGAGGGATGGTGAAGGAGCACTTTATACATAACAAATCATTTAATTTTCAGCATATAGTAGTGAGGAAACTAACATGCTGAATAACGCACCCCAGGTCCCATAGCTCATGAGTGGTGATACCCCACAGCCTCATATACTTGGTGGTGTTAACCACAAGGAAGGACTTACAATGCAGGTGTTCTCTGATTGCAAACAAATGGGAAACATGGCCCAATTAGGCCAGCTCATTCGGACTTTGGGTTCTAAGTGAGTTGCCTCCAGAGTTTACATAAAGAAGGCCTTAGGAGTGAATTACCAAGAGAACTGGACATATGTGGTTATAATTATTTGCTCAGTTCTGGGTTCTGCCTCCTCATCTTTTGCTGCCTCCATGGGCAGAAGAATTTCCCTAACGGAACTGAAGGAAAATGAGACTGTTTACCTCGTGAAGATAATAGGGAGGCTCTTGATAGGTTCCCTGTGGTAACCTACAAAGATGACAGAAATAATTTCCTTTATTATACACATGAGAAAATGGTAGTTCACAAAATGTAAATGTTTTCTCTAAGGTCAAATCATGAACATGTTTCAGTTTTATATTTTGAACTAGCCAAACAAATATTTTTCTCTGGATAGTTCCAAAGTCCTAAAAAATAATTCATAATAAAAAAGTTTGAATCAAATTGTGATGGTTTGTGAAAAGAGATGATGATTAATATATATACTCTCATCTCACAGAGTCACTATTAGTAGAGCAAAATTTCTGAGAAGGTTTAAAACAAAGAAACATTTAAGAGTATTTTCCAAACTTGTTTGACTACTAGAAGTCTCTGTTCCCTTCTTTCAGATAAAGCGTAGAATGGGGCTTATCACATGGAGTCTCTGAGGATTAACTGAGTTAGGAAAAAGAAGTAACTGTATGATTATGCTCTGCTCCTAACCAGTAGTGTCTTTTTGGCACATTTTGCCTTCTGCATATACTTCAGGTTCTTATTTTTTACAGATGAATAATAATATCTATGAATTAGGTTGTTTAAAGTTGGGCAGAATTCACACAGCAGTTCCTGGTGCGTTAAAATCGTTCAGTGAATATGTCTCTCCCCTCCCATACTTCACATTGTTTTCCTCCACCCGTTTCCTGTCTTGTGGTTGCCATTCTTCCTTCAGTATTATTTTAGTCAGCATTTTGCTGCTGTGACTAAATAACCTGCCCAGCAAAACTGTAGAGGAGGAAGAGTTCATTGGAGGGCTCATGGTTTCAGAGGCCTCAATCCATAGAGAGCTGGCTCCATTCCTCAGGGCTCCAGGTAAGACAGGTACATGGTATGGCAGGGGAAAGCAGCTTATGTGGTGATCAGGAAGCAGATAAAACACACTCTCCAGATACAAAATATATACCCGATAGCCATGCCCCAATTCCCACCTCCTCCAGCCACCCCCTACCACTTCAGTTACTATTCAGTTAATCCCAATGAGGGGATTAATTCACTGATTGGGTTGAGACTCCTACAATCCAATTGTTTCTCCTCTGAACCTTCTTGCATTATCTCACATGTGAGCTCTTGGGGGACACCTCCCATCCAAACCATAACGTGCTTTATTTCCCTTTCCTCTCCAATAACCCATCCTTCTACCTGTCAGTGGTGAATAAATGTGATTAAAGAAAAAGAGATGATAAATGAAAATAGAATTCTTCTAAAGTAATGATACTTCTTCCACCTCCTCCTTGAAAAAAGAAAAGATGGCAAAACTGTGCCTCTTTGCCCTTGGAGATTTTTTCGTTTCAGCCATTTGGAACAGCTGATTTTGCCCCTCCCAACTGTCAGCATGTTCTACCACAGTGAGCACAGCATGCTCTTATCTCTCTGGGACAGATCACAGGATCCCTGGCTGAACTCTGAAAATCTGGATTTACTTGACTAAGCACTAGTGGAAGGCCTGTGTCCTTAAAACTGGGTAAAATGGCAGAATCATCAAGCCCATTAACTGAGGGCCTTAAAATAGAGGCTGTGACCAAGGGAGGTCAACTAGTGAATAAACTTACAGGAAAAGTCTGGGATTTGTTGACTGTATCAACTCGTGCTTGTCCTAAGGTAGAGAGAGCTTCTTTGGGATGATGATTATATATATGCAAAATATGAATAGAAAAGTAGAAAAATTCATACAGGGAAAGAAGTTACAAAGAAAGGTGATGCCTATGGTAACCACTTAATGGCCAGTAATCAGATATGCTTCTACATATCAACTCACCTTCACTTTACCAATGGCTCCTAGAGAGATGGTCTTGGCAGTTGTAGTAACAAGAGATAGGACTTACTTTCTGAGCCAAGAATAAAGTAACAGAAATAGAGACAAAGACACAAGGGACAAAGGCTATGGGCAGTGAACCTTGATGTCAGCCAGATTCTCATTTGAGTACTGGCTTTATAGCTTGACCAGAGAATCACTCTGAGCATCAGCCCTCATCTGTTCAGCTAAGGCCACCATGCCTGCTTTGTAACATATCTTGCAAATACATGTAAGAGTGGTGGGTCCAATTCTGGTACCCAGAATTCTGCTTGCTCAAAATGTTAACTGGACTGAGTTGAAAGGAAATACCCCCGGGTGCAGATGCATCCACCCTACATTCTGGTCTCAGGTCACTACTTCATTATCTCCTGAAAAGAACCCAATGCTTCATATTGTTCCTCACTTCATTGTTGGATTTCGCTAAAAAGAGGAGAGAAATCAAAATGACTCAGTCCAATTTAAACAAGATTATTTAAATTAAGACCCTTAATAGTCACTTATTTTCCATGCCTTACCTTTAAACATGCTTTGGACAAAAAGTCCAAGTAAAAGTTTGAGAAATAACAAAACTGTCATTTGAATGAGTCAGCTCTTAGAATGGAGAGTTAATTTTACTGGTACCTCTATTGTCATTAATAACAAACACCTACATTGTGCTAGGAAATATACTAGGTACAAAAATGAAATATTGATTTCTACTTAGTCTGAACAACAATCCCATGGAGTAAATATGATTATGCCTACTCCACAGATAAAGAAATTGAAACTCAAAGTAATAAGCAACTAGTTCAAAACCATATATCTAGGAAGAGCCAAGAAGAGATGTGAAACCAAATATTACCCTGTAACTCCTTCCATCCTGCAGCTCTTCCTCCTGGACCACTTCAGTCCTCTACTTCACACTAGCAGCAAGCCCACCACATGTCTCTTGTGTGAACTTACCCTCCATGAGAGGAGACTACAGGACAGACTCCTCAGAATGCTGCATTAATTCCTGTTCCAGGAAGAAACATTCAGAGCCTCAATGTCCAGGAAGGTTCTTCTAGCCCTGCAAGAGCAGCTATAGTTAATGACAACTGCTAATTTTTGCTTTTAGATTTTTTGTTTTGATTTTGTTTTTTGGAGGTTGCAGAGAATGAGACTTTTGTTTTGGTTTTTGTGTTTTTTCCTGGAAAAAAAAGAAGGTCAAAGATTTCTAAGGATGATTAGGATGATCTTCCAGTGGGGCAAAGTCAGGACAAAGTAAACCCAGTGACTGAAGAAAGACCATATGGAACAATTTAAATAGAATGCATGTGATGGGTTTTTGCAAAGGCTAGCTCCTGAGAGATGAGGAGCATGGTGGTTCTTATTTATACATCCACTCAAATAGCATTTGCTTACAGGGTTTGTGGGCAGGCAACTAACATTTATTTGTTCCTTCATTCCTATCACAAATATTTGTTGAGCATTTACTATTGCCTGGCAGTATCCTCAGACCAGGATAAAGCAATTAACAAGATAAACAAGTTCCAACTCTCGTGAGGCTCACATTCTAGTGAGGGCAATATCATCAGACAATCAAGATGAAATAAGAAAAAATTATCAGATGGTGATAAGAGCAAAGTGAAGAATTAGATTAAGGTCATGTGAAAATAAGTATGTTGGGACTACTTCAGTAGTGTTCTTGGAAAGCTGGAAAGGACCAAGTGTGTGAATGTTGGAGAAGAGCCTCCCAACCACAAGGAACAGCTGAGATAAAGTCCCTGTGGTAGGAGAGAGCAAGCTCATGTGTCCAAGGAATTAAAATTAAA